>CM046041.1:1636416-1988850 GCA_025215565.1 Flaveria ramosissima
ATCATAACCAATGGATGAAAGAAAGATATGAGAGTGAGATTTTTGAAGAATGAACAAATGAAAAGTGTGGTCTAAAGCTTGTTTTTATAGTTGAGGTTAGGAGGGGATTATGTTAATAGTGAGTTACAAGTCTTTCAAAAGGGGGTTATAATTGGAACTTGAAATAAATATAAAATTAAAAAATTTAAATAAATAAAAGAATAATTACAATTTAAACTCTAAATTTATTAAAAATCTAATTTTAATTTAACAACTTCTTTTTTTATTAAATCTTTGTAGACTTTATAAATCTCATAAGAACTAGCAATTTGATTATTTATTTTAATTGGATATTTAAAATCTTATAAATATTAATAACCTTTTATAGTTTATTTTTATAAATTATAAAAATTATTATAAGTTGTTTAAATGATTTAATATATGGAAATTGAATAAAACAATTGTCATTATTGGTTAAATTACACATTTAACGTACATGATTTATTAAAATTATTTAAATAATTTAATAATAGAAGTTCAAAATGGGTTCGGGTTTGGGTTTTAACTTGTAAAATGGCGGATGTTATAGTCTCCCCTATTTTAAGAAATTTCGTCCCGAAATTTAATCACGAAAAAATTTATTTCAAAGTTATGAGGAGACTTGGATTTCATTTCGTATTCTCTAGTGAACGCTTGGGAACGTTTAAACTCAATGAGTTTGATTATGGTGTTTTGGAATGCTTAAATTTGTTTAATTTCATGATTCGAGATTTCATATGTTTTCTTGACAAAATGGATAGGTCATGAATTTAGAATTTTAGCTGATACGCTTTTGCATTCAGACAGTGCAAGACGATTAGAAAGGTTTTGTCACGAATACAACAACAAGTTTTAGATCAATACGAGAGTCTTCTTGACGAACGCGAAAAATATTTTCAAGACACTTTTGGATGAGATGTGAATTCATAGGAGCTTCTCAAGCAAATAACTTCGACATGGTTCTTAGATGATCGATTCTTGTTTACAATGTCATTGAGGTTTCAAAGTTACATTAGTTCAAAATTGATACGTGAATCGTATTTGTTAAGATTAATGGTTCAGTTCAGAATAAGAGTATCATTGAAATGAGGTTTCAGAATAAGTGCGCGTTTGAGGGGAGGACATTCAAAAAGATTATTAAAAGTCGTTATGAGAATTGGGTAATGAATTTTAGGATCCAAGAAGACAAGATCAATGGTAACACGATTCAAAATAACAACAAGATGTTTCAAGTGTAACGTTCGGTTTACTAACCAAAGCAATACGTTGTCTTATCATAGTATTAGGACAACTACAACCTTAATGAAGACATGCGTACCTATAGGCGGACACTCACCCTAAGGGTTCCCAGGTAAGGTAAACGAATCCATCAGTTGATTTGGATTTATATGAATACCTTGCCTAGACAGAACACCTCGAGATACAGGCATCATGCTTTTCCAGCATTACATGTTCCAAGTTATAGGACATAGACTTTGACGAGACTTGAAAACCACGAATAACGATTCACAGCTCATTTTGAAAACCATTTGATTTAGGCACACAATGCCTTAGAATATGATTTAAGATCCGTGTGTGCATTGATAAGATTCAAGGTATAAGAAGGATCACATAAGGCATATAATCATATAATCAAGTATAAACATATAAGGCACATATAATCATATCTAAACATATAAAATACATGAGAGGACACATGTGTAAGGGTACTTAGTTATAGTCTAGGTCATTTCATTTCTAATAATCTAATTCCCTATAACTATGGCTCTGATACCAATCTGTCACACCCCGACCGACGGCGGAATCATCAAGGCACACGAATGTGAAACGATTGTTCATAGCTCATGGAATTAAATAAGTTGAAATAATATTAAAAGCCATTTTTCATTTAATAATACTAGACAATTAAGTCATTACAATACAACAAAGAATCAAACAACAATATAAGATATTTAATTAAACTAAGTCCAAGTCCTATATGAGCAAGAAGAATTCTCAAGTAGCAATCCTGAACCATGTTTAAAACAAAGGGTCAACTTTGAAAGTTGGTGAGTTTTCATGGGTTAAACATATATATATATATATATATATGTATATATATATATATATATATATATTATATATATATATATATATATATATATATATATATATATTTACAAGTAACAATTCATGTCAGTGGTTATGAATTATGTAAGTTTATAGAACACATATAGCTATAATTAAACCTTGACCAAATATAAGTTTACAAGTTTATAACGATTAACTAAGTATACTTGGTTCCCATGATGAACAAGCATACGTCATCAGGAGCCGGCACATCGCCTTTAGCACCAAATAGGCTTGTCAGGCCCATAGATCTATGACGTCGCCAGGCTAGCAATAGTTAATGATTGCCAACATATAATGTATCTCATATAAGACTTAATATTACAAATAACCATGATAAAAAGTAAAGATGAATTGGATGTGCATTTACAAGTATCAAGATGTTTACAAGTGTAAGTTTATAAGTTTAACATGTTTCACCCCAAAAGGTGTGAAATAAAGTAAAAAGGGGGCATAGAGAACTCATATTGTATAATGATGGTTGTATAGTACATAAGAAAGCTTAGATGTTCAAGAGTCAAATGTGATGTCCTAAAGGATAAAAAACAATAACTTGAGGTCAGAATTCATTACAAGAAGTTAGGACGTTTAGAGAATGTCAAAAAGGGAAAGGTAGATTGGAAAAGGATTATTGTATCAATTTTAGATTCTGGAAATAATGTTTAGTAGGTGTTTGAATAGGTTTTAAAAATAGCAAACGGATTTATAAAATTATAAAAATTTACAGTTGACTAGTTCAGAGTCTCCTGGACAACTTTTGTTCAGAAACGCTTATATTAAAAAAATCCGTAAATAGGTCAAAACAGCAGCACAAGACAGAAGTGCTGAAATGCGCACTTATCTTGTGAAGGCTATTGTTGAGTCGTCCGATTGAGTTTGAAGACGTATAAACTATCGTTAAAAAGGTAATTCAATGAACTTAATATTGGAGTCTGCGTGTAATCAAATTTGGTTTGTTATGATCAAGTTATTGTCAGTTGAAATCAGACTATATTTTGCCAAATATGTAATAAGGCACTTATGTACACTTTTAAAATTACTAAAGCATGAAACTGGTTAGAACAAATTTATTATGTCGATATATGGTATATTATACTTCATTTGAGTTATAAAAAAATATTTCAAGACTTTAGCAAAGTCATCATTTAGAGAAATAATTTTGTGGAATAACCAAATGCGGCGACATAGCCGTCCATATGCAAACGGGATTTTTTGTTTACGTTAGCGTGTTCTTAGTTTGATTTAGGAATGTTAATGATTGTTATAAGGTTTGTGAAAGTTAAAATGTTAATGATCAAATGATAAAGATTAAAATTAAAAGAGATTTAGTAGAAGAAAGAATAAAAATAAGAACATGAGAACAATTGAATGTTAGGTTGATTAGAACAATATAGATATACATAATATAAAAGCAATTATAAGATTACTTTAGTATTAAAAACTTCTTAAAATTAATTGTAAAATAAAATTTTTGTAATTAATCATAACCAATGGATGAAAGAAAGATATGAGAGTGAGATTTCTGAATAATGAACAAATGAATAAAACAATTGTCAATATTGGTTAAATTATACATTTAACATATTTGATTCATTAAAATTACTAAAATAATTTAATAATGAAGTTCAAAATGGATTCGGGTTTGGGTTTTAACTTGGAAAATGGCGGATGTTACAGAAGGAACCTGAGATACATGAAGAATCTGTCCTTCTGGAGGTTCCCCATAAGGTTAGTCAGCACAAACCTTGAGTAATTGAAGCGGAGGCTTTTCACCAGCCCATGAACTAGGCACCTTAGTTCATATGGGATTTGATCCCATCCCCTAGACTTATTTGACAAATAGTGGAGAACAACATGGAGTAGGAACTTCCAGTTATAAGAGAAATTGAACTTGTAAACAATAGACCTACCCACATCTCCACCATATCCCATTTGGGTATATGTGTCGTCTAGGTCTGACTTGGGGAATACAGTAAGAGCGTCTTCATCGTGAAGCTCCAGATGCTCCCTGATGAGTTATTCAAAAATAATCAACTTCTGGCCACAAATGCTTGATTTTATTACCCTAACCCCATTTAGGGTTTCAATCTGACCGTTGCTCCAGAATTCAACCATATGATTTGAGTAAACGGTGGGGTTAACTGTCACACCCCCGCTAAAAGCGGAAACACGGGGATGTAACGAGACCGGGATCGTCATAACACATGGTAAGCGATAGAGAGCAATATAAATAAATGATGACATGCGTGTCATGACGACACCCGACAACAAGGGGACTTGTGTCGTGTTTAGTCAATGTCCACAACACATAGCCATAAGCATCATGATAATGATAACACATATACATATATGAAGAAAATGTAAATGTTAATTCCCACAACCCGGGAACAAGTTTCAAAAGTTGATAATTGTTTACATGCGATAACATTGTTCAAAAAGATTGTTTATCAAAATGAGCTAAGTCCCAAAAATGCATCCTAGGGTCTCCACTAAGGCAGCACACCTAGATTCATGGACTTGCATGATCACCTGAAAAGATATGCTTAAAACGGTCAACATAATTGTTGGTGAGTTCGCAGGTTTATGTAATAAAAATGTAAGTGATGCTGTAATAAATAGCGCGTTGGAATACCGTGAATACAGTTATTACACAAGTAAATATCACATGACATGAGCTTTGCAACCAAACCTAGCGACGTACACAAAGAAATTGTCGGCATATATTCACCCAAGGGCCCGTTCCTGGCCACTGATGGTACCAACTAGTATACCATCGAACGAGGGTGGGGGTGTCAACCCAGTAGTACTACCAATACCTAACCGTCGGTTCCCACACTGGAATTAAATAGTTGCAAAGATAGAACCACACAGCAGACCCAAGCATGTATCAAATAGTACTTGCAACACAGTATCACGTTGATTCCTTGTATGTAAAATGTATGTAAGTTGTACAGCATAAAAAATTGTGTAAGCATACTTTTCCCCCATTTTGTAAATGATTGAAATATTGTATAAGCGTAAAAGGGGGCCACGAAACTCACTTGTTAGGTGGTAAGTATGTATGATCGATGTATCCCAAATGTTGAATGCAAATAAACAGTCAAACACCTATTGACAGTTATTGTATAGCATTAATGATATGATATATGTATAAGCGCGCAATAATGATGGGTCGGTTCGGGTCGTATCGGATGGGTCACGCACAACACACACAGACTGACACACGTACTAGACCTTATGTAGATCCAAGTACAAGACATTGTCGCCATAAATGATGATATTTAAGTAAAAGTATCGTTGTTATTGAAGAAACATTGAATAAGTGTCAATAGTTATAAGTCAATTTGGTCGTTGTAAAAACGTTAGTTTAATTTGCTCAAAATAGTTTCTGTGCCCTTTCTCGCGTTGACATTAATCTTTGTGGCCAAACAATGGCATTATTGTGTTAGTGTTACCTCGACACCACACGACATACTCACGCCACGCACAAGAGGTCAAACACAACAAATTCAGTCGCATACAAGGCCAGACGCACGACTCAACCTCCATTCGTGCGAATCAACCCTCAATCGTGCGAATCAGCTTCATTCGTACGATTGAGCCTTCATTCGTATGATTGGCCTTCAGTCGTACCACACAACTCTCAAACGCACGACTCAACTTCCATGCGCACGAATCAACCTTCAATCGTGCGAATTAGCTACTTTCGTACGACTGAACCTTCATTCGTGCGATTGGACCCCAGTCGTGCGAATCACATTCATTTGCACACATTCAGTCGGTCACCTGACTCAATCGCACACAAACACTCGATCGCATGACTCATTCGCATACACTCAATCGCACGCATGACTCAATCGCACACAGACACTCAGTCGCACAACTCAGTCGCACGACATGCCTAGTCGCACAACTCAGTCGCGCGATTGACTCAGACGCATGATCCAGTCGCACGGCTCAATCGCATGGATGACCCAGTCGCCTGATCTGCAGAATCGCGACTGTGGTCGGGAGGAGCAGCCCCCGAGCTGCTCTAAACACGGGTTTTACACCACAAGGACCTCCAGAAACACTCAACAAACATACACAAGCATAAAACACAAGCAAGGAGACCTCACACGCACCCATACGACCTTGTGTGTTCGGGTTGAACCCGAACAGCCGAAACCCTAGTTTGGACAGCCGTGAAAAGGCTCAAAAATGGACAACCAAAGACAACTACCTGCTAAGGAGGGGTAGTCTATGCTGTAGACGGTGACAAGACGAAGAAAACGAGACCTCTCGGGTCGGATTTGGTGCTAAGATGAAGTTTTTTGTGTGAAAGAGATGAAGATGAAGAAGATGATGAAATGGGGGATTAGGGCTGGAAAAGGGGTATTTATACCCAGCCCAAGTTTCCAAAATTACAAGTATAGTCCCTGCACTTAACCCCCGAGTTTTCTCAAATTTTGTTCGGTTGAAAAACGACTTCGTTAGGTTTTTATATTAATTGTAAAAGTTCATTTAATGTTGTCATGACTTAAGAAATGGTTATATTAAAACATTTATTATATTTATAAAATGATATATTTAACGTTTTCAAAAATGGAAGTTTTAATGGTCTTTTTAAGGTTCACACACGATTTTTTAACGAATGCACACACAACGATAATATTGCACACATGATATCCACATAAAGAGTCAATTAATGATGGGAAATGACCAAATATAGAATAGATGACGGACAAACACGTCAATTGACGGACCTTAAAGTGACGGGTGTCACATTAACAGTCAGAACGGTATGATAGGTAGATTGGGTGAGAAAAAAGATGATATTTGAGAAGTCAGCATCCTTGGATGAATCGAGAAGTGCGACTTGGTTGTGCTGAGGGTTAAGCGCCATTGTGGGAAAAGGTTGTAGAGAGACGAGTTTGAATTTAGGTGAATGGAGGTGAAGGAAGATTGTGGGCCGTAAATTTGGTAAAAGGATTAAAATGAAGAGCTGGGTTTATTTAAATGGGTGAAATGGCGGTTTGGAGGTTGGATAAGGTGAAAAGATGGTTTGGGGTAAATGTGATAGGGGCGGTAAGATTAAAAACCATTTAAAAGATTTTGACATCATCAATAAAATCTTTGCTTTTTACTGTTTGGGGCCCAAAGATTTCCATTATACAGTAAGATCTCTCTTCCGAGTATAAAACATTTCCGAAGGTAATCTTCTTCCGAAGGCAATTATATTTCCGAAGTTAGATATTTTACTTCTGAGAGTAAAAAAGTGCTTTCCAAATGGAGAGTTTTATAAGTTTCGAAAGTAGATCTGATATGCAATCAATCGCTTCTTTCGAGACTAAAAAACTCTTCCGAGAAGAAAATTTTCCTTGGAGGAATTTTGCTTCGGAAGATATATATGACATCTTCCGAGGGTTAATTCCTCTTCGGAAGAATTTATTACTTAGAAGAATTTCAAAGAGACCTTTTGTAAAAGGGCTTAGATTGTTTTGACAAAAGACATTACACATTTTAAAAAGGATTTCAAATGAGATAGACTAATCAATGTTTATAATCCCAATAGCTGTAATGTGATACTTAAATCTTTGTTCATCAAAGGCCTTGGTGAACAAATCAGCATATTGTTCATTTGAGTCAACTTTGATTAGTTTAATCAGATTTTTCTCATGAATATCTCTAATGAAATGATACTTGATATCAATGTTGTAACATCCAGTTTTTTTTATTAATTAAAAGTTAATTCTTATAAGGGTCATTGTTGTCAATCTTGGAATTTATGTGCGGTTTATGCTATTTCTTAGTTGTTAGTATGTAATGTATGAAAGCTAATAGATAAAATATTAAATTGTGCAATAATAATAAGTTATAATAATGAATAATAATGATATCACTAATAACAATAATACGAATAATGATAACAATATTAGTAAAATTGATAACAATAATTATAATAACAATAATAATAACTAAAATAATAATAATAATAATGGAAGTAATAATTTATAAATAATTGAAAAGTTATAAAAACTTGAATTTTAATTAAGTTTAGGGGACTTATTGTCAATTTAGAAACTTTAAATATAAATTTTGTGCATAAAATAATAAAAACCAAACTGCAAGGACCATTTGTGTAACATTTCAAAACCCTAAACTCCTTTTCCGTTGACCCTCGCGTTTCCGGCCATCGTCGGCCGCCGGCAACCACCACTCCGGCAAACCCCATAAATCGCGAAAAAAACACTTGATTTGAATGCCTAAACCGTTTCTAATCGCTTCGTGAGGAAGTTTCGAACCATACACACGCTTTAATTCGAGTTTAAGGCCGGTAATGGATGTCGTTTGGACTTGATAACCGCCGATCATCAAACGAAAAGCGTTCGACCATTAAACCTTAATAATACTCAAATTAAATGAACCAAAACAATCATCTAATTACACTTAATCGTTTACTATCCTCAATTGCATCTGAAACACACAAAGTTTACACCCCCGATCATCATTTTCGTCGCAAACATACATCTAGTCAAACATCACCCTCTGGAGTTCAAGGATCAAAATTGATAGAGGGCTTTTAATCTCGTTCATCGGTATAAGCTTTCTGTAAAGTGAATTTGATTATTATCGTCGTTTGCAATCGAATCTCTTCACGACATGACCGCGACTTGTTCTACAAACTAAGGCCGACCATTTGAACTTGAACAAGTAAGTTTCATACACCAAAATGCTCGGTTTAATCTAGGGATCAAAAGCCCTATGGTTGATTTTATTAACAACCCCAAATCCATGCTCAATTTGATCCAAGAAAAACCTAGGGTTTATCGGATTTGGGGATGTTTGTAATCTTTGCCTTTTAACATTTATGAGCCGAGACCTAACGCGGCCACGGCCCTTGGATCACTGGTAACATACATGCCCCATTGAACAGGAGGTCCCCGGTTCGAACTCGGGGAACCTCATGACTTTTGTTTTAAGGCTTTTGGGCCTTCAAATTAAATCCGATTTTTTTAAAAATTTATAAAAAAATCAGTTTATAAACTTGTTATATTTCTTTTAGACATCAAATTATTTTTTCTGTAAATTTATTCTATAAAATATATTAACATTTTTATTCGGTATTTTAGACAAATAATAAATTTAGTTGATTTTTTTATAGACTTTAAATAGTGGTTTAAATCACTAAATTATTTGTTCGAACAATATCTATATATAAATAGTATTGTTTAAGTGACAATTATTTTAAAAGTAATAAGAGCTTATTCAAACTTATAACTAAATTTGATTACAAATGATTTTTTTCCTTTGCAATTCTTTATACAAAAATGCTCAATTAGTAGATTTTATTTTCTCATTGAATCAAAACATAACTAATTAGTTCATCTTACTTAGTTAATAAATTCCCCAAATATCAATTGAAGCCCTAGCATCCCGTTAAATCGTTAAACTCATTAGTAAACTTAAACTTGAAATGTATATATTTGTTAGGACCATGTACGGGACGGAGTACTAACTGTTTACACGTATACCAACTCTAATAGTGTGGAATCATATTTGATTGGCGATCCAATCAGTGAGAACGCACGTAGAATCGATCTTAGATTGAATCTAAACGTTAAGAACGATTGCAAATAGACTTAGTGCGATCTATGAACTTGGAACAGGTTCTTAGAAGTCTCTGGACGGCTAGGGTGCGATTTAGTACCTAGGTATTCGAAGTGTTACGTTTTTTCACGAATTAAGTGGTATTTATAGGTTAGGGTTTCTCATTCGTGCGACTGAACCATTACCATGGTTCAGTCGTGCGACTGAGTCATGCGGTTGATCCATTCGCATGACTGAGTGTTCAGTCGTGCGACTGAGTCAATCTCATGTCACAATCGTGCGACTGATCCAGTCTCCTGGTTCAGTCGTGCGACTGGTTCATTAGCATGAAGTTGTTCATGCGTATGGTCCATTTACATGGGCCATTCGTATGAAAACTTCATATAACTAAGTTTAAATATGTTTCTCAATCATTACTTTATTAAGATTTATTCAAACAACCACAAACCTATATAATTAGTTCAATATGCGTTAATAAACATTAAACATTCAAACATACACTGAAACATTCAACATTAAGATCATCAATCACATATACTGTTTCATTCAACTCATATATTTCATTTACATTAAGGACATGATAGACATATTATATTAAGATCGTACACTAGGTACATATGTATCTACAAACTCCCCCTTGGACCTATTCTATCATTGTCTGGCATCCTTCATTAGCTCGTCAAACTTCTTATGCCTCTCTTCGACTGTGACTCCAGCATGTATCTCAAAAGCAAAGTAGAGTCTTATCACATTCTGAAACTGGAGGGCCTGTACGATATCCTGCGGATCATAGAATAATGGCCACCTGTATAAAGTATAAACATCACTAGCTGACATGTTGGTTAGCCACATTGGGTCAAATACCCGGATGGTCTCCATTTGGCACTCTTTCTGTAACACTATGACCGCTTCTCCTGTTCTCCAGTCATAATACCACCACTTGAAGTGGGGAGTGAAGTCCTGTGGCATTTCCCTCATGGGGATCTTTGACATAGTACGAGGAGGACTCCACTTCAACACCACTTTGGGTTTCCCATTCCTTGGGTCCACCTCCGACCTTCGAATGTACCTCGTAGGTTGTTGAGGCTTGAAGTTAACCCACCGAGTGTGGTATTCTCTCTTCAACGCAGCTTCAAACCAGCCTGACATCTTCCTGGGATCAGCATACAGCAGGTTCAGGCGTGCCAACTGGTTGAGCTCAAAACAAGGGAGAGTCTTCAGATCATGTGGAAATCTGAAGTACTCGATTCCCTTCTCCCGCTTCACAGCATATACATTTAGATCCTCAAAGTAAGCACATGCTATAATCTTGCCAGACACCTTTATGTGCTTTTTTACTCTGTAGAGCTTGGCGTAGGCACTCGGCTTTGGCGATGTGCGTTGGGCACGGATCTCTGCAAAACAAGCCGCCCATTCAGCATTTCTGATCTCAACATCGGCGTCCGAGGCTTGGGCTTGGCTTTCTGATTTCTCGGCCTCCCTCTCCATCGTATCCAGTTTAGCATACATATCACTGTCGAGAGTATTTCAAAAATTAGGAACCACATTTCCCTCTTGATCAGTATATTCAGGATAATGATGTGAAGTGACGTCTTCAATTTCTATCTCATCCACATCGTTGAGCTTGTCATCACTAGCAACCTCGACGGTAGGGGCATCTTTGACCATTCATCCGGATTTAACCGGAACATCTCTGCCAGTTGCTCATCAGTGAGATCATGAATGATTTCTCCTTCTTCGGGAGCATAGCTCACTGTCTTCTAACAATCCCTTGCAGATCAAGTATCATAGTGAATTGAGACTCGATCTGCTGCAGGGGAGCAACATCATATTCATCTCGTTGATATTGTGGATCTGCTTGATTTAAAACATGTAACACATCAGTCATTTGTAGAAAATCAAGACAGCTAAATAATCAATATATAAATAAATATTCATTTCATAAGTTTTAATACATGATTCAATTACACAAAAGTTCAAAATACAGAAACATCTAATCATTACTTTGTCCTAAATCATATGCTCTTCTACAGTCGAGGCTGATGTTGAGGCACACTGATCTTGATTTTTCTTGGTCTGCCTCTCTCTTGCTTCTGTGGCACCCGATGCAGGTGCATCTCCTCCTTCTTCATCATCTCCTCCATCTCCTGCACTCTCATCCTCTCCTCCCTCTGTCTCATCCTTTTCATCATCATCTTCATCCTCACCATCATCATCATCATCATCACCATCTCCCTCTCGTATCTTCAGAGGCTCATCTTTTGTGCCTTTAAGTTTGAGCAGGATGGTCCTCTTGGCATCCTCCAACTCCTCAATCTTCTTAGTAGATAACACATTCTGCTCCTTGAGTTGGGTAATCTCTAGACTCTAAGCAGCCATTTGCTGAGCCTGCTCCTCAATCTGCTGTGCCTGCTGAGAGATCTGCAGTGATTGTGCAGCAGTAAGCTCCACTAACTGTCTGAGCTGTGCAGTCTTCTCGTCATCGGCGGCTAACAACTTCAGCACCATACGGTTTAGTGCTGAAAGCTGTTCCTCTACCCCACTGGGAGGTAGAGATGATCCGGAAGGGAAAGGTGGGTGAGATGATGGTCCTGCCTGGTGGCTAGTGGTGGTGGTGGTGGTGGTGGTGAATATGGGAGGTGGTATATGTGTGGGTGGTGATGGGTGAGCTGTAGTGGTGGTGGATGGGATGTGGGTAAGTGGTGGAGTGGCTGAGGTAGTGGTGTGTGAGGTGGTAGTAGTGGTGGAAGTAGTGGCTGAGGTAGTGGCTGTGGTGGTGGCTGAGGTCAAGGTGAACTTCAGTCTCTTACCCTTCTTGCCATAGGGGTGAGCCATTCTCTTCTTTTGTTTGCCTTTAGACACTGTGGCTCCCCCTTGGCTGCAGGGCGGGTCCGGGGTATATGAGGGATCTGAATCAGCAGCAACAGTGTCCCTGGACTCCCCTTGTCGTCCACCAACCGCCCTTATACATCTTTCTGTGGCAACCACCCTGCTGCCCACAGCCCTAGTCAGAGGCTCCTCGTCACTCTCCTCCTCCTCATCGGAAGGGCAAAGATCCTGATGAAAACTGGCGGTGGTGGCTTCTCCATGAGTGGGTGGTGGAGATGTAACATGTGCAGTGCTGGCCCTAGAAGCAGTGGGGCCAGAATCACCACCAGCGTCACCGTCATCGTCATCGAAGTCATCAGATGGGAGAGCAATCTGCTCTACATCTGAGTCACTCTCCTCATGGCGCCACTTACGCCTTGCCAGCGCCACGTACTCCTCCCGGGCCAGGTGCCCGAACAGTCTCCTCACAGGGGGCTTGACTTGCTTTCCCCTGTAGACCTTCATGCGGCCCAAAGTCGTGTCATCCATCACCTCAAGTGATACCGCATCATGGCTCTCTTTAGGCAAGGCAGGCAACTTCTCATCGATAATCATCTGTAAGAATCTTGGATACATACAGAAACCCTCCTTGCCTTTGGCCTCAAGATTCTCTATCAGGTAGCAAATATCATGCTGGAGAAGCTGAAGGGGTGGTTAAGCACCAGTGCCACGTAGGCATGCTGGATCTGGTCTGATAGGTCATCAAATCCACCCCTCCTCGACGCTATGCATTTCAGTATCACGTGTGCCAAGTGCTTAAACTGGGGACACAGGTTGCTTTTGTTTAGCACACCTGCATTGATGTCCCCAGAGTACTTTATCCTGAGGAAGCATCCCCTCACAGTCAGAGGGTGTAGCCTGGTTGGGTGATCAGCATCATCACCAGATCCAGTACTCGTCGAAGATCTGCAGCTGAGACCTCTATATCCTGCCCAAATATAGTACTCCTGATGTTGTAGGGCTCACGAGATCGATCAACTGATGCACCCTCCCAGAAGGCCTGCTGTATAGACCTGTAGGGAGTGCATGGTGTAGATATGGCTTTGTGGATCCGTGATCTCTTCAGGAAAGCTATGATGCCAGCAAACTCGGCCGCGTTCCGAGTTGTGGCGTCCAGATGAGCACAAATATTATGCTTGGTGTTTATGGTCCATCGATCAGCCATCAATCTGTAACACAAGAAGCATACAAGTGAGATCATCTCACAACAGAAACCATTTCTAATTAGCCTGTTTGAGATCAGTCTGGTTCAATCGTGCGATTGAACCATACGACTTGGTTCAGTCGTTTGACCTAACATGCGACTAAGATCAATCGGGTGACTGAGCCTGCGGTTGGTTCAGTCGGTCGACTGAGTTCATTTGCATTGTTCATTCGGCCGATTGAGTCATTCGTCCAGCACAGTCGTGCGATTGTAGTTCAACTGGGTGTCCAGTCGCATGACCTACTGTCTGTTCGATTGAGATTCAAATTTTGAGCTAATCTAAATATTAGACATCGTGCTTTGGCTCATTAGACTCGCAATAACCCTACTTAGCACCTAATAACTTTGATTTCAACATTTTACTTAGTTTTATTAGCTTATTTTTCCAACTTAAGTCTCGGTTCTTGTTAGGGCCGAATTCATTGATTTAGGGCAACACATCGACTGATATTTGAGTAGATTGTACCGCATCGTACCTGTATAACAACCAGCAATTGTCAGAATATCAAAATATGAAGTCAAATTAGGTCAGAGGAAAATTTGGCAGAGTAACGGTATGCTGTGCGATTTTAGGGCGAATGAGGGATGATGAGTGTATGCGATCGACTATGGCCCTATTTATACTAAATCTGGTTTCAATCGGGCGACTGGATCCATTCGCTCTTTTCATTTGTGCGATTGGATCTCAATTGTGCGATTGGTTCAGTCGGTCACATTCAGTCGGCCGACTGGGTTTTAGCCGGGCGACTAACTCATTCGGTCAACCCCATTCAGGCGACTGGCTCATTTTTGGACTCCAGTCGGGTGAATGGTTCATACTCATGCTCCATTCGGCTGACTGGTTCATAAGTATGATTCAATCGTACGACTGGTCCATACTTATGGTCCAGTCGTGCGAATGGTTCATACTTATGAGTTTGACCTTATGACATTTCAACACTTAGCCCTTGTTAACTTTTGAATAAACATTTTGAGCATTCGATCATCTCAGACATGATCGTTTTTAACTTTTGAAACATTTGATCCCCTTAGACGTGATCCTTTTAACAGTAGAACATTTTGTCACCTCAGTTGTGACCCATTTGACATTTGAAAACATGTTTGGTCACCTCAGACGTGACCCTTTTAGGTGATTAAATCCCAGATTGAATTCCACGTCATAGTCCGACAGATAAAAACTGAAGTTGACTAAAAGTTAGTACAAGATAAGACAACTATAACTAAGAAATAAAACTGAACATATTTTTGTGACTTTGTGTGAGGTTGAAATTTTAAGATAGATATCTAGCAGATTTTTTTCTAGAACAGTACAGCATCAAGTTATTATGACCATAGCTGGAACGATTCATTATGGAATCATACAGGTAATCAAATCATTAGGGACATTTTACCAAAGCGTTTTGATGCTAGATTCTTGTTTTCATTGAGAGTCATTAGCAAGTTTAGGAAATCATACTGGTACTATAAGATGCACACATTGATTTAGACTTTCAAGAGTTGTTGCTCACTATAATTGTTAGTATACTTGTCCTCTTAAATCCATACATAGATTTTTGACACTCATTGGTGATGAATTAAGGTTTAATTATTTCAACAAACATTTATGGATCCCACACTTATATGGTAATCAACATTCCTCAGGAGATTTTTGAGCGGTCTATGGGTATTTTGACAAGAAGAAACTATTCTCAGAGCTTTCAAAGAGAAGCCAAGCCTCAGGTCAGTGCCACCGCACAACAGAGAGGCGGCAACCAACAATGAATTCTAGAATATGTAGGTTATGCTTATCCTCAGGTCAGTGCCACCGCACAGCAGAGAGGCACACAACCTATCTTCTTGTTAGAGCATATATTTTTTCTTTTTGCACATAACGCATCAACAACATTTGTTATTAGCTTGATTGCGTTTATTTTTCATTTTTTTCGTGCTTTGTTCTTTTTGTGGTCATCCGCACACATTTGTGGCGTTTATTTGCTCGTCATCCCTTATTGGAAATAACTGATTGTGTTAACCAGTGATAGTATGGGAACCCACAGTCAGTTGAACAGCTTAGTTTACATTAAATTCACCAATGACGTCTAATCATCTATTGTGTTGAATCTACCAACACATCATGTAGTGGTCTAACAACCTCTAGATCTACTTTCTTTGTGTTACCTTAGTAGTAGCCAGTTTTACTATCATTTTTCCTGCTATATTGCTCAGACTTCTCAGACTTATACTTTGAATTTTGCATCTAATTCAATTTAATCTTTTAAGGTCCCAAATGGTTTGTTCCTGTGTACTATCATTTTCCATAGTCATTGAATCGGTTTCACAGATCTGATCTCATTTCTATCAGCTAGCCTGTCCTTCTCCCTCGTTTTTTTTAAGTACTGAAATTAAAACAACTAATTTAATACTAATTTAACCTATTCTGCCCCTAAAATTCTAAAACCGAAATTTTTTTTTACGTTTTGGATTTTAACGAGACAAGAAATTAAAATAAGAAAAAATAAAAGAAAATAAAAGGAAATGTTGTCGGACTAAGCATTTTCATCCTCTGGAATGACATCACTTTTCTTTTTAACGCCGTTGACCTCTAACAAGTATAGAAAACGTGGTTTATCAAAGGCTTTTGTGTAGAGGTCAGCACGTTAAAAATCCGTATTTACTTTAACAACATCGATTAAATTCCTTTCAAAGCAATCACGTATAAAGTGATATTTAATACTGATGTGTTTGGTCTTAGGATGTTGGACCGGATTTTTTGTAACGACCATTGGAGCAGATTTATCAACAAATATAGGAGTGTTATAAAATTGCAAATCGTAGTCCCGCATCTGCTGTTGAATCCAGATGATTTGAGAACAGCAGCTTGCTGCAGCAACATATTCAGCTTCACAAGTTGACAATGCAACTGATGTTTGCTTCTTACACTGCCATGTGACTAATCTCCACCCAAAGAATTGACAACCTGCTGAGGTGGATTCGTAGTTCATTTTGCAGCCGCCATAATCTGAGTCACTGTACGCGGTAAGCTCAAAATCATCATCATGGGGATACCACAACCCAAGTGTTGGTGTACCCTTCAGATAACGAAAGATCCTCTTGACCCCTATAAGATGGTTAACTTTTGGTTTCGCCTGATATCTTGAACATAGACATGTCGCGTACATGATATCAGGTCTTGAGGCAGTGAGGTACATGAGGGATCCAATCATTCCTCGGTACATGGTGGCATCAACCAGATCACCATTCTCGTCGGGTGCTACATCATGGTTTGTAGCAAGTGGAGTCCCAGCTGCGGAAGCATTCTTCATGTCAAACCGGATGAGAATATCCCCTACATACTTGGTTTGATGTAGAAATATCCCCTTTGGTGTTTGATCCACCTGTAAGCCAAGAAAGAACTTCATCTCTCTCATGGCACTCATTTCAAATTCTGCCTTCATAACTGCTTCAAATTCTTTACATAAGTCTTCGTTCTTGGAGCCAAATATTATGTCATCAACATAAATCTGAACAAGCAGTAGATCACCATCCTTTTCTTTGATGAACATGTACAGTCAATTACACCTCTGCGAAATCCGTGTTTCACAAGGTGAGTTGAGAGTTTTTCATACCATGCTCTCGGGGCTTGGTGAAGCCCGTAGAGAGCCTTATCCAGTTTGTAAACTCTGTCCTGATGATATGGATCCTCAAATCCTTCGGGTTGACTGACATACACTGTTTCCGGATTTCTCCATGAAGAAATGCACCCTTTACATCCACTTGATAGACTTTAATCTTCATGTAAGAGGCATAGACTAGGAAGATACGGATGGCTTCCATTCTCGCCACAGGTGCAAATACTTCATTGTAATCAATTCCCTCGACTTGTCAAAATCCTTGAACTACAAGTCGAGCCTTGTTCCTGATGATGACACCTTGGTCATCTTTCTTACATTTCAAGACCCATTTGGTGCCAATGACCTTAGCACCTTTAGGTCTATCCACCAGTGTCCATACACCTAACTTCTTGAACTGAAGAAGTTCTTCTTGCATGGCACTTACCCATGCCTCATCATTTAGGGCTTCACTGACGTATTTTGGCTCAAACTGTGACACAAAACAACGATATGCACCATCGTGAAGATATCCCTTTTCCTTACCGAGGCATAATCAGCTGAATATAGCTGATTTCTTGTCTGAACTCCTGATCTGACATCCCCAATGACATTATGCAAAGGATGATAGACATTGAGGCGTGGTCCAGGAGTGGTGGGAACAACTACCTTAGAATCAAGATTATGAACGTTTGGTTCCGGATCTGAGGCAGTAGGAGTGTGAGGTTCCAAAGACTCAAAGGCATCAACGTCAGATGCTTGTGGACTTGCAGTAGTAGGAACCTGTTCCTCTTGATTGTTCTGGTCATTCTCCACGGCTTCATCGTCAGAGGAGGAGTCACTTACCTCGAGTGCTCCCCCTGAATGGTTAGACGATTCACCTTGTGAACCAGATGATGTGGAGTCTTGTGATGGTGTGTTTAAGACATCATACATCATTTTGGTTGCTAACTCATCGTCAGAAGTGGAGAGAGGGATGTTGAAGGACTTGAAGAATCCATCATAATCGAAAAAAAATACGGGTCCTTTTCCAGCTAGAGGGGTGTTGTACCTCTGAACGTCCACGTTACACCACACTTCTACTTGACCCGTTGAGTTGTTGTAAACTCTCTTATTCGGTATGTTGTATCCTAGAATGATTCCCTCTTCAGCCTTCTCACTGAACTTGCTTCCTGCGTTTTCTTCAATAGGGTGCAAGGTGCACCAAACGGTTTGAGATACTCTAGATTTGGTTTACGTCGTTGAAGTAACTCGTAACACGTCTTGCCATGACGTTTTACCACCAGAACTCGATTTAACGTGTAACACGCATTGGCAACTGCCTCATTCCAGAATTGGATGGGCAGTTTCGAGTTTGCTAGCATCATCCGTGCTGTCTCTATCAAGCTGCGATTCTTTCTCTCAACAACACCATTCATTTGAGGAGTGTAGGCGGAAGTGAACTAGTGCACAATTCCTTTTTCTTTGCAGAAAGCCTCCATCCATTGGTTCTTGAACTCAGTTCCGTTGTCTGAGCGTACTTGTCTGACCTTCAGCTTGTAGAGTGACTCCAATATAGTTACTAACTCTTTGAATGACTCAAATGTTTCTGATTTTGATTTCAGAAACATCACCAAAGAGAATCTTGAGTAGTCATCTATAACTACATAGCGGTACAAGTCGCATGCGATGCTTCTTGTACTGACTGGACCAAACAGCTCCATGTGAAGAAGCTCAAGAGGCAGTTCAATGGAATGAACTTTCTTTTCCTTATGAGACCTCTTCGTCTGTTTGCTTTTCTTGCAGGCGACACAAAAATCCGGGAGTTGAAAGTTTTTGACGTTTACTCCTCGCACTAGATCATTCTGGATCAAGTGATTCATCTTCCGTGGATTGATGTGTCCCATTCTCCTATGTCAGGAGATAGAATCCTTCTCAGTAGCCTTTGACAAGAAGCACTAAACTTGATGATCCGTTGTAGAGGCCTTTGATAGATCCAAAACATAATGGTCATTATATCTTGAGGCAGACATTAAGACTTGGTCCTCCGGGATCACATAGTCCTTTTTCAGGACATAGCACTTCTTGTTGTCGAATATTACCTTAAAGCCTTTGTCACATATTTGGGATACAGAAAGTAAGTTATTTTGAAGTTGTTGAAAGTAGTTTACTTTATCAAACTTCACTTTCTGATTCTCCACTTCCCCTTGAGTTGTGATGTAACCTCCTTTATTTCCCGCAAAAGAAACATGACCTCCTCTAATTTGTTTGACGTTTGATAGGAGTGCCCGATTTCCAGTCATGTGATGCTCCGCTATCTACAATCCAAGTGTTAGTTTCAGCACTATAGCGAACACCCTGCACATATAAAGGAAATGATTAGTTTAGGTTAGGTACCCAAGCCTTAACTGGCTTGGGTGACCCAGATGCATCACACATCATAAATTCAACCCACTGTCCATTTGAAGGCGAGGGCATATCATGCTTCTTACTGCTCTCAGTATCAGACACTTGATTAGATTTTTCTTTCCACATGCCAGTTTTGTGCAAGGCCTGTTTGTGATAAACAGACGACTGGTTTATGGTTTGAACTTTAGTTTCATTATTTCTTTTAGGTGGAGTAATAAAACTCCTTTTAGAAGAAATCTGTTTTGTATCATAAAGTTCAACTTTCTTTCTTGGTGTCTGATACTTAGGACAGTTAGAAGCGATGTGTCCTCTCTTTCCACAATTGTAGCATGATCGACCTTCAACATGTTGGGAAAGACGTCTCTGTGGGGAAGTGTGTGAGACCGGGGTGACTTTGGGCTTGTTGGGTTTTGTCACTTCTTGTTTAGATGTTTTATCTTCTTTAACAAAATTAATTGTTTGAACCTTTTTAACATCTTTACCCTTTTGTTTATTTGGACTTAGACATGAATCACATGATTGGTTAACTTGTTTGGTCTTTTTGTGTTCATTATTAGACGTTGTTGAACCTGACTTAATCTCAACCTTCTCAAATTGCTCATCCAAATTAACAATAGGCATTTTACCCTTAGATTTCAAAGTGTCCTCCTTCAGTTTAGTGATAGATTCCACCATTTGACAAGTGGAATCTGGATCACTAACTAAAGGAGTGGTCACCACATGATCCTTAATAGGATTGTTATTTACTGGTCGACATTTAGTATTTAACAAGATCTCATGTGGTGGTGGAACCACTTTGTAACCTAATCCCTTCCCGTTATTTTGTTCTTTCACTAAGTTTTTAACTATGTGAGAAGAACTAGTCCAACTGTGCAGTTTTTGTTTTAATGAATTTATTTCGACTTCCAAAACTGTTTTTTCCTTTTTATTTTCTTCAAGGGAGTTTAAATAGAACTTAATGTCATTTGCTTGGTTAAAAGCCACAACTTCGGTTTCCCTAAGTTGTTTATTTAACAGTTCTATTTTCTCTTTGTAACTGTGCTCATTTTGTTTTAAAATGCGATTTGCTTCTGTGCACAGTTGCAAGTCCTTTACTAAGCTATCATTATGATCTAATAACCTAGAAAATTTCAAATCAATGCTTTCCCTAAATTTATTACATTCAACACAAGCATGATTATCAAACAATTGGTCTTTAGAACTTACCTGAAAAGATTCAGTTGAATCCGCCATTAGTGCAGAGGTTGTCTCTTCAGCTTTCTGAACATGTAGTTTTGTCATCTTCTTCAATCACAGGCTTGACCATTTTCGCAGCTTCCTCAGTTTCTGACATGGCTATTTCGACTGTGATATCGTCTTCACTTTCAGTATCGTCATCCAACACCTCGACATTTGCAATGTTGGATTCTCCAGGAGACACAAACCGAAAGCTCCAATCTTGTCCTTCGTCATCCTGAGCTGTCAAGGCCTTAGGATCTTTGCTTGACGAAGTAGGACTACTTGTGGGTTTATCTTGACGATTGAAAGATGAGAATGGATTCCCATTTCCTGTCTTCTTGGGCTTCACACATTCACGCTTGAAGTGCCCCTTTTCCCCACAGTTGAAGCAGGTAACTTTGGTCTTGTCAAAACCAAAAGTTGTGTCCTTAGTAGCAATCAAGTTCTGTCCGGTCTTCTTGACAAACTTCTTAGCTCTCCGGACAGCACTTGCTAAGGCCCACATGATGTCATTCTTTCCAGCTCTGTCTCGTCTACCTGCTCGTAGTCCTCATCTGCCAGATGGCAGTTCCCAATTTTCCCAGCAACTAGTCCATCATAGGAGTGAACAACAGCTGCTAAGAGATCCATATGCTCCTTTGCTACCTCTACTGTCACGTTCCTGAGATTTTCGGTCTTCAGTTTTGTAGCATTGGCTTCAGGTGCTATGTATTGGGTACAAGACGACCCTGACGTGTCAGATCCTGAAGTAGTAGCTTGAGATGTAGCAACTAAACTCGACACAAATGCCGTTTGAAGTGGTGCTCCAGATGTTTTAGCTTGTGGAGTTGAGTTGTACAGTGACGGATTCTGATCATATGAACACTTTTGGGCCTTGTACTTCATCCTCAACTCTTCCTCTCTCAGCTTCAGAATGAAATCATTGATATCTAACTTCGCCAACATCTCATCCTGTCTAAGGTTGGATACAAAGGAAACCCACTTCTCTGGCAATCCATCTGCAAAGTTTGACACCTTGTCCTCCATAGTCGTTGTAACTCCATGAGTGTGCAGCTCACTCATCAAGTGGTAGAACCGATCGATGACGTCATCCAAGCTCTCCTTACCCATTGACGAGAAGTTGTCGAACTCTTTCTTCAACGCTTTAGCCTTTAGAGCTTTCAATGACGCATTCCCGTCATACCGTTTTTCCAATTCATCCCACAGCTTCTTTGCTTGCTTGTTCTCAGAAAATTGATGGAAGATGTCCTTAGGAATTGACTGAGTTAGCATTGCATATACTTTCTTCTCAGCATTGTACTTTACCTTTTGGCCATCAGTCATGCCACCTAAGGTAAGTTTGACTCCATCTGCACCTACAGGCATGCTATACCCTGTCTTTATCGACTCCCACAGTTTGGGATCTACTCCATTTAAGTAGATCTCGAATCTTTGCTTCCATTGTGGGTAATCATCTAACGTTATGAGCTTAGGGGGTTTATTGTGATTCCCCACTTCATTTTCCAGAAGCAATAGATTCTGGATCCTTGAGTCCCTCCCTGCGATGAAAGCTGAATATTGGTCCTCCATTACTATCGACTTTGAACTTTAGAACAAACTGTTTTACTAGTGCGACTGAAGGAATGCGATTGAACTCTTCGTGCGATTAAACCATGCGGATGGCTCAGTCGTGCGAATGAACCAATGCGAATGGCTCAATCATGCGAATGGACAGGTGCTGATGAGCAATGCGAATCGGCAGTTCAGACGTACGAATGGATGAACGACTGAGTCCAATCGTGCGTATGAGGGATGCGGATGGGTTCAGTCGTGCGATTGAGTCAATCGTGCGACTAAAGCTGCTGAATTTTGAGATATCGAAGGTTTAAGGTATTTTGACGCAAAACACGAATTTCTCACTAACCCTAATTGCCGTATGCCGGAAAACGTTAACTTTTTGACCTGGAGACGTCTAAAACACTAACTGACACAAAAAGATTGCGTTTTTGAGTGAAAAACACGATTTTTATATCAAAATCAATTAAATCACACGTAAATCAAGAGCCATAGCTCTGATACCACTTGTTAGGACCGTGTACGGACGGAACGGAGTACTAACTGATTTACGCGTATACCAACTCAAATAGTGCGGAATCCTATTTGATTGGCGATCCAATCAGTGAGAACGCACGTAGAATCGATCTTAGATTAGATCTAAACGTTAATAATGATTTCAAATCTATTTAGTGTGATCTATGAACTTGGAACAGGTTCTTAGAAGTCTCTGGACGGCAAGGGTGCGATTTAGTACGTAGGTATTCAAAGTGTTATGTTTTTTCACGAATTAAGTGGTATTTATAGGTTAGGGTTTCTCATTCGTGCGACTGAACCATTAACAGGGTTCAATCATGCGACTGAGTCATGCGGTTGATCCATTCGCACGACTGATGTTCAGTCGCAGGATCGTGATTCTGAGTGCGCTCTGCACAGTCAATCTCATATCACAATCGTGCGACTGATCCAGTCTCCTGGTCAGTCGTGCGACTGGTTCATTAGCATGAAGTTGTTAATGCGTATGGTCCATTTGCATGGGCCATTAGCATGAAAACTTCATACAACTAAGTTTAAATATGTTTCTCAATCATTACTTTACTAAGATTTATTCAAACAACCACAAACCTATATAATTAGTTCAATATCGTAATAAACATTAAACATTCAAACATACACTGAAATATTCAACATTAAGATCATCAATCACATATTCTGTTTCATTCAACTCAAAATTTCATTTACATAAGGACATGACATACATATTACATTAAGATCGTAAACTAGGTACATATGTATCATTTGTTAGGACGTTGTACGGGACGGAGTAGTAGTACTAATGATTACGCGTATACCAACTCAAATAGTGCGGAATCTATTTGATTGGCGATCCAAATCACTGAGAACGCACGTAGAATCGATCTTAGATTGAATCTAAACGTTAAGAATGATTTCAAATCGATTAGTGCGATCTATGAACTTGGAACAGGTTCTTAGAAGTCTTGGACGGCTAGGGTGCGATTAGTACGTAGGTATTCGAAGTGTTATGTTTTCCACGAATTAAGTGGTATTTATAGGTTAGGGTTTCTCATTCGTGCGACTGAACCATTAGCTTGGTTCAGTCGTGCGACTGAGTCATACGGTTGATCCGTTCGCACGACTGAGTGTTCAGTCGTGCGACTAAGTCAATCTCATGTCACAATCGTGCGACTGATCCAGTCTCCTGGTTCAGTCGTGCGACTGGTTCATTAGCATGAAGTTGTTCATGCGTATGGTCCATTTGCGTGGGCCATTCGCATGAAAACTTCATACAAGTAAGTTTAAATATGTTTCTCAATCATTACTTTTCTAAGATTTATTCAAACAAGCACAAACCTATATAATTAGTTCAATATTCGTTAATAAACATTAAACATTCAAACATACACTGAAACACTCAACATTAAGATCATCAATCACATATTCTGTTTCATTCAACTCAAATATTTCATTTACATTAAGGACATGACAGACATATTACATTAAGATCGTAAACTAGGTACATATGTATCACTTGTTAGGACCGTGTACGGGACAGAGTACTAACTGATTTACGCGTATACCAACTCAAATAGTGCGGAATCCTATTTGATTGGCGATCCAATCAGTGAGAACGCACGTAGAATCGATCTTAGATTGAATCTAACGTTAAGAACGATTGCAAATCGATTTAGTGTGATCTATGAACTTGGAACAGGTTCTTAGAACTCTCTGGACGGCTAGGGTGCGATTTAGTACGTAGGTATTCGAAGTTTTACGTTTTTCCACAAATTAAGTGGTATTTATAGGTTAGGGTTTCTCATTCGTGCGACTGAACCATTAGCATGGTTCTGTCATGCGATTGAGTCATGCGGTTGATCTATTCGCACGACTGAGTGTTCAGTCGTGCGACTGAGTCAATCTCATGTCACAATCGTGTGACTGATACAGTCTCCTGGTTCATTCGTGCGACTGGTTCATTAGCATGAAGTTGTGCATGCGTATGGTCCATTTGCATGGGCCATTCGCATGAAAATTTCATACAACTAAGTTTAAATATGTTTCTCAATCATTACTTTACTAAGATTTATTCAAACAACCACAAACCTATATATTTAGTTCAATATGCGTTAATAAACATTAAACATTCAAACATACACTGAAACATTCAACATTAAGATCATCAATCACATATTCTGTTTCATTCAACTCATATATTTCATTTACATTAAGGACATGACAGACATATTACATTAAGATCGTAAACTAGGTACATATATGATACTTGATCTGCAAGGGATTGTTAGAAGGGAATCGAGTACTTCAGATTTCCACACGATCTGAAGACTCTCCTTGGTTTTTAGCTCAACCAGTTGGCACGCCTGAACCTGTTGTATGCTGATCCCAAGAAGATGTCAGGCTGGTTTTGAAGCTGCGTTAAAGAGAGATACCACACTCGATGGTTAACTTCAAGCCTCAACAACCTACGAGGTACATTCGAAGGTCGGAGGTGGACCCAAGGACTGGGAAACCCAAAGTGGTGTTGAAGTAAATTTCTCCTCCTACTACGTCAAAGATCCCCATGAGGGAAATGCCACAGGACTTCACTCCCCACTTCAAGTGGTGGTATTATGACTGGAGAACATGAGAAGCGGTCATAGTGTTACAGAAAGAGCACCAAATGGAGACCATCGGGTATTTGAACCCAAGTGGCTAACCAACCTGTCACTAGCTAGTGATTGTTTATACCTGTATACAAGTGGCCATTATTCTATGATCCGCAGGATATCATACAGGCCCTCCAGTTTCATAATATGATAAGACTCTGCTTTGCTTTTGAGATACATGCTGGAGTCACAGTCGAGGAGAGGCATAAGAAGTTTGACGAGCTAATGAAGGATGCTAGACAATGATAGAAACTAGGTCCAAAGGGGAGTTTGTAGATACATATGTACCAAGTTTACGATCTTAATGTAATATGTCTATCATGTTCTTAATGTAAATGAAATATATGAGTTGAATGAAATAAAATATGTGATTGATGATCTTAATATTGAATGTTTCAGTGTATGTTTGAATGTTTAATGTTTATTAACGCATATTGAACTATCTATATAGGTTTGTGGTTGTTTGAATAAATGTTAGTAAAGTAATGATTGAGAAACATATTTAAACTTAGTTGTATGAAGTTTTCATGCGAATGGCCCATGCAAATGGACCATACGCATGAACAACTTCATGCTAATAAACCAGTCACACGACTGAACCAGGAGACTGGATCAGTCGCACGATTGTGACATGAGATTGACTTAGTCGCACGACTGAACACTCAGTCGTGCGAAGGGATCAACCGCATGACTCAGTCGCATGACTGAACCATGCTAATGGTTCAGTCGCACGAATGAGAAACCCTAACCTATAAATACCACTTAATTCGTGGAAAAACGTAACACTTCGAATACCTACATACTAAATCGCACCCTAGCCGTCCAGAGACTTCTAAGAACCTGTTCCAAGTTCATAGATCGTACTAAAGCGATTTGCAATCGTTCTTAACGTTTAGATTCAATCTAAGATCGATTCTACGTGTGTTCTCACTGATTGGATCGCCAATCAAATAGGATTCCACACTATTTGAGTTGGTATACGCGTAAATCAGTTAGTACTTCATCCTGTACACGGTCCTAACAAGTGGTATCAGAGATTTGGCTCTTGATTTACGTGTGATTCAATCGATTTTGATATAAAAATCATGTTTTTCACTCAAAAACGCAATTTTTTTGTGTCAAATAGTGTTTTAGACTCTCCAGGTCAAAAAGTTAACGTTTTATGTCATACGACAATTAGGGTTAGTGAGAAATTCGTGTTTTTGCGTCAAAATACCTTAAACCTTCGAATTCTCAAAATTCAGCAGCTTCAGTCACACGATTGACTCAATCGCACGACTGAACTCATCCGCATCCCTCATACGCACGATTGGACTCAGTCGTTCATCCATTCGTACGTCTGAACTGCCGATTCGTATTGCTTATCCGCACCTGTCCATTCGCACGATTGAGCCATTCGCATTGGTTCATTCGCACGACTGAGCCATCCGCATTGTTCAATCGCATGAAGAGTTCAATCGCATTCCTTCAGTCGCACTAGTAAAACAGTTTGTTCAAAAGTTCAAAGTCGATAGTAATGGAGGATTGCGTTGGAACGTTTATTATTATTTCTTAATAATCATCATTTCTTATACTTATTTGCCATGTGAGTTTCCTTGCGCTCTTTTATATTTTTCACACTATTTTGGGGTGATACATGATACTTATTTAGCATACACTTGTAAACGTTTAAACTTGTAAAGCACTTGCAATTCATCTTTACATTTTGTCATGGTTATTTGTGTGTTGTAAGTGTTATATGAGATACATATTTTGTTTGCAATCATTAACTATTGCTAGCCTGGCGACGCTTAGATCTTTGGGTCTGACAAGCCTATTTGGTGCTAAAGCCGATGTATTGCCGGCTCCTGATGACGTATTCTTGTTCATCATGGGAACCAAATACACTTAGCCAATCTTATATACTTGTGATCAAGTCGAGGTTTGGTTGTAACGATATGTGTTCTATCAACTTGCTAACTCATAACCTATGACATGAATTGCTACTTGTAAACTTTGTTTATATTATGTATGAAAACCCTTGAAAACTCACCAACTTTATAGTTGACCCTTTTATTTTTATCATGTTTCAGGGAATGCCCATGTTTAAAGAAGCTTGCAATAATCTAGGATTTGGACCTAGTTAATAAAATAAAAGGATTATGTTTTGTTATGTTATGCTTAGAACTATTTCATGATTGAGACTTATGTTTGTACTTTCCTTTAAAACTTATAATTTTAATATTTACATTTAAATATAGTGTTATGCGGCGGTGAACAACCTTAACCCTCACATCTCGACGATTCCGCCGTCAAGGTTGGGGTGTGACAGATTGATATTAGAGCCCATAACTATAGGGATTTAGGTTATTAGAAATGGTGACCTAGACTATAGTTTATGCATGAACCTTATAGAATAATATTATTGTTCTTGTAAAAGTATATTGTTTTGCATGCTACATAATGCTATGCCATACTTATGTGCAACTTGATGCCTTAGCATAGGATTGCCTTGTAATTGTTAAAACTTTGTTACTTGTCTCCTAAACTTATCCTTGACTCTTTGACTCCCCCCGACAAATGAAACTTCTTAATCTTATTCTCGACGACACGTGGAATTATATACTTATGCTTATGACTTGGATCTTTAGACTTATGTCTAATCTATGAAAATCTCATCAAGGTTTTGATTTCATGAACCTAAGAAATTTGTATGACTCATAGACACCTGTATCCTGGTTTTCCTAGCAAAAGGCCCTCAGGCTAAGGCAAGCATATCGCATAAATCCTACGAGACTAGTTATGCTTACCTGGGGATTTCTGGGATGAGTGATAAACTATGGTCAACATACACAAGTTTCTAAGGCGAATGGGTCAATTTACCTTGACGTGTCAACGTTTCCAAATGGTAATGCGTTACCAAATGGAACCATTCCATGTGCCTTACAACTCTTGCCTTATCCTTGTTTAAATTATAATCCTTGTTAATCTCTTTCTCGTGTCTAACTCATTTTGTATATTCCAGCATGTCTCGTCATCATGGAAACGTGGAAGTTCCGATCGTAAGTTAGCCGCCATGATTGCCCGGCAAATGGCTGCCGTCATCCTGACTATGGTTGCTGAACTCAATAGCACCTTAATGACCAACTCTAGCAACATTGGAAATGGTCAAGGTGAAAATAGTGCGAATCAAGGGCACAACAATCAAACCTCCACTTTCAAGCACTTTAACTCATGCAAACCCACTAGTTTAAGTGGCAAGGAAGGAGCCACTGGTCTTCTTGAGTGGTTCGAGAGCATGGAGAATACTTTTGTCAATTGTGAGTGTCCCGAGACACTCAAAGTTCGTTATGCCACTAGTATGCTCCAACAAATGGCACTTACCTGGTGGAATAGCGAGAAGAGAAACCGTGGTCCTGAAGCTGTGCTAGCACTTACCTGGGAAGAGTTCAAGAACATCGCCATCGCAAAGTTCTGCCCGAGAAGTGAACTACAAAAGTTGGAGGAGGAATTTTGGAACCTAAAGCAAGATGGTGGTGATCATTTGGCCTACTCAACTAGGCATCATGAGTTGAGTATACTGCTGCCTCACATGGTCGACACTGTCCCCCGCAACATCGAGAAGTTTATCAAGGGTGTACCACCCCAAATTCAAGATGCTGTGGTGGGTAGCCGACCCACAACCTTGGAGGAAGCCATCACTATCACCGCTCAACTCACCGAGAATCATATACGAGCGGGCACCATGTCTGTTAAGGGTGCGAAATAGGTGGAAAAGACGGCTACTGAGGCTGTGAAGGAGACCAAAGCCGAACCGTCTTACAACAACAACAAGAAGAAGAAGCGCAAGTTCACACCAGCGCGTAACTATGCTGTGGCTGCACCCAAAAACCCTCAAAGACAACTTGTACCTGCGGCTCACCTGTGGCACAAATGCCTGGGGCTAAGGCCTATGCTGGTCCTCAACCTATGTGGAACAACTGTAGGTGCCATCATCCGGGAAACCAACCGTGCCGCATATGTACCTTATGCGGTAAATATGGTCACTTGGTGGCGACTTGTCACCGTGCACCTAATAACGCCGCGATGGTCACAAACCGTGTTTGCTACAACAATGGGGAACCTAGTCATTTCCGCCCACAATGCCCTCATCTTGTGGGTAATGTTCCACAAGCCCGAGGACGTGCTTTCAATATCAATGCACATCAAGCACAAGCAAACAACGATGTGGTGAATGGTATGTTAACTTACCCTTAACTTTTGTGACCTAATTCTTTTCATTCGTTACCTGTATCGTTAAATACCTTTAAAATTGAACAGGTATGTTTCTTATTAATAAAACTTATGCATATGTCCTATTTGACTCTGGATCCGATAAGAGTTTTGTATCATTAGAGTTTGAACCCATTCTTGCTAAGCCACATACGAAACTAGAAAGACCTCTCACCGTTGAAGTCGTCGATGGAGAACCGATCACCGTTGACATCGTTATTCGTGATTGCATCTTGAGTCTTGACGCACATGATTTCCTTATCGATCTTATTCCTATGAAACTTGGAAGCTTTGACGTCATCATCGGTATGGATTGGTTAGCCAAACACCATGCGTAGATCATTTGTTTTGAGAAGTGCATTCGTATACCGTTACCTTCTGGCAGTACATTGAAGGTGTTCGGTGAAAAATCCTCCAAAGGGCTCAAACTCATGTCATGCACCCAAGCCCGAAAGTGCTTAAGCAAGAATTATATGGCATTCTTGGCTTACGTGGTCAACACGAAGGTCAAAGGGAAAGATCTTAAGGATGTCCCGATTGTACGAGACATTCCCGAAGTATTTCCCGATGACCTTAGTGGTTTACCTCCCGTGCGTGAAGTCGAGTTTAAGATCGATTTAATACCGGGAGCAAACGGCGTGGCTAAGTCACCATATCGGCTTGCACCATCGGAAATGCAAGAACTCTCTAGTCAACTTCAAGAACTATCCGAGAAGGGCTTCATTCGTCCTAGCTCGTCGCCTTCGGGTGCACCTGTTCTATTCGTGAAGAAGAAAGACGAAACATTTCGTATGTGTATCGACTATCGTGAACTTAACAAGCTTACCATCAAGAATCGTTATCCTATTCCTCGTATCGATGACTTGTTTGATCAACTTCAAGGAGCTGCTATATTCTCGAAGATTGATCTACGATCTAGATACCATCAATTACGAGTTCATGATGATGATATCCCAAAGACCGCGTTCCGTACTCGTTATGGGTACTATGAGTTCATGGTTATGCCTTTTGGTCTAACAAATGCTCCTGCTGTTTTTATGGATCTCATGAATCGAGTATGCAAGCCTTATCTAGACAAGTTTGTGATTGTCTTCATTGATGACATACTTATCTATTCCAAGTCCCACACTGATCATGAGCTACATCTGCGACAAGTTCTTGAGTTGTTGAAGAAAGAGCAATTGTACGCGAAGTTCTCGAAGTGTGAATTCTGGCTCGAGGAAGTTTAATTTCTAGGACACGTGGTGAATAGCCAAGGAATTTACGTTGATCCTGCAAAGGTGGAAGCTGTGAAGAATTGGTGTGTTCCTACAACTCCAACCGAAGTTCATTCTTTTCTTGGTCTTGCTGGTTATTACCGGCGATTCATTGCCAACTTTTCGAGGATCGCGAAACCGCTCACTTCTTTGACTCAAAAGAACAAACCATTCGAGTGGGGGTCCGAGCAAGAGGAAGCCTTTGAAACGTTAAAGCACAAGTTGTGCAATGCTCCTATCTTGACCCTACCCGATGGAAACGACAATTTAACCGTGTATTGTGATGCATCTAAGCAAGGCCTTGGTTGTGTTCTCATGCAACGAGGAAAGGTCATAGCTTATGCATCAAGACAATTGAAGGTTCACGAGGTGAATTACACAACACATGATCTCGAGCTTGGTGCCGTGGTATTTGCCTTGAAGATTTGGAGACATTACCTTTATGGTACACAATGCATAGTCTACACCGATCACAAAAGCCTTCAACACGTTTTTAATCAAAAAGATCTTAATGTGAGACAACGTCGTTGGGTGGAGTTGATTAGTGATTACGATTGTGACATTCGTTATCATCCTGGTAAAGCAAACGTTGTGGCCGATGCATTAAGTCGAAAGGTTCATAACAAGATGATCTCGTTCCAAGAAATTTGCGATCGACGTCAATGATTTGACACATTGGGAGAGTTCGATACTGAAATCCGACTAGATGTCAACGAGGCTATTATACTGCTACAAAACTTGAGAATAGATAGTGACATCGAGTCTGTATCTTGGAGGCTCAACAAATTGTGCAACAAGAAGGAAGAATGAAGGATGAACTGGAGCATAATCTTCTAACTCAATTGGAAACGAAACCTAATGGATTGATGTACTTCGCGAATCGAATTTGGGTTTCAAACCGTGATAACCTTCTTACATTTATCATGAACGAAGCTCATCAAACTCGTTATTCTATTCATCCTGGCTCCGATAAGATGTACATGGACCTACGTGGTCAATATTGGTGGCCTAGAATGAAGAAAGACATAGTGACTTATGTAGCTAAGTGTCTCACGTGTACGAAGGTTAAAGCCGAACATCAACGTCCAAGTGGATTACTTGAACAACCCGATATTCCTATGTGGAAATAGGAACATATATCCATGGACTTCATAACCAAATTACCCCAAACCTCTCGTGGACATGATAGCATATGGGTGATCGTTGACCGATTGACCAAATCGGCATATTTTATACCCATACGTGACACTTACAAGACATCAAGGTTGGCTCGCATATACGTTGATGAAATTGTAAGTCGTCATGGGGTACCTCTGCACATCATATCCGACCGAGATGCTCGTTTCACTTCACACTTTTGGTCGTCTATGCAAGAACTCTTGGGTACTCAATTGGATCTAAGCAAGGCATACCATCCTCAAACTGATGGTCAAACCGAGCGAACGATCCAAACCTTGGAGGAGTTGCTACGCCTTTGTGTCCTTGACTTTGGTGGTGATTGGGATGCGCATCTAGCGCTCGCGGAATTTTCGTATAACAATAGTTACCACTCGAGTATTAAGATGGCACCGTTCGAAGCACTCTATGGTCGTAAATGTCGTTCACCGATCTGCTGGACCGACGTTGGTGAAAACTTCATCACAGGTCCTGAACTCATACAAGAAACGACCGATAAAGTCTCTATAATTCGCAAGAACCTTGAAGTGGCAAGAATTTAACAAAAGAGCTATGCCGACAAGCGACGTAAGCCGTTGGAATTTCAAATTGGGGAGATGGTTCTTCTTAAGGTTTCACCGTGGAAGGGTGTTGTTCGCTTTGGGAAGAAGGGTAAACTGGCTCCGAGATTTGTAGGACCTTTCAAAATCCTGAAAAGGATTGGGAAAGTGGCTTACAAAGTGGAACTACCTTCCGACCTTAGTGGAGTTCATCCCATGTTCCAAAGTCTCAAATTTGAGAAAATGCTTGGCTGACAAAAGTCTGCATGTTCTGTTGGAAGACATTCAGATCGACGAGTCATTACACTTTGTTGAGAAACCCGTGGAGATCATGGATCGCATTATGAAGAAGACTAGAACCACAACTACCCCAATTGTCAAGGTTCGTTGGGAGAATAAGCGTGAAGCTGAGTTCACTTGGGAGCGTGAAGAGCATATGAAGAAGAAGTACCCGTTTTTGTTCTTATAGTTTCATTTTTCTTAATTTCGGGACGAAATTCTTTTAAGTTGGGGAGACTGTAACATCCCGTTTTTTTATTAATTAAAAGTTAATTCTTACAAGGGTCATTGTTGTCAATCTTGGAATTTATATGTGGTTTATGCTTATTTCTTAGTTGTTAGTATGTAATGTATGAAAGCTAATAGTCAAAATATTAAATTGTGCAATAATAATAAGTTATAATAATGAATAATAATATCACTAATAACAATAATACGAATAATGATAACAATATTAATAAAATTGATAACAATAATTATAATAACAATAATAATAACTAAAATAATAATAATAATAATAATGGAAGTAATAATTTATAAATAATTGAAAAGTTATAAAAACTTGAATTTTAATTAAGTTTAGGGGACTTATTGTCAATTTAGAAACTTTAAATATAAATTTTGTGCATAAAATAATAAGAACCAAACTGCAGGGACCATTTGTGTAACATTTCAAAACCCAAAACTCCTTTTCCGTTGACCCCCGCATTTCCGGCCATCGTCGGCCGCCGGCGACCACCACTCCGGCAAACCCCATAAATCGCGAAAAAAACACTTGATTTGAATGCCTAAACCGTTTCTAATCGCTTCGTGAGGAAGTTTCGAACCATAAACACGCTTTAATTCGAGTTTAAGGCCGGTAATGGGTGTCGTTTGGACTTGATAACCGCCAACCTTAATAATACTCAAATTAAATGAACCAAAACAATCATCTAATTACACTTAATCGTTTACTGTCCTCAATTGCATCTGAAACACACAAAGTTTACACCCCCGCTCATCATTTTGGTCGCAAACCTACATCTAGTCGAACATCACCCTCTGGAGTTCAAGGATCAAAATTGATAGAGGGCTTTTAATCTCGTTCATCGGTATAAGCTTTCTGTAAAGTGAATTTAATTATTATCGTCGTTTGCAATCTAATCTCTTCACGACATAACCGCGACTTGTTCTACAAACTAAGGCTGACCATTTGAACTTGAACAAGTAAGTTTCATACACCAAAATGCTCGGTTTAATCTAGGGATCAAAAGCCCTATGGTTGATTTTATTAACAACCCCAAATCCATGCTCAATTTGATCCAAGAAGAACCTAGGATTTATTGGATTTGGGGATGTTTGTAATCTTTGCTTTTTAACATTTATGGGCCGAGACCTAACGCGGCCACGGCCCTTGGTTCACTGGTAACATACATGCCCCCCACTGAACAGGAGGTCCCCGGTTTGAACCCGGGGAACCTCATTGTTGGATCTAGAAAGACTGTTGCAACCAAAACTATGTCACTTAGAAGATTTTGAGTACAACTTACAAAGGACTTCCGAAGCCAAGTGTGGAACTTCCGAAGGAAGAAGGAGCTCTTCCGAAGTCTAAGTGTAAAATACACTTCCGAAGGAAAACTCCAACTTCCGAAGATAAAGAAGCTACTTCTAAAGATCAAGACTTAAAGACAAAGTTCTGAAGTCAACTTCGGAAGTATAAAGAAGTCCTCAAAGCCTCGGAAGCATAGAAGCATCTTCCGAAGTATAAGTGGCTTCGGAAGAACTTGTTCTTTCGAAGCCAGTTAACCTTCGGAAGACACTTCTATTATCCAGTAGACATAAGTATGGTCTGTCTGACACTCCGCTGCAAATCTCTGAAATACTGCATGGCGTTTTCTCTAAAGCCATGTAGTTGACCATACTTTAATCTACTGTTTACCTTTTTATGTTAAGTACAGTTGTCATCTTTAGTTGGTGACAAAAGGTAAGTCATGGACATGTCATGACTACCATATCTTAGATAATACTTTATCTAAGATACCTTAACTATAGCATTGTAGTATATGCTTTAGTCGTAGGTTTCCAGCTGGTATAAAGTATAATCGGCTGTAGGATCTAGTATATATAGTTTCTCATTGTAACTCTTGTTTCATGCTTGTAAGTGTCTTGTAATCTTGAGTTGAGAAGTAATATATACAAGTACCTTGAAAATACTTCTGCTTGTTCTTTGATTACTTATTATATTATTATCAACTCTTGTTAAAGGCATTGCTTCATCTTATTTGAGTGTTATTATAAGTGAGTTTGAGAGAATCACAAGTGTTAAGTGACAAAACCCGATCCTGCAATTGGTATCAGAGCTTTTTAGGCTCTTGATTGTGAGATCTTACCATCCTAATCAACTAGTTTTTCACTCCTCCTTATACCTCACTCAAAAATGGCCCTCATCAAATCTGAAGTTGAAATGGGAACGATGACCAAAGCTCCCATCATCGACCCTGAAAACTTCAGGTCTTGGAGAAGAAGAATGGAAGGCTTCATCAGATACCAGGATAGCAAGATGTGGCAATCCATCGTTAATGGCCCGTATAAGCCAAAAGTTGCTGGTGGAAACGGTGCCATGATCGAGAAGGCCGTTGAAGACTATTCCGATGAAGATAGGAAGAAGCTTGACATAGACAGCAATGCTATGACTGTTCTCATGACTGCAATCCCAAATTCCATCATGGTGGGGTTTGAGCATTGCAAGTCTGCCAAAGAACTCTTTGATGCTCTTGCTCAAATGTACTCAAGCTCGAATGATTCAAAGAAGGACTCACTGAAGCAGCAGTTTGAGAACTTCACCTATGTTCGCTGGAGAAACTTTTAGCCAGCAATATTTCAGGTATATGGATCTTATCTCTTCCCTTCAATCTGTGGGAATCACTCAAGAACTTAGAGACCTTACTAGAAAGTTTATGAGTGCTCTACCCAATGAGTGGACATTCTACTGTGTCTCCATCAAGAGAACAGAGAATTTAAACACACTCACCATGACCGAACTCTATGGGATCCTTGATGGATACCGTTTGGAAATGGAAAGCAAGAAGGGTCACCAAGCAAGCAGACCCTTGAGCCTTCCTGCTAGCAACGCTTTAATGGTTGCTGAAGGCTCATGTATCTCCCAGTCTCAGCAGTACCTGTCATACACCCAGCAGCCATCTTGTTCATCTGGGCCTTACATCACATTCCCTGAGACTCCAAGGTCTCATCAAGCTCAGCAAAGCTCCTTTCAGGAGGGCTGTGCGTTTGTCTCAGGGAGCGGACACTCCAATGATCATCAATTCTGCTTTGATGATCTTGAGTGCTTCAGTCCAGATGACATAGAGTATGTGGACATTGTCCAACAAATGGCTCTTCTAACCTACAGAGCGAAGAAGTTCTTTAAGAGAACTGGAAGGCAATTCCCTCAAAACCCAATCACCAGCAAGTTTGGGTTTGACAAAAGCAAGGCTAAATGTTACAACTGTAACCAGCTTGGCCATTTTGCAAGGGAATGCAAGGCTCCCAAGTCCAACCTGGGAACCTCACAGGCCTCCACACATCCTTCCACACCAAAGCCCAACGGAAAGTCAACTGAAACAGCAGCAATGGCTCAAGAAGTTGACTGGAGCTTTATGGTTCAAGATGTGACTCCTGCTCAAGCATTCATGGCAGGAACAGATGAAAATAAGGTATATGAACATCTCTGTACCCCTGCTTGTATTGCTAAGGTTAAATTGTACCAGGACTACAATATGGAAATTAAATCTGATATTGAGTCTTTAAATGTTTTAAAATCTGACTTTAAAAGGGCTGAATCTGACTACCAAAAGAAAATTAAGGAGTTAGAGAAAACTGTGTCCCTCTTAAAACATGAACACACCAACTACAAGACTCAAATCAAGGATTTAATATCCAAGTTGACTGAGGCTCAAGCCCAGCTTGTCACTGCTGAGGCTCAAACCAGGAAGTATGCTATTTCCGAGTAAACTTCCAAGCCATACTTGCATCATCCTCTCACTCCAAACTTTGTTATCAAAACAAAAGTGGGTTGGGAACCAATGAAATTGCTCCACCACACTCTTATGAGTCTGTAAGACAACCAAGGTGTGGTACTGAAGAGCAAGAGGTTCCATCTGTTGACCCACCTTCTCAAGAGTCAAAGAGTGATGCAACTATGGAGACCACGACCATCACAGGGAAGGAACAGGTAATTGTGCCCTCCCCAGCCAATGATGATCAAACCCTGACCACCAAAGCCAGAAGAAGCAGGGCTAAAGCAGCCAGAAAAACTACCAAGAAGGTGGCTGAATCCAAACTGAAGATAGACCCAAAGCAAAAGGGTGTATTCATATCAGCTGGATTCCAGGTGGTTGGACCTTCTGATTCAGGAAAAGAGTACAGTACCAGTACTCTCTCCTACCAAAGGATCAGAAGTTAAAGGGAAAGGTTGCTGATGAGAGAAAAAGAATAAGAAACAGCAACCCTTCATTCCCTTAAAATTAACATTGCATGCATAATGTGTGGTCTGCAAAACCACATGGCTAAAGATTGTTACTACAATCCTGTTAGCACACATTATGCAAATAATGTTAAAAGAGAAGGAGTCACGGAAGGTTTCACATTTGGACCATATCAAATGGTTCAAGTGATGAAAAAGGGAAAGCTTGTTTCCGAAGCAAGGCTTCTCTCGGAAGAAAACTCTTCTTCGAAAGGAAAAAGGCTTCGGAAGTTAAAGCTGCAAGACTCACAAAAGAGTCCCCTTGAAACCATCCCAGAAGAAGACTGCTTCGGAAGAAAAGGTGGTGAAGGTCTCTTCCGAAAAGAAAGAAGCTTCGGAAGAATGCCAAGCTACAAAAGCTCAACAAGCTCATCTTTATGATCAACCAAGGGATGGAATGGAAGATCAAGGAAGATGCTGTAGCCCAAACCTCTTCTTCAAAGACACCAATTGAACCCCCATGCATAAACTTTGGTTCAATTATGTCACTCTCATTGGAAGAACCCAAGACCAACAAGGCTTGGGTTTCCAATCAAAACTAATTATCTCACCTTATGTGCAGGGACATCCATATGACAAGAATAACAACATTTGGATTGTAGATAGTGGATGCTCCAGGCACATGACAGGGAACAGATCTCTCCTTCAACAATTTCAACATTATGATGGAGGTCCTGTCCAGTTTGGAGGTGAGGCCGGAGGATATATTTCTGGCAGAGGAAGTATATCCAATGGAAAGTTAAAGGTTGACAAAGTTAACTTTGTAAACAGCTTGAACACAACCTGTTAAGTGTTTCTCAATTCTGTGATCAAAAGCATCAAATGCTTTTCACAGAACATGAGTGCATCATCCTCAAACCTGGGATGACAATTCCTCAAGAATTGGTGCTTCTTAGATCTCCCAGGAGAGGGGATATGTACAAGCTTGATATGAACAATGCTTCCCCAATGGGAGAAGTATCATGCTTTCTTTCCAAAGCTGATAGTGATGAGTCAACACTATGGCATAAACGAATGTGTCATGTCAATTTTAAGACAATGAATAAATTGGCTAAAAATAACTTGGTACATGGTTTGCCTAAAAAGGAATTTTTCTGCAAAGATAACTGTGTTGCTTGCCTGAAAGGGAAACAACACAGGTCTTCTCATAAATCCAAGGTTGTTAACTCTATCACTACTCCATTACACTTATTGCACATGGATCTATTTGGTCCCACAAGTATAATGAGCATTGGAAGGAAATCATATTGCCTTGTGGTAGTTGATGATTTTACTAGATTTACATGGGTATTCTTTTTAAGAACTAAAGATGAAACTGCTGAAACTTTAAAATCTTTTATTCTTAAAATAGAAAATCAAGTTGATCACAAGGTAAAATAATTAGAAGTGATCAAGGGACTGAGTTTAAGAACTTTGTTCTTGACTCATTTTGTAACTCAAAAGGGATTGCCAGACAATACAGTGCTCCTAGAACTCCTCAACAAAATGGTGTTGCTGAGAGGAGAAATAGGACACTTATTGAGGCTGCTCGGACTATGTTAGCTGATTCAAAGCTGCCTCTAACATTCTGGGCAGAGGCAGTCAGCACTGCATGCTATGTGCAGAACAGAGTTCTTGTAGTAAAGCCACATGGAAAGACCCCTTATGAGTTATGGAACAAGAGGCCACCGTTCATTGGCTTTCTAAGGTCCTTTGGCAGCAGGTGTACCATACTTAACACAAAAGACAATTTGGCAAAATTTGCTGAAAAGTCAGATGATGCTATCTTTGTTGGATATTCCTCCTATTCTAAAGCATACAGGGTTTATAATATTAAAAACCAACAATTTGAGGAATCCTCCAACATTGTAGTTAATGAGCACACTCCTTGTGTTAGGGGGAATGGCCCTGATCATATCTTTGATTTAGAATTGTTTCCAAACTATTCTAAACCATCTTGTGAGAATGTTTCAGCTGGAACAGGTGCTCAAAGCAATTCTGATGAAGATCAACTGTTTGAGCTTCCCAGACCTACTCCAAGTTCTCCAAGAGCTACAACAAATCAAGTTCCCACTATTGAAAGATCTGACAGCATAACCATTTCAAGAAATAGTGGAACTTCAACAAGGGATTCACCTGATGATCTTCAAATCTCCTCAGGTGATCCTGCACAACACCAAGCTGATGGAAGCAGCATTTTGAAGGAACAGGCAACTGTTAATGATGCTTCACAGCAAAGAAATGATGATGTTTCTCTTTCATTCAATCAGTCCTCATTGAATGAGATTGAAACAACAGCTGGACCAAGTATTCAAGCCCTGAGCAAAATATGTCCAACTTGGACTTATCTTTGCAACTGGAGGTGATTCCAAGACTTAGAATTCACAATACTCATCCAGCTGAAAACATCATAGGGGAAGTCTCTGAGGGTGTGAGAACAAGGGGACAAACTCATAATGGGAATGTCTGCTTGTACTCATGCTTCTTATCCCAAATGGAACCCAAGAAGGTGGAAGATGCCTTGAAAGATAGTAGCTGGGTTGAATCAATGCAAGAGGAGCTGCTTCAATTCAAAAGACAAAAGGTTTGGAACCTATGTCCGCTACCATCTGGTCAAGTACCTATAGGCACCAAATGGGTATTCAGAAACAAAAGAGATGACAGAGGCTTGATTATCAAGAACAAGGCAAGACTGGTGGTTCAAGGATACACTCAAGAGGAAGGAATCGATTATACTGATGTCTTTGCACCTGTTGCAAGACTTGAGGCAGTTAGGATCTTCCTTGCTTATGCTGCATCCAAGAATTTCACTGTCTACCAGCTTGATGTCAAGTGTGCCTTTCTATATGGGGATATAGATAGGGAAGTCTACGTATGCCAGCCTCCAGGATTTGAAGACCCACAGCACCCAAACTATGTGTGCAAGTTGGATAAAGCTCTATATGGGCTGCACCAAGCACCTAGGCTGTGGTATGAGACATTGTCTCAATTTCTCCTGAAGAATGGTTATACTAGAGGTACCATTGATAAGACTCTCTTCATTAGAAAGTCTGGGAAAGACATTTTGCTAGTTCAAGTCTATGTTGATGACATCATATTTGGTTCCTCAAATGACCAAATGTGCAAAGACTTTGAGAGCATTATGAAGAAGAAGTTCGAGATGAGTTCTATGGGAAAAATGGACTTTTTCCTTGGAATTCAGGTAAAGCAACTGAAGGAAGGGTTCTTCATCAATCAATCTAAGTATGTCAATGATATCTTAGAGAGATTTGATATGAAGGATTGTAAAGCAGCAAAGACACCCATACCCAGAAACCATGATTTATGCCCTGATTCTGAGGGGGAGGATACTGATCAACATCAGTATAGAGCAATCATTGGTTCTCTGATGTATCTCACAGCAAGTAGACCTGATATCATGTTTGCAACTTGCATCTGTGCAAGATATCAGGCTGCTCCAAAGGTGTCTCACCTAATTGCTGTCAAGAGAATCCTCAGATACCTCAAAGGAGCACCTAAGTTAGGTCTCTGGTATCCAAGAAATAGTGATTTTAATCTCTATGGTTACTCTGATAGTGATTATGGTGGCTGCAACATCAACAAGAAATCAACATCAGGTGGATGTCAATTTCTTGGTGGAAGGATCATCTCATGGCAATGCAAAAAGCAATCCTGTGTCTCTACATCAACTGCTGAAGCTGAATACATTGCTGCTGCAAGTTGCTGTGCTCAGCTGCTGTGGATTCAAAACCAGATGATTGACTATGGATTCAACTTCATGAGCACTCCTATCCACATTGACAACAACAGTGCTATATCCATCACTGAAAATCCAGTGAAGCACTCTAAGACAAAGCACATTGATATCAGGTATCATTTCATTAGAGATATTCATGAGAAAAATCTTATAAAACTAATCAAAGTTGATTCAAATGAACAATATGCTGATTTGTTCACCAAAGCATTTGATGAACAGAGATTTAAATATCTCATTACAGCTATTGGGATGATAAACATTGATTAGTTAATCTCAATTGAAAACCTTTTTAATGTGTAAAGTCTTATGTCAAAACAATCTAAGCCCTGTTACAAAAGATCTTTTCTTAAATTTATCTAAGTATAAGTTCTTCCGAAGAGAAATTAGCCCTCGGAAGATATCTAGCATAACTTCCGAAGCAAATTTCTCATAGGATAATTTTCTTCTCGGAAGAGTGTTAAGTCTCGGAAGAAGCGATTGAGTTCACCTCAGATCTACTTCCGAAGCACTTAATACACTCCATCTGAAAGCAACATGTACTCTCGGAAGTAAGCAATTTACCTTCGGAAGTACATTTGCCTTCGGAAGAACATTACCTTCGGAAATACATTATACTCGGAAGAAAGATTTTACTGTGTAACGGAAATCTTTTGGGCCCCACACTGTAAAAAGTAAAGATTTTGTTAATGATGTCGGATTATTTAAATGGTCTAACCTTACCGCCCTTGTCACATCATCCACTGAACCCTCACATCATCTTATCCAAACCACCCTTTAAACCGCCATTTCACCCATTTAAATACTTCCGGTTAATCACTTACACTCTTTTTACCCAATTCACTGCCCTAAAAGCTTTCTTCTTCTCCAATTTACCTTACTCAGAACTATTCTACTGTTATCTTTCTCAAATGGCCTTAAACCCTCAGCACAACCAGGTCGCACTCCTTGACTCTTCAAGGGATGATGACTTCTCTGATATCATTTCTTTCTTAGCCCAATCTTCATACTACACTGCCTTGACCGTAAACCCTACCATCTACTCCAACCAAATGTCCGAATTTTGGGCAAATGGTCGGATTGAAACCCTAAACGGGGTTCGTGCTATTAGGTCAAGCGTTTGTGGCCAAGAGTTGGTCATCACTGAACAGATCATCAGGGAGCATCTTGAGCTCCATGATGAAGGCGCACCGACGGAATTCCCCAAATCTGAGTTAGATAGTTCTTATCTCCAAATGGGATACGGTGGAGATGTAAGCAGGTCAACGGTCTACAAATTCAACTTCTCCTACAAGTGGAAGTTCCTGCTGCATGTGGTTCTTCACTGTCTATCTAACAAATCCGGGGGATGGGATCAAATCCCTTATGAACTCGGGTGCTTAGTTCACGGGTTGGTACAAAGCCTCCGCTTCAACTATTCAAGGTTTGTGCTGACTAACCTTATGGGAAATCTGCAAAGGGACACATTCTTTATGTATCCCAGATTTCTCCAGCACATAATCAACTGCGAGCTAGATCAGGGTAAGCTTGTCTGTGCAGCTGCTCTGTCTGCTCCCCAAATGAGGCCGACCATCTTCAAGGTCTTGAAGAGAGTGTCTACCAACTACACTGGAAGGGATACCGCACTACTTCCAGGTATGATTGAGCCAATGGCTCCTGGTGACATCCCTGTTCACCCCACAGGTGATGAACCCACACCAGCAACTACCCTCACCATTCCAAATCTACCTTCTCCACCCATCACTGTCACCTACCAGAGACGTACCAAACGAACCCTTGTTCAATCTACTCTGATTGAACAAGCCCCTCCTCTTCAAACCAAAAAGGCTAGAGTGGAACAAGGGGCTCCCACTCAGCCAGAGGTCCACCCATCCTTCACTATTGACCTCAATATGGGTCTTGAGTCTCCTCAGTCTCAGACCCATGAGCCCAAAACCCCAGCTGATAGCCCTCAGGGTGAGTCTCTATACTCCCCTGAGCAGCCACAAAGGGACAGCTCAATGCCTTTTGACATTGATCAAAGTCCCGGGTCCTTAGGTCTTCATTCCTTTTCTTTCACTGACCTATTGACCGGAGCTGGTGAAGAGATTATGTCTCTCAAAGGCGATGAAGTTGATCCACTACACCCTCTTAAGGATCAACAGAGCCTAGAGAAACCTCTTGTCTCTAGCCCACACCAGCAAAGCCCTACTGAGGTGAGTCCCACTGATGTGGAGGGGACTCATGTAGATTCAGCTGCCACTACTGAAGGAGCCTCAATGGATCCTCAGGACAGTGGTAACGACAGTCAGACTGAATCTACGGCAACCATGCCCTTTGATGCCTCTGAAAGAGACATCATTGTGCAAGGGAAACCAGGGTGCCAAGAAACCACATCTGGTGGTGAGGATGAACATACCAGGTATGTTACCTCATCTCCCCGTGATTCTTCAAAAGAAGATGAGGGAAGTATGCAACTCACCATTCGAGACCTACTTTCTAAAGTCTCAAACCTTGAATCAAAGGTTAAGACTTTAGAGGATAGGTCTGCCACTCAGCAACTTGAGATTGAAAGTCTCAAGGCCAAACTAGCTGAGAAACAGATTGAGAGATCTGTTAGGCATGTACCAGTTCAGGTCTCCTTGACCTCTTCCTCTAGCTCATCTACCTCTCAAGATGATGCTACCAAAAAGGGGGAGAGTGTTGAGAGACAAAGCCAAAGACAGGATACCCAAGGTCAAGCTCTTACTTCTTTGAGCTCAAGATATCCAATGCAACAAGCTGCCATCTTCCCTGAGCCTCCTCCAGTTGTCTTTCAAGTGGATCAAAGGATGCTTCAGGATCTAAATAGGTTCTTCAACAAGTTCCTTTTAGAGTCCCTGATAGAACAGCCCAGTCCAGATATGTCTGTGATTTACTTTGGAGCTCAAGAGCTTCAGAGGTTGAATGCACCTCCTACCACTGTTGAGGAAGTTGGTCAACCTAAGGCCCAAGTGGAACCTGAGATTGATTTCGAAGGGGAAACTAGGACTGATGGCCCAGCAACTGAAACAGTTGGGACAGAAGGTGTGTTTTCACAGACTTCCGAAGCACAATTCAAAGCCTCGGAAGAACAAGCTCAAACTTCCGAAGCTGAGATTGCTGCTGCGGAAGGACTATTTTCTCTTTCCGATGATCTAATAGTCACAGATGCAATTCTGGAACTTGCATCTGAGGTTAATAGGGAGGACTTTCTCAGCCAACCATTAGCTCTAACATCTGCATTGACTCCAGCTCCTACCTCTACCACCCAACCTGGATCTTCTATCCAAGAACCCCCAAAGTCTAGCACTTCCGAAGACATAAAAGGCAAGAGGAAGATGACTTCGGAAGAGCTTCAGGAAGAAGAAAGGTTGGAGAAGCTCAAAAGGAAAGGTAGACTACCAACTGGGAAACTGTTAGCTGCAAGTACCAAAGCAGCTGCAGCCAACCAGGAGGCAGTCAACAATCGAAGAAGGGTAGAGGTAATAGATAGACTTGTCAGTCTAGGGGCTGCTTCGGAAGATGTACTCCTGCTACCATTAGAGGAGCTGATAGAGCTTGAAAAGGCAACCTTGCTGCAAAGACAGCAAAAAGAAGAGGCTGCAAGGTTGGCCTTAGAAGAAGAAAGGCAGAGAAAAGAAAGGGAAGCTGATCTGCAGCTCAGGAGAGAAAGGATCACTTTCCTACTCTCCAGAGGATTCTCTCAAGAGGAGTTGTCTCCACACAATAGTGATACGATCTTATGGCTCTTCAACAAAGAGCAAGATCAAATGGAGAAGGAGAGAAAGAGAGCTGCAAGGGAGAAGCTGGTGGAGAAGAGGAAGAAAGAAGAAGAAGCTGGACTGTCTGCCGCCAAGAAGATAGGTGAGAAAGCTTGGATGAAGAATTATCTTAAAGCTCATGGCTTCTCTGGCAGGCAGGTGGGTCCAATGTCTGAGAAGACTCTCCAACGACATGTCAGTGACATCAAGGCTGACATTCGTGCGGGGAGAAGAAAAGAGATGTATAGAAGGGGACAGGGGATGACCTTCAAAGCAACCTCTCAACCCAAAATCCAAACCCAACCTCAACCTGAACCTATACCCTTTCCCTTCCCAATAAAACTGAACCTGAACCTTTCACCCCTGAACCTACACCATCACACCTACCAACCTCTTCACCTCAACCACCTAAACTACCCATCATCCAACCCAAAACCTTAGCCAGAACCCAAACTCCTAAACCTACCCAACAACCAATCAAACCATCCCCTCAGCCTTCCAAACATCTCTCTATGGAGGAATTCAAGGCGATCAAAACTAAGCTCATCAACTGCACAACTCTGAGCGACATCTCCTGTGAGGAGGATTCAGTCAACCTGACTTATGTTGATGGATCCTCAAGTTCCCTCACAAGAGATGAGTTTCTTGATCTGCCCAGAGGAACTTTGGACCAAGCTGCAAAACTCCTTGGCCTCAATTCAGATACATTAAATGAAGAAGAAAAGAAGCTGAGGAGAAAGCTGGTGACTCTGCTGGATACAAAGAAAGGAGATAGGGTACCAAGACAACCTCTTGTACCCAGAAAGAAGATAGTCCAGTGGAGGTTCGAAGACTCTTCTCACAACTTTGTTGTTGAGAGAGAGAATGGTGAGATTAACAGGCTGAATGCCTCATCTCTGCTACACTTAAGCAGATTTGATATTGCTGAGTTAGCAGAGAAACCATTCTCCAACCCTTCAAACTCCGATGTAGCTGCCCACATCAGAAATCATCTAGGGCAGCCTTCATATGGCCGAGCTTACTGCCAGAAGCAAGGTCGAAGAGGAGTTAAAACTGAGAGAGGAGGAGGAAAGGAAAGGATCAGCAACCAAAGGCAAAGCCTTTCTTCAAATGGTTGAAGGTCCTGAACTTGAGCCCATAGTTAGATGGGAGTATGACTACAACTCCCGTCAACTAACTCTCTTCAGGGGGTCACAACAAAGGGTACATGTCATTCAAAGTGATAGACTGGATCTCCTATCCACGAATGACTTGTACAAGCTTCTCAGCACTACTTCCGGGAAGAACAGAGAGACAGACAAATATCTTTTGTCCCTGGTGCTGAAAGCTTTGAGAAGCAGAAATAAGTGAAGTTTTGGTAGCATCAGCCTAGGGGGAGTTTGTTGGATCTAGAGAGGCTGTTGCAACCAAAACTATGTCACTTAGAAGATTTTGAGTACAACATACAAAGGACTTCCGAAGCCAAGTGTGGAACTTCCGAAGGAAGAAGGAGCTCTTCCGAAGTCTAAGTGTAAAATACACTTCCGAAGGAAAACTCCAACTTCCGAAGATAAAGAAGCTACTTCCGAAGATCAAGACTTAAAGACAAAGTTCTGAAGTCAACTTCCGAAGTATAAAGAAGTCCTCAAAGCCTCGGAAGCATAGAAGCATCTTCCGAAGTATAAGTGGCTTCGGAAGAACTTGTTCTTCCGAAGCCAGTTAACCTTCGGAAGACACTTCTATTATCCAGTAGACATAAGTATGGTCTGTCTGACACTCCGCTGCAAATCTCTGAGATACTGCATGGCGTTTTCTCAAAAGCCATGTAGTTGACCATACTTTAATCTACTGTTTACCTTTTTATGTTAAGTACAGTTGCCATCTTTAGTTGGTGACAAAAGGTAAGTCATGGACATGTCATGACTACCATATCTTAGATAATACTTTATCTAAGATACCTTAACTATAGCATTGTAGTATATGCTTTAGTCGTAGGTTTCCAGCTGGTATCAAGTATAACCGGCTGTAGGATCTAGTATATATAGTTTCTCATTGTAACTCTTGTTTCATGCTTGTAAGTGTCTTGTAATCTTGAGTTGAGAAGTAATATATACAAGTACCTTGAAAATACTTCTGCTTGTTCCTTGATTACTTATTATATTATTATCAACTCTTGTTAAAGGCATTGCTTCATCTCATTTGAGTGTTATTATAAGTGAGTTTGAGAGAATCACAAGTGTTTAAGTGACAAAACCCAATCCTGCACAAAGATTACACAGTGGCATGATCAGTATAACATAATGAACTGCAAAACGTAAAAAAAATTTACATTCCTTTTACTAAACCATGGGAAGCCCCTGGTAGTTTGCCGGACAAATTGAGTTGGCACTAACACACCCTCCCGAACAAACTGATTCCAAAAAGGTTTCTTATTCGCATTGTGTTAGTTGAAAATCATCATTTAAAAAAAATAATGCATAAACAATAATCAACATTAGACACAATGGGTAACACAATGACTAACATGATATATTATATTATTTATAATACTTTAAATTCATAATAATAATGATAATAATACTAATAATAATAATAATAACAATAATATAAAAATTATGAATGGTGAAGGTGTAGGTTTTGTAATGTTAACACAATAATTATTTTTTCTCCAAACTAATAGAAAGCCTATTTTTTTTTTCATTTTTACATTTAAACTTTTAAGGATTTTTTGAAACTAATCACAACACTTTCTCACTCTTTGTTATTTTCCAAATTGATAGTTACTCATTTTGTCTTTTTTAAAAATTTTATATTTAAGTTTTCGAGTTATGTTAAATTTACATATAGTAACCTGAATTTTTTTTAAATTTAATATTTAAGTCTTCGAGTTATGTTAAATTTATATTTAATCACCTAAACTTTTTTGAAGTTTTATATTTAAGCCTTTGAGTTATGTCAAAAAAACTTTAATCTATTTACAATAGAGCTCGTTGATTATAGTATGATAACCATTTACACATTCGTTATTTTGTTCTCTGTTTTGAGATATTTATTTTTTATAGAATATTTTTGTATTACACTTTTTTATTAGAGTTTCGTACGAAATTTTTTTCGGGTGGTTAGTCCTAACGTATAAATCATTAGAATTAAATCTTCAATTATGATTTGGTTAGCGAGTAAACTCCATTTCTTCCGGAAGTACCATCAAGTTGAAACTATGTTGAGAGAACATCGTCGATGCTGATTTAGAAATATATCTTTCACATGACACTATCATAACTTGCTCCTGTTGCAGCAATATATACAAAGAATATGCTTTCATGAAATAATCAGAACTCATAACATGCATTCTCGTAACAAAGAAAATAACATGCAACTACTTAAAACCATAAGGTGTGATATCGAATTTTAGCCCATTCCCTGAAGTGAATGCAAATGTTGTACATAATGGATGAGGGAGAGGAAGAGGCCGCAACCCAAGTGGAGGCTTTGGGCTTGTTGAAACAACTTGGTGCTTAAAAAACAAAAAAAAACTGCACATGGAGGCCACCAAGAGTATGGTTTTTCAAAGTGTAAAAAGCACATCCTACAAATATAAATTGATCAAAACAATAAAATTTATCTAAAATCCAATATAAATACTAGAAAAATAAAAGACAGATGCCTAGTACATAATTACACAACTAACATTATATAAATTAAATTTACAATTGAAGGGATATGTGAACATATCAATTTCCATATGGACATTTTAATAATTTATTATCTTAAAAGATTCATCTCTATACTATCACATGTGAGTTTTATTTTTTTAGCTACTGGAAGATGGATGTGTCCGACTATATAAATTGTTATTTTTTGGCATGATTTCAATGTTAACTGCAGGATCGGGTTTTGTCACTTAACACTTGTGATTCTCTCAAACTCACTTATAATGTCACTCAAATAAGATGAAGCAATGCCTTTAACAAGAGTTGATAATAATATAATAAGTAATCAAAGGAACAAGCAGAAGTATTTTCAAGGTACTTGTATATATTACTTCTCAACTCAAGATTACAAGACACTTACAAGCATGAAACAAGAGTTACAATGAGAAACTATATATACTAGATCCTACAGCCGGTTATACTTGATACCAGCTGGAAACCTACGACTAAAGCATATACTACAATGCTATAGTTAAGGTATCTTAGATAAAGTATTATCTAAGATATGGTAGTCATGACATGTCCATGACTTACCTTTTGTCACCAACTAAAGATGGCAACTGTACTTAACATAAAAAGGTATACAGTAGATTAAAGTATGGTCAACTACATGGCTTTTGAGAAAACGCCATGCAGTATCTCAGAGATTTGCAGCGGAGTGTCAGACAGACCATACTTATGTCTACTGGATAATAGAAGTGTCTTCCGAAGGTTAATTGGCTTCGGAAGAACAAGTTCTTTCGAAGCCACTTATACTTCGGAAGATGCTTCTATGCTTCCGAGGCTTTGAGGACTTCTTTATACTTCGGAAGTTGACTTCAGAACTTTGTCTTTAAGTCTTGATCTTCGGAAGTAGCTTCTTTATCTTCGGAAGTTGGAGTTTTCCTTCGGAAGTGTATTTTACACTTAGACTTCGGAAGAGCTCCTTCTTCCTTCGGAAGTTCCACACTTGGCTTCGGAAGTCCTTTGTATGTTGTACTCAAAATCTTCTAAGTGACATAGTTTTGGTTGCAACAGCCTCTCTAGATCCAACAAACCCTAGGCTGATGCTACCAAAACTTCACTTATTTCTGCTTCTCAAAACTTTCAGCACCAGGGAAAAAAGATATTTGTCTGTTTCTCTGTTCTTCCCGGAAGTAGTGCTGAGAAGCTTGTACAAGTCATTCGTGGATAGGAGATCCAGTCTATCACTTTGAATGACATGTACCCTTTGTTGTGATCCCCTGAAGAGAGTTAGTTGACGGGAGTTGTAGTCATACTCCCATCTAACTATGGGCTCAAGTTCTGGACCTTCAACCATTTGAAGAAAGGCTTTGCCTTTGGTTGCTGATCCTTTCCTTTCCTCCTCCTCTCTCAGTTTTAACTCCTCTTCGACTTTGCTTCTGGCAGTAAGCTCAGCCATATGAAGGCTCCCTAGATGATTTCTGATGTGGGCAGCTACATCGGAGTTTGAAGGGTTGGAGAATGGTTTCTCTGCTAACTCAGCAATATCAAATCTGCTTAAGTGTAACAGAGATGAGGCATTCAGCCTGTTAATCTCACCATTCTCTCTCTCAACAACAAAGTTGTGAGAAGAGTCTTCGAACCTCCACTGGACTATCTTCTCTCTGGGTACAAGAGGTTGTCTTGGTACCCTATCTCCTTTCTTTGTATCCAGCAGAGTCACCAGCTTTCTCCTCAGCTTCTTTTCTTCTTCATTTAATGTATTAGAATTGAGGCCAAAGAGTTTTGCAGCTTGGTCCAAAGTTCCTCTGGGCAGATCAAGAAACTCATCTCTTGTGAGGGAACTTGAGGATCCATCAGCATAAGTCAGGTTGACTGAATCCTCCTCACAGGAGATGTCGCTCAGAGTTGTGCAGTTGATGAGCTTAGTTTTGATCGCCTTGAATTCCTCCATAGAGAGATGATTGAAAGGCTGAGGGGATGGTTTGATTGGTTGTTGGGTAGGTTTAGGAGTTTGGGTTCTGGCTAAGGTTTTGGGTTGGATGATGGGTAGTCTAGGTGGTTGAGGTGAAGAGGTTGGTAGGTGTGATGGTGTAGGTTCAGGGGTGAAAGGTTCAGGTTCAGTTTTAATTGGGAAGGAAAAGGGTATAGGTTCAGGTTGGGGTTGGGTTTGGATTTTGGGTTTAGAGGTTGCTTTGAAGGTCATCCCCTGTCCCCTTCTATACATCTCTTTTCTTCTCCCCGCACGAATATCAGCCTTGATGTCACTGACATGTCGTTGGAGAGTCTTCTCAGACATTGGACCTACCTGCCTGCCAGAGAACCCATGAGCTTTAAGATAATTCTTCATCCAAGCTTTCTCACCTATCTTCTTGGCGGCAGACAGTCCAGCTTCTTCTTCTTTCTTCCTCTTCTCCACCAGCTTCTCCCTTGCAGCTCTCTTTCTCTCCTTCTCCATTTGATCTTGCTCTTTGTTGAAGAGCCATAAGATCGTATCACTATTGTGTGGAGACAACTCCTCTTGAGAGAATCCTCTGGAGAGTAGGAAAGTGATCCTTTCTCTCCTGAGCTGCAGATCAGCTTCCCTTTCTTTTCTCTGCATTTCTTCTTCCAAGGCCAACCTTGCAGCTTCTTCTTTTTGCTGTCTTTGCAGCAAGGTTGCCTTTTCAAGCTCTATCAGCTCCTCTAATGGTAGCAGGAGTACATCTTCCGAAGCAGCCCCTAGACTGACAAGTCTATCTATTACCTCTACCCTTCTTTGATTGTTGACTGCCTCCTGGTTGGCTGCAGCTGCTTTGGTACTTGCAGCTAACAGTTTCCCAGTTGGTAGTCTACCTTTCCTTCTAAGCTTCTCCAACCTTTCTTCTTCCTGAAGCTCTTCCGAAGTCATCTTCCTCTTGCCTTTTATGTCTTCGGAAGTGCTAGACTTTGGGGGTTCTTGGATAGAAGATCCAGGTTGGGTGGTGAGGTAGGAGCTGGGGTCAATGCAGATGTTATAGCTAATGGTTGGCTGAGAAAGTCCTCCCTATTAACCTCAGATGCAAGTTCCAGAATTGCATCTGTGACTATTAGATCATCGGAAAGAGAAAATAGTCCTTCCGCAGCAGCAATCTCAGCTTCGGAAGTTTGAGCTTGTTCTTCCGAGGCTTTGAATTGTGCTTCGGAAGTCTGTGAAAACACACCTTCTGTCCCAACTGTTTCAGTTGCTGGGCCATCAGTCCTAGTTTCCCCTTCGAAATCAATCTCAGGTTCCACTTGGGCCTTAGGTTGACCAACTTCCTCAACAGTGGTAGGAGGTGCATTCAACCTCTGAAGCTCTTGAGCTCCAAAGTAAATCACAGACATATCTGGACTAGGCTGTTCTATCAGGGACTCTAAAAGGAACTTGTTGAAGAACCTATTTAGATCCTGAAGCATCCTTTGATCCACTTGAAAGACAACTGGAGGAGGCTCAGGGAAGATGGCAGCTTATTGCATTGGAAATTTTGAGCTCAAAGAAGTAAGAGCTTGACCTTGGGTATCCTGTCTTTGGCTTTGTCTCTCAACACTCTCCCCCTTTTTGGTAGCATCATCTTGAGAGGTAGATGAGCTAGAGGAAGAGGTCAAGGAGACCTGAACTGGTACATGCCTAACAGATCTCTCAATCTGTGTCTCAGCTAGTTTGGCCTTGAGACTTTCAATCTCAAGTTGCTGAGTGGCAGACCTATCCTCTAAAGTCTTAACCTTTGATTCAAGGTTTGAGACTTTAGAAAGTAGGTCTCGAATGGTGAGTTGCATACTTCCCTCATCTTCTTTTGAAGAATCACGAGGAGATGAGGTAACATACCTGGTATGTTCATCCTCACCACCAGATGTGGTTTCTTGGCACCCTGGTTTCCCTTGCACAATGATGTCTCTTTCAGAGGCATCAAAGGGCATGGTTGTCGTAGATTCAGTCTGACTGTCGTTACCACTGTCCTGAGGATCCATTGAGGCTCCTTCAGTTGTGGCAGCTGAATCTACATGAGTCCCCTCCACATCAGTGGGACTCACCTCAGTAGGGCTTTGCTGGTGTGGGCTAGAGACAAGAGGTTTCTCTAGGCTCTGTTGATCCTTAAGAGGGGTGTAGTGGATCAACTTCATTGCCTTTGAGAGACATAATCTCTTCACTAGCTCCGGTCAATAGGTCAGTGAAAGAAAAGGAATGAAGACCTAAGGACCCGTGACTTTGATCAATGTCAAAAGGCATTGAGCTGTCCCTTTGTGGCTGCTTAGGGGAGTATAGAGACTCACCCTGAGGGCTATCAGCTGGGGTTTTGGGCTCATGGGTCTGAGACTGAGGAGACTCAAGACCCATATTGAGGTCAATAGTGAAGGATTGGTGGACCTCTGGCTGAGTGGGAGCCCCTTGTTCCACTCTAGCCTTTTTGGTTTGAAGAGGAGGGGCTTGTTCAATCAGAGTAGATTGAACAAGGGTTCGTTTGGTACGTCTCTGTAGGTGACAGTGATGGGAGGAGAAGGTAGATTTGGAATGGTGAGGGTAGTTGCTGGTGTGGGTTCATCACCTGTGGGTGTGAACAGGGATGTCACCAGGAGCCGTTGGCTAATCATACCTGTGAAGTAGTGCGGTATCCCTTCCAGTGTAGTTGGTAGACACTCTCTTCAAGACCTTGAAGATGGTCGGCCTCATTTGGGGAGCAGACAGAGCAGCTGCACAGACAAGCTTACCCTGATCTAGCTCGCAGTTGATTATGTGCTAGGAGAAATTTGGGATACATAAAGAATGTGTCCCTTTGCAGATTTCCCATAAGGTTAGTCAGCACAAACCTTGAATAGTTGAAGCGAGGCTTTGTACCACCCGTGAACTAAGCACCCACGAGTTCATAAGGGATTTGATCCCATCCCCCGGATTTGTTAGATAGACAGTGAAGAACCACATGCACAGGAAACTTCCACTTGTATGAGAAGTTGAATTTGTAGACCGTTGACCTGCTTACATCTCCCACCGTATCCCATTTGGAGATAAGAACTATCTAACTCGATTTGGGAATTCCGTCGGAGCGCCTTCATCATGGAGGCTCAAGATGCCCCTGATGATCTGTTCATGATGACCACCTCTGGCACAAACGCTTGACCTAATAGCACGACCCCGTTTAGGGTTTCAAATCCGACCATTTGCCCAAAATTCGGACATTTGGTTGGAGTAGATGGTAGGGTTTACGGTCAAGGCAGTGTAGATGAAGATTGGGCTAAGAAAGATGATATCAGAGAAGTCATTTCCCTTGACGAGTCAAGGAGTGCGACTGGTTGTGTTGAGGGTTTAAGGCCATTTGAGAAATACAGTAGAAAGTTCTGAGTAGGTAAATGAGAGAAGAAAGCTTTTAGTGGCAGTTGAATTTGAAAAAGAGTGTAGTGTTAACCGGAAGTATTTAAATGGGTGAAATGGCGGTTTAAAGGGTGGTTTGGATAAGATGATGTGAGGGTTCAGTGGATGATGTGACAAGGGCGGTAAGGTTAGACCATTTAAATAATCCGACATCATTAACAAAATCTTTACTTTTTACAGTGTGGGGCCCAAAAGATTTCCGTTACACAGTAAAATCTTTCTTCCGAGTATAAGTATTTCCGAAGGTAATGTTTCTTCCCGAAGGTAAATTGCTTACTTCCGAGAGTACATGTTGCTTTCAGATGGAGTGTATTAAGTGCTTCGGAAGTAGATCTGAGGTGAACTCAATCGCTTCTTCCGAGACTTAACACTCTTCCGAGAAGAAAATTATCCTATGAGAAATTTGCTTCGGAAGTTATGCTAGATATCTTCCGAGGGCTAATTTCTCTTCGGAAGAACTTATACTTAGATAAATTTAGAAAAGATCTTTTGTAACAGGGCTTAGATTGTTTTGACATAAGACTTTACACATTAAAAGGTTTTCAATTGAGATTAACTAATCAATGTTTATCATCCCAATAGCTGTAATGAGATATTTAAATCTTGTTCATCAAATGCTTTGGTGAACAAATCAGCATATTGTTCATTTGAATCAACTTTGATTAGTTTTATAAGATTTTTCTCATGAATATCTCTAATGAAATGATACCTGATATCAATGTGCTTTGTCTTAGAGTGCTTCACTGGATTTTCAGTGATGGATATAGCACTGTTGTTGTCAATGTGGATAGGAGTGCTCATGAAGTTGAATCCATAGTCAATCATCTGGTTTTGAATCCACAGCAGCTGAGCACAGCAACTTGCAGCAGCAATGTATTCAGCTTCAGCAGTTGATGTAGAGACACAGGATTGCTTTTTGCATTGCCATGAGATGATCCTTCCACCAAGAAATTGACATCCACCTGATGTTGATTTCTTGTTGATGTTGCAGCCACCATAATCACTATCAGAGTAACCATAGAGATTAAAATCACTATTTCTTGGATACCAGAGACCTAACTTAGGTGCTCCTTTGAGGTATCTGAGGATTCTCTTGACAGCAATTAGGTGAGACACCTTTGGAGCAGCCTGATATCTTGCACAGATGCAAGTTGCAAACATGATATCAGGTCTACTTGCTGTGAGATACATCAGAGAACCAATGATTGCTCTATACTGATGTTGATCAGTATCCTCCCCCTCAGAATCAGGGCATAAATCATGGTTTCTGGGTATGGGTGTCTTTGCTGCTTTACAATCCTTCATATCAAATCTCTCTAAGATATCATTGACATACTTAGATTGATTGATGAAGAACCCTTCCTTCAGTTGCTTTACCTGAATTCCAAGGAAAAAGTCCATTTTTCCCATAGAACTCATCTCGAACTTCTTCTTCATAATGCTCTCAAAGTCTTTGCACATTTGGTCATTTGAGGAACCAAATATGATGTCATCAACATAGACTTGAACTAGCAAAATGTCTTTCCCAGACTTTCTGATGAAGAGAGTCTTATCAATGGTACCTCTAGTATAACCATTCTTCAGGAGAAATTGAGACAATGTCTCATACCACAGCCTAGGTGCTTGGTGCAGCCCATATAGAGCTTTATCCAACTTGCAACATAGTTTGGGTGCTGTGGGTCTTCAAATCCTGGAGGCTGGCATACGTAGACTTCCCTATCTATATCCCCATATAGAAAGGCACACTTGACATCAAGCTGGTAGACAGTGAAATTCTTGGATGCAGCATAAGCAAGGAAGATCCTAACTGCCTCAAGTCTTGCAACAGGTGCAAAGACATCAGTATAATCGATTCCTTCCTCTTGAGTGTATCCTTGAACCACCAGTCTTGCCTTGTTCTTGATAATCAAGCCTCTGTCATCTCTTTTGTTCTGAATACCCATTTGGTGCCTATAGGTACTTGACCAGATGGTAGCGGACATAGGTTCCAAACCTTTTGTCTTTTGAATTGAAGCAGCTCCTCTTGCATTGATTCAACCCAGCTACTATCTTTCAAGGCATCTTCCACCTTCTTGGGTTCCATTTGGGATAAGAAGCATGAGTACAAGCAGACATTCCCATTATGAGTTTGTCCCCTTTTTCTCACACCCTCAGAGACTTCCCCTATGATGTTTTCAGCTGGATGAGTATTGTGAATTCTGAGTCTTGGAATCACCTCCAGTTGCAAAGATAAGTCCAAGTTGGACATATTTTGCTCAGGGCTTGAATACTTGGTCCAGCTGTTGTTTCAATCTCATTCAATGAGGACTGATTGAATGAAAGAGAAACATCATCATTTCTTTGCTGTGAAGCATCATTAACAGTTGCCTGTTCCTTCAAATGCTGCTTCCATCAGCTTGGTGTTGTGCAGGATCACCTGAGGAGACTTGAAATCATCAGGTGAATCCCTTGTTGAAGTTCCACTATTTCTTGAAATGGTTATGCTGTCAGATCTTTCAATAGTGGGAACTTGATTTGTTGTAGCTCTTGGAGAACTTGGAGTAGGTCTGGGAAGCTCAAACAGTTGATCTTCATCAGAATTGCTTTGAGCACCTGTTCCAGCTGAAACATTCTCACAAGATGGTTTAGAATAGTTTGGAAACAATTCTAAATCAAAGATATGATCAGGGCCATTCCCCCTAACACAAGGAGTGTGCTCATTAACTACAATGTTGGAGGATTCCTCAAATTGTGTTTTAATATTATAACCCTGTATGCTTTAGAATAGGAGGAATATCCAACAAAGATAGCATCATCTGACTTTTCAGCAAATTTTGCCAAATTGTCTTTTGTGTTAAGTATGGTACACCTGCTGCCAAAGGACCTTAGAAAGCCAATGAACGGTGGCCTCTTGTTCCATAACTCATAAGGGGTCTTTCCATGTGGCTTTACTACAAGAACTCTGTTCTGCACATAGCATGCAGTGCTGACTGCCTCTGCCCAGAATGTTAGAGGCAGCTTTGAATCAGCTAACATAGTCCGAGCAGCCTCAATAAGTGTCCTATTTCTCCTCTCAGCAACACCATTTTGTTGAGGAGTTCTAGGAGCACTGTATTGTCTGGCAATCCCTTTTGAGTTACAAAATGAGTCAAGAACAAAGTTCTTAAACTCAGTCCCTTGATCACTTCTAATTATTTTAACCTTGTGATCAACTTGATTTTCTATTTTAAGAATAAAGATTTTTAAGTTTCAGCAGTTTCATCTTTAGTTCTTAAAAAGAATACCCATGTAAATCTAGTAAAATCATCAACTACCACAAGGCAATATGATTTCCTTCCAATGCTCATTATACTTGTGGGACCAAATAGATCCATGTGCAATAAGTGTAATGGAGTAGTGATAGAGTTAACAACCTTGGATTTATGAGAAGACCTGTGTTGTTTCCCTTTCAGGCAAGCAACACAGTTATCTTTGCAGAAAAATTCCTTTTAGGCAAACCATGTACCAAGTTATTTTTAGCCAATTTATTCATTGTCTTAAAATTGACATGACACATTCGTTTATGCCATAGTGTTGACTCATCACTATCAGCTTTGGAAAGAAAGCATGATACTTCTCCCATTGGGGAAGCATTGTTCATATCAAGCTTGTACATATCCCCTCTCCTGGGAGATCTAAGAAGCACCAATTCCTGAGGAATTGTCATCCCAGGTTTGAGGATGATGCACTCATGTTCTGTGAAAAGCATTTGATGCTTTTGATCACAGAATTGAGAAACACTTAACAGGTTGTGTTCAAGCTGTTTGACAAAATTAACTTTGTCAACCTTTAACTTTCCATTGGATATACTTCCTCTGCCAGAAATATATCCTCCGGCCTCACCTCCAAACTGGACAGGACCTCCATCATAATGTTGAAATTGTTGAAGGAGAGATCTGTTCCCTGTCATGTGCCTGGAGCATCCACTATCTACAATCCAAATGTTGTTATTCTTGTCATATGGATGTCCCTGCACATAAGGTGAGATAATTAGTTTTGATTGGAAACCCAAGCCTTGTTGGTCTTGGGTTCTTCCAATGAGAGTGACATAATTGAACCAAAGTTTATGCATGGGGGTTCAATGGATGTCTTTAAAGAAGAGGTTTGGGCTACAGCATCTTCCTTGATCTTCCATTCCATCCCTTGGTTGATCATAGAAGATGAGCTTGATTGAGCTTTTGTAGCTTGGCATTCTTCCGAAGCTTCTTTCTTTTCGGAAGAGACCTTCACCACCTTTTCTTCCGAAGCAGTCTTCTTCTGGGATGGTTTCAAGGGGACTCTTTTGTGAGTCTTTGCAGCTTTAACTTTCGAAGCCTTTTTCCTTTCGGAAGAAGAGTTTTCTTCCGAGAGAAGCCTTGCTTCGGAAACAAGCTTTCCTTTTTCATCACTTGAACCATTTGATATGGTCCAAATGTGAAACCTTCCCTGACTCTCTCTTTTAACATTATTTGCATAATGTGTGCTAGCAGGATTGTAGTAACAATCTTTAGCCATGTGGTTTTGCAGACCACACATTATGCATGCAATGTTAACTTTCTGGGAATGAGAGGGTTGCTGTTTCTTGTTCTTTTTCTCCTCATCAGCAACCTTTCCCTTTAACTTCTGATCCTTTGGTAGGATAGGAGTACTGGTACTGTACTCTTTTCCTGAATCAGAAGGTCCAACCACCTGAATCCAGCTGATATGAATACACCCTTTTGCTTTGGGTCTATTTCAGTTTGGATTCAGCCACCTTCTTGGCAGTTTTTCTGGCTGCTTTAGCCCTGCTTCTTCTGGCTTTGGTGGTCAGGGTTTGTTGATCATCATTGCTGGGGAGGGCACAATTACCTGTTCCTTCCCTGTGATGGTCATGGTCTCCATAGTTGCATCACTCTTTGACTCTTGAGAAGGTGGGTCAACAGATGGAACCTCTTGCTCTTCAGTACCACACCTTGGTTGTCTTACAGACTCATAAGAGTGTGGTGGAGCAATTTCATTGGTTCCCAACCCACTTTTGTTTTGATAACAAAGTTTGGAGTGAGAGGATGATGCAAGTATGGCTTGGAAGTTTTGCTCGGAAATAGCATACTTCCTGGCTTGAGCCTCAGCAGTGACAAGCTGGGCTTGAGCCTCAGTCAATTTGGATATTAAATCCTTGATTTGAGTCTTGTAGTTGGTGTGTTCATGTTTTAAGAGGGACACAGTTTTCTCTAACTCCTCAATTTTCTTTTGGTAGTCAGATTCAGCCCTTTTAAAGTCAGATTTTAAAACATTTAAAGACTCAATATCAGATTTAATTTCCATATTGTAGTCCTGGTACAATTTAACCTTAGCAATACAAGCAGGGGTACAGAGATGTTCATATACCTTATTTTCATCTGTTCCTGCCATGAGTGCTTGAGCAGGAGTCACATCTTGAACCATAAAGCTCCAGTCAACTTCTTGAGCCATTGCTGCTGTTTCAGTTGACTTTCCGTTGGGCTTTGGTGTAGAAGGATGTGTGGAGGCCTGTGAGGTTCCCGGGTTGGACTTGGGAGCCTTGCATTCCCTTGCAAAATGGCCAAGCTGGTTACAGTTGTAACATTTAGCCTTGCTTTTGTCAAACCCAAACTTGCTGGTGATTGGGTTTTGAGGGAATTGCCTTCCAGTTCTCTTAAAGAACTTCTTCGCTCTGTAGGTTAGAAGAGCCATTTGTTGGACATGTCCACATACTCTATGTCATCTGGACTGAAGCACTCAAGATCATCAAAGCAGAATTGATGATCATTGGAGTGTCCACTCCCTGAGACAAACGCACAGCCCTCCTGAAAGGAGCTTTGCTGAGCTTGATGAGACCTTGGAGTCTCAGGAATGTGATGTAAGGCCCAGATGAACAAGATGGCTGCTGGGTGTATGACAGGTACTGCTGAGACTGGGAGATACCTGAGCCTTCAGCAACCATTAAAGCGTTGCTAGCAGGAAGGCTCAAGGGTCTGCTTGCTTGGTGACCCTTCTTGCTTTCCATTTCCAAACGGTATCCATCAAGGATCCCATAGAGTTCGGTCATGGTGAGTGTGTTTAAATTCTCTGTTCTCTTGATGGAGACACAGTAGAATGTCCACTCATTGGGTAGAGCACTCATAAACTTTCTAGTAAGGTCTCTAAGTTCTTGAGTGATTCCCACAGATTGAAGGAAGAGATAAGATCCATATACCTGAAATATTGCTGGCTAAAAGTTTCTCCAGCAACATAGGTGAAGTTCTCAAACTGCTGCTTCAGTGAGTCCTTCTTTGAATCATTCGAGCTTGAGTACATTTGAGCAAGAGCATCAAAGAGTTCTTTGGCAGACTTACAATGCTCAAACCCCACCATGATGGAGTTTGGGATTGCAGTCATAAGAACAGTCATAGCATTGCTGTCTATGTCAAGCTTCTTCCTGTCTTCATCGGAATAGTCTTCAACGGCCTTCTCGATCATGGCACCGTTTCCACCAGCAACTTTTGGCTTATACGGGCCATTAACGATGGATTGCCACATCTTGCTATCCTGGTATCTGATGAAGCCTTCCATTCTTCTGCTCCAAGACCTGAAGTTTTCAGGGTCGATGATGGGAGCTTTGGTCATCGTTCCCATCTCAACTTCAGATTTGATGAGGGCCATTTTTGAGTGAGGTATAAGGAGGAGTGAAAAACTGGTTGATTAGGATGGTAAGATCTCACAATCAAGAGCCTAAAAAGCTCTGATACCAATTGCAGGATCGGGTTTTGTCACTTAACACTTGTGATTCTCTCAAACTCACTTATAATGTCACTCAAACAAGATGAAGCAATGCCTTTAACAAGAGTTGATAATAATATAATAAGTAATCAAAGGAACAAGCATTACTTCTCAACTCAAGATTACAAGACACTTACAAGCATGAAACAGAGTTACAATGAGAAACTATATATACTAGATCCTACAGCCGGTTATACTTGATACCAGCTGGAAACCTACGACTAAAGCATATACTACAATGCTATAGTTAAGGTATCTTAGATAAAGTATTATCTAAGATATGGTAGTCATGACATGTCCATGACTTACCTTTTGTCACCAACTAAAGATGGCAACTGTACTTAACATAAAAAGGTAAACAGTAGATTAAAGTATGGTCAACTACATGGCTTTTGAGAAAACGCCATGCAGTATCTCAGAGATTTGCAGCGGAGTGTCAGACAGACCATACTTATGTCTACTGGATAATAGAAGTGTCTTCCGAAGGTTAACTGGCTTCGGAAGAACAAGTTCTTCCGAAGCCACTTATACTTCGGAAGATGCTTCTATGCTTCCGAGGCTTTGAGGACTTCTTTATACTTCGGAAGTTGACTTCAGAACTTTGTCTTTAAGTCTTGATCTTGGAAGTAGCTTCTTTATCTTCGGAAGTTGGAGTTTTCCTTCGGAAGTGTATTTTACACTTAGACTTCGGAAGAGCTCCTTCTTCCTTCGGAAGTTCCACACTTGGCTTCGGAAGTCCTTTGTATGTTGTACTCAAAATCTTCTAAGTGACATAGTTTTGGTTGCAACAGCCTCTCTAGATCCAACCTTAACTATCAGTGAAATGTGATGGTATTTCTAGTCTTTTGGGTAGATAACAATATGAAAGTCTGGTAATATAAAAATAACATGAAATATATCGTATATAGATCCCATAATAGATTGATATGAACATGAAGTGTGATATGTCATATATTGTAAGAGTAACAAATGAGTTAATAAATGCATTCACAGACACAAACAACTTGACAAAGTCACCTATACCAATCGAATTCATCTGCTCGAATTTGATAATCATACAATGAAAACGTAGAATATGTATAGGTTCCAAATAAACATCCACGAAAATGAAAAGAGCAGAACAATACAGTTGGTGTAAACCCCATAAAGGTTATACAAAACTCGAGAAGAGGTATTTGTCCTAGAAAAGACTAATACATGTCTAGAAGAAAACGATCATACCAAAAGAAGGTAAATGTCTTTGAAGGGATTCATGAAATCCCTGATGAGGACAATAGAACTCCAGTACAAACTTATATAGCATCATATATGATTATTAATACATTAAGTACAAAACAGTACAATAGGAACTGGAATGAATTGCATATTTACATATGCTATAAATAACAAAAAAATATGAGAAAATTACTAATTTAAAAGTCTATAAGAGAACATATGTAGAGATGATTACGTAATTTGGCAAAACGTCTGAAAGGTTAAATTAAATTTACTTGACAAGCAAAACATTTTTGGACCAAAGCTTGGGCATCCATGGAACATAAACCAGTAGGATATAAATGAGTGGATTTGATATAATAAGAAATGTAAAGAAAAAGATTATTGAATTAAGGCACATATTGTAATATAAGGGTTTTTTTTCTCCAAAATATTAAAAAACATTATTAATTTATTTAAAAGTTTCACAATTTGTTTCTATTCTAATCCAAATTTTGTTAGTTGTTTTACTTTTATCCAAAATAATGAATTTTTGGAGCAAAATTAAAACAACATTATAAACTTTTGGAGATAAATTAATATTTTTTAATCACTTGAAGAAAAATATAATTTAGAGTCAAACGTTAGGAAACAAAATTAAAATTAACTCATTGTTTTATAAACAAAATTAAAAAAATACATTATTTATACGTAATTATAATCATATCTTATCTTCAAATATAGTTATTATTTTATATAATCAAACAGGTTTATACTAACCTAGTCCAAAAATATAAATTGCAAACCCCGTGTCTAACAATCCAAAAAGAAAAAGAAAGTAGTCTTTGGAATCTGGAAAAGACTTCCTTCCGTTACTTAGACGTGTTTGATCACTGGCGACGATGAAGGCCGTAGTCATCACTGCTCCCGGAGGTCCAGAAGTTCTCAAGCTGCAACAAGTAGATGATCCAACGATCAAAGACGACGACGTATTGATCAGAGTCGAAGCCACAGCTCTCAACAGAGCCGATACGCTTCAACGGCAAGGCAAGTACCCTCCGCCCAAGGGCGAGAGCGACTATCCGGGACTAGAATGTTCTGGAACCATCGAATCCCTCGGCAAAAACGTATCACGTTGGAAAGTTGGGGATCAGGTCAGTTAGGGCTTCCATTTTCACACTATTCTTGTAGATTATGCTTATGAAATGAATGAACACTGACTTTGCTAATTGCTTGTGTGTGATTTGATGTGTAAAACTATCGGTGCTGATATTCGGAGAATTCAATCGAATTTGACGTGAATTTGATGTGTAGTCAATGGATGATTTCTCTCTCTGTTGTGCAATCTAATCAGTTTTTGTATCATATATGTGAAACATTCTGCTGATAAACTTGTGTTGATGAGTCTACGACTGTTCACGAGCTCAAGCTGAGCGAGGATTTGGCTCGGCTAGGCTTGGCTTTGTTTGTAAACCAGCCGGACTGAGTCGACTCGGTTTGTAAGCGAGTCGACTCTGTTTGTAAGCGAACCGAACCGAGCTCTGCATTATAAACAATCCTACCCGAGCTAGCTCATGAGCTGATTTCGAGTGAGGCTTTTCGAGCTTCTTTTGAGCGAGATTTAAGCCACGGTTATTTTAACATCATAGACTTAGTTTGGGCATCATATGTTGGGTACTAGTTGCTAAAAATAGGGTATAAACTAAAATTTATATAATTATTGTTATAAAGTGATGAGTAGACTAACCAAAAGCATTCACCACTCAAGTTTAAGCGAGCTACAAAATCGAGCTGGCTCGAGCTTAAAGAGCCAAGCCGAGCTGGATTGGTTTTGTAAACGTTTCGAGCCGTGAGTCGGTGTGTAAACGAGTTGCTTTTGAGCGAGCTTTTTCCGAGCTAGCTTTGAGCTATTTGAACAACCTTATAGATGACTAGATGTTCATGTCAGTAGATAATTTGCAAATATCATATGCATTTGAGGCATTTGAGTGTGATTTTGTACAGTTACCCTGTGCTGTCAAGTTTCTTGTGTTCATGTCTAATAATATGAGAATATTGAGGTGTAGGTATGTGCTCTTATAAGTGGTGGGGGATATGCTGAAAAGGTAGCTGTACCTGCCGGTCAAGTGCTTCCTATTCCGTCTGGTGTTTCTTTGAAAGATGCTGCTAGCTTCCCAGAGGTGGCATGCACCGTTTGGTCAACTGTCTTCATGACAAGCAAGCTTAAGTCGGGGGAAACATTTCTGGTAAAGTGTAGTTTCTCCCCTTTTTCAGTTTGACTTGCGGGCATTGAATCCCAAATGGGCGAAGAAAATAAGCCTATGGGCACAAAAGATTTTCGTAGGTTCCAATCGAGTAATAAGATTATCTCAAACATATACACAATACATACATACGCGGTCTGACTAGAATATCTAACTGCCCCAACTTGTTATGGAAGGTACTAGGTAGGCACATGAATTATTTCCAAAAAGGAGATACTAATTTTTCAGACAGTCAAAAATAAATAAGAAATCGTTGGGATTTTCAAATTTTACTCTTGAGACATGTTTAACCAGAGCTTGTAACCTTTTCAGATACATGGTGGTTCTAGTGGGATTGGTACGTTTGCAATTCAAATTGCCAAATACCTCGGCATTAAAGTGTTTGTCACTGCAGGTGAATTCTCCTTTTCCTATATCACTATGTGTGCATTGTTGATTCAGCCATTCAGATAACGAAGATTGTCTACAATCATTTATTTATCCTTTATTTAGGGAGTGATGAAAAATTAAAGGCCTGTAAGGAGCTTGGAGCTGATGTTGGCATCAACTACAAAACAGAAGATTTTGTTGCACGAATAAAGAGGAAACTGGAGGGAAAGGTGATAATAATTTTTTTTTGGCAATTTTACAATAACATTAGCTAGTTTACATGAACAACCAACTATACTGGTAAAAATATATCATTTACTCATTTTACTTTCATTAATGTGTGATCTTGGATGAGCCGAACAACAGGTGTTGATGTTATATTGGATAATGTTGGTGGACCTACTTCCAGAAAAACCTAGAGTGCTTAGGTATCGATGGCAGGCTTTTCATCATCATTGGTTTCATGGGTGGAGTGAAAGGCGAAGCAAAATTTATCACTGATGTTAGCAAAACGTCTCACTGTGCAAGGTATAAACACCCAAGACCCCTTTGCCTATGCACATGCATTCATTTTGAAAATTTTGTTCATATTTGCTTCCAAAATGACTGAAAAAGATTTTTAAAAACTTTTTTGGTTCACTTCATCTTGGATAATTTTAGGTCATATCGATGTGCTATGAGTATCTTAGTTAGCCTTGAAAGGGATTGTGTATTGTTAAGCGCCCCCTCTACCAGAGGTCTCAGACTCTCATGTTTGAATCTAACCTTCATTGGTTTATATGCTTTTAACTCCTTGAGGGTGCCTAGTGAGAACTGTGTTTTAACTAGTCCTATTGGTTAGCAAGGTATTGGTAGGGCCCGAGTTTTCTAGTGACAGATGCTCTTGATTATATCCTATTTGAATTCCTCTGATAAAATTACATCATCTCTAATTCTGGGAATTTTCAAGTTACAATTGACTGTTAGTTCATTATGAGGATTAATGATTTGGATTCGGTTAGGAAAGATTTTTATCTTTTTATCGTCATTGAAGGTTATTTTGTAATGTATTTTGTTGATGCAGCTGCGGGTCTGAGAACCCGAAGTATAGAAAACAAAGCTGAAATAGTGAGTGATGTCGAGAAGAATGTTTGGCCTGCAATCGCACAAGGAAAGGTTAAACCTATTGTTTACAAGTACTTCCCTTTATCTGAAGCAGGAGAGGCTCACAAGCTTATGGAAACAAGTGCACATATTGGCAAAATACTCCTACTTGCTTGAAGCTTCTGTTCATACCCTCAATGTTAGTTTAAACACATTTGTTTTCTTCTTCTGTTTTACAGTGTGTACTTCAATAATAGACCGAGTTTGAACTTTAAAGTAATAAAGGTCTCGAGATAAAACTGTCATTATACCTATCAGATTGTTAGATTGCGATGTTGGTTTCTCGTCATCTTGGATCATGGGTTTTCGTACTAGGTTACAACTAATGACATGCTTGTAGTGCAAGGAACCGTCTTCTAGACTTGGGTCAAATAGGAGTAGATTAAATGCTGGTAAACGAGAATGTGTAATGCAAAATCTTCAGCATAGTTAGGATGCAAACAGTTTGTTCGTTACGACGATTTTGGAAAGAATGTAACACAGTTTCATATTGTTTGACATAGAATGATTATTTAATTTTAAATCCTTACAGAGTTTAAGATATGCAAGCAGTTTCTGTTGTAAAATCGATTGAGAATATGAACGCGGAATACCAATCAATACAAAGATGATCTTAGAAAGAATAAACGTGAACAAGAAACTTCAAATGATTATTAGTGATTGAATGATTTCGGATCCCCTCACCGATTACAATTGGTCCTTATTTATAGCATCTAACTAATTCTAACTAACTCTCAACTTAAATTGAGAATTTACGTAAAGGACCCTATACTATATCTTCCGAACGGAAATAACCCTTCGGAAGATTTCCTACTAAACAGATGTATACTTCGGAAGAAATCCAAAGTACACAACAATACCCTTCCGAAGCAAACATAACCTTCGGAAGATATCAACTTAGCTTCGGAAGAATATGTTAAGCTTCGGAAGAAGAAGACTTAACCTTCGGAAGTTCACTTGTATTGGGTTTTATACTTTACAATCTCCACCTTAAAATCCAATACAAGATTTTAACCAACTCCCAATGCATCCAAGCAAAACTTGAACTTTCCACAAGGTAGAGACTTTGTAAACACATCCGCTGGATTCTCCAAAGTAGACACACACTTCCACTTTCACCTGCCCAGCATTCACCACATCCCTTATGAAGTGTAACTTCACATTAATGTGCTTTGTTCTCTCATTAAACATGCTGTTCTTTGACAACTGAACTGCACCCTGGTTATCACAGAATACCACTGAGCCTGCCACTTTGATTCCCAACTCAGAAACAAAACCATGCAGCCACATAGCTTCCTTGACTCCCTCAGTCAAAGCTATATACTCAGCCTCTGTTGTAGATAATGCCACCACATGCTACAACTGAGCTTTCCAACTCACCAAGTTACCCAGCACTTGAAATGCATACCCTGTAATAGACCTACCTCTATCCAGATCCTTGGCAAATCTGAATCCACATAACCAACAATCCTGTCAACCTTCTCATGTTCATGATGCCCAAACGCTAAACATAGTGCTTAGTACCCCTGAGATATCTCAAGATCCATTTTACACAGCAACCCAATGAGCTTTCCCCGGATTTGACAAATGCCTGCTGACTAAACTCACAGCATACCCAATATCCGGCCTTGTACAAACCATCAAGTACATCAAGCTCCCAACAAACATTGGCATAAGGTACTTTCTCCATATATTCAACTTCTTCATCTGACTTAGGACAATCAGAACTTGACAGTTTAATATGAGCACCTATAGGAACAGTCACTGGCTTCACATCACCCATCCTATAGTTACTTAGCACCTTCTCCAAGTAAGACTTTTGAGACAGCCTCAACACCCTGTGCTCTCTGTCCCTTGTAATCTCCATGCCCAATATTTTCTTTGCTTCACCTAGATCTTTCATCTCAAACTCTGACATCAACATTCTCTTAGTAGCTTCAACTTCCTCTAAGTCTGAGCAAGCAACCAACATGTCATCAACATACAACAACAAATACACAAATTTGTTCTCACTGTATTCTTTAAAATACACACAACTATCATAGCTGCTCCTGTTAAACCCATTGGTCACCATGTGTTCATCAAATCTTTTATACCACTGTCTAGGGGATTGCTTCAGCCCATACAAAGACTTCTTCAAGAGACATACCTTCTCTTCCTGCCCTTTTATCTCAAACCCCTCTGGCTGCTTCATATAGATAGTCTCATCCAGCTTCCCATGTAAAAATGCAGTCTTTACATCCAGCTGATGTAGCTCCATATCCATAGAAGCAGTCAATGATAGCATAACCCTGATAGATGAATGTTTCACCACAGGTGAGAATATTTCATTATAATCCACACATGGTTTCTGTGTAAACCCCTTAGCTACTAGCCTAGCCTTGTACCTAGGAGGTTCATGCTCAGAAATCCCATCTTTCAGTTTGAATAGCCATTTACATGAAACAGGCTTGTGATCCTCAGTTTTATCAACCAGCTCCCATGTGTCATTTTTATACAGAGATTCCATCTCTTCCTCCATGGCCTTACACCATTTATCACTTTCTTTCACAAAAATGGCCTCAGAGTATGACAATGGTTCATAGATGCTTTCTTCTTCTTCCGCAGCAACAAAGGCTAATGCAGACAAATCCATCCCCTCTCTAAACCTGAGTGGAGGCACCACTTGTCTCCTCTGTCTATCCCTAGCCAACTGGTAATCATCCAAACCATCCCCTTGGCTACCAGAGGTACCTTGATCCATACCTTGATCACTCACACCCTGCTGCTCCACCTCAATCTGAACCCAACTCTGATCTTCAACCTTTGACTTCCCTTTTTCTAGAATGTCTTTGTACATAACATTCTCTTGAAAACAACATCCCTGCTCACTATCACCTTAGGCCTGTCCCCTTCTAGCTTCCATAATCTATACCCTTTAACACCCTCAGGGTATCCTAGAAAGACACATTTACAAGCTCTAGGTTCCAACTTTCCTTGGCTAACATGAGCATAAGCCAAAGATCCAAACACCTTAAGTCCCCCATAGTCACCCTTTTTCTTCCTGACCATGTCTCCATAGGTGTCTTCATGTCTAAAGCTGCTGATGGAGACCTATTGACCAAATATGCTGCAGTGGAAACAGCTTCAGCCCAGAACATCTTGGGTAAACCAGAACTAGCCAACATACACCTTACCTTTTCAAGTAAAGTTCTATTCATCCTCTCAGCCAACCCATTCTGCTGAGGAGTCCCTGGCACAGTTCTATGTCTAGCAATACCATGAGTTTTACAAAACTGATTAAACTCATGACTGCAGAACTCCAACCCATTATCAGTTCTTAACTTCTTGACTTTCCTCTCAGTCTGGGTTTCCACAAGGACTTTCCATTCTTTGAATTTACTGAAAGCATCACTCTTATTCTTCAGTACAACAACCCAACTCTCCTAGAGAAATCATCAATCAAGGTCATAAAGTATCTAGCACCACCCAAAGAATCAACCTTAGCAGGACCCCATAAATCAAAATGAATGTAGTCTACTATCCCACTTGTGATATGCCTGGCCTGTGAAAACTTTACTCTCTTGTGTTTACCAAGAATACAAGTTTCACAAAAACCAAAATCACAACTGCTCAACTCAGTCATTAGTTGCTGCTTATGCAACTCCACCAGTCCCTGATGACTGATGTGACCAAGCCTCCTATGCCACAACATAGCCTTAGAACTACTATCACCTGAAGCAGATGCTACCTGAGATTCTACTACACTACACACGCACTATCTAACAAGTAGATATTATTCTCCCTTCTACTCCCAGACAATACTATCATTGATCCTTTCATCACCTTAGCCTTACCATCTCTAAGACTAACATGGTAACCAGAACTCTCCAATAGCCCTAAAGACAACAAGCTTCTTTTAAGACTAGGAATATACCTTACATCATGAAGATCCACTTCCATACCACTCTTCAATTTCAGAGTCACTGTTCCATGACCCACAATCTTGCACGGTCAATCATCCCCTAGCTTCACTGATCCAAGATCTTCAATCTTCAGTTCTTTAAAGAACTCCTTCACTGGTGTCATATGATATGAACACCCTAAATCCATAATCCACTCACCCTCCTTACCACTGCTTGTAACAGCCAACACATCTGCACTTTCATATCCATCAAAAGAATCATTATGTGCATTGTGTCCGGAATGAGTCTTTGATCCACTTGATTCACCCCCTTCTTTCTTTTCAAGTCAGGACAATCTTTCTTGAAATGCTTTTCTGATCCACACACATAACACCTCCTCTTGTATTTGGACCTGGACTTTGAGACACTTCTCTGCTTGAAGTTTCTTTGATCAGATCTTCCCCTGACTACCAAGCCCTCTCCACCATCTTTTTTATAATCAGTTCTCTTCTTCAATTCCTTTGAATTGAGAGCTGCCAGCACTTCTTCCATGGTAAGTGTATCCCTACCATACATCAAAGTATCCACAAAGTGCTCATAAGATGATGACAGAGATGTCAAGAATATGATTGCTCGGTCTTCATCCTCCAACACAACTTCGATGTTCTCAAGATCTAACACCAATTTGTTGAATTCATCAGTATGATCTTCAATTGACTTCCCAGGAGCCATTTGGAATGTGTACAACCGTTTCTTGAGATACAATCTGTTCGCAAGAGACTTCGTCATGTACAGACTTTCCATTTTGACCAGACCCCTGCAGCAGACTTCTCCTTTGAGACCTCTCTGAGTACTCGATCCCCCAAGTTCAAGATGATTGAACTGTGTGCCTGTTCTAGCATCTCCTTCTTCTCCTTGTCTGACAACGTGTCTGGCAACTTGGATTCTCCGGCCAAGGCATCTACCACTCGTTGGTGAACGGCAGCACTCATCTCTCATCTTCAACCGCCATAACCCAAAGTCGTTCTTCCCCGTCGAATTTCTCAACTTCGAACTTTGTTGACACCATCGTTGCCGCCGATCGATCTTTAATTGAATCTTGATTCTCAATTGAGCCACTAACCAGGATACCAATTGTTGTAAAATCGATTGAGAATATGAACGCGGAATACCAATCAATACAAAGATGATCTTAGAAAGAATAAACGTGAACAAGAAACTTCAAATGATTATTAGTGATTGAATGATTTCGGATCCCCTCACCGATTACAATTGGTCCTTATTTATAGCATCTAACTAATTCTAACTAACTCTCAACTTAAATTGAGAATTTACATAAAGGACCCTATACTATATCTTCCGAACGGAAATAACCCTTCGGAAGATTTCCTACTAAACAGATGTATACTTCGGAAGAAATCCAAAGTACACAACAATACCCTTCCGAAGCAAACATAACCTTCGGAAGATATCAACTTAGCTTCGGAAGAATATGTTAAGCTTCGGAAGAAGAAGACTTAACATTCGGAAGTTCACTTGTATTGGGTTTTATACTTCACAATTTCATTTTGCTTCAAGAAATGGTATGCTAAAAATGAATGATTTCGTTAATGCGTCAACTAGTTGAAAATGCAAGTGGTTTGTTTGTTCCCATCGCAGAACTATAGGGGTGGGGTCACTTGGTCAAAATTTTCACTAAAGTAGTCCTTTTAGGGTGTAACCTCCCAAATCATCACCATTTAAGTAGTTGAAGTGAAGAGCGAAGCGTAAGCTAACATGTAGTCGTTCATTAAAAAAACGAAGGGTACAAGGTAACCTTTTTGGTTGATGGGGACAGGGATGGCGATGGTGGTGGGGATGTGAATATGTAATTATGTATCGTTTTGTTAGTTTTACATTTTCAAATCTCTTGCAAGTTAGAATGATAATTGAAGATTTTGCATTACTCGTTTAGGGTATACCATATGTACAACATCACAAAACCATAAATGCAGCAATGGATTACCAATCTGTTGAATACATCTTTCTTTTCCAGTCAATCAACAAAATACTATTGTCTCAAGAACTGCATAAAGCTTCAACTGCCAAGCTTTTTGTTACACCAGGACACGGGTTTCCAAATTTAGCTGTTGCAACAGGAACCGAACACTTTTTCTTCCCTATACAAGCCTGCATTGTTCATCAAACATGATTTTATACTTTCTTGAAATCACGTTTATGTTACCAAACGATATATCCAATGAATAGTATGTACGAATCTATAATTATCGTAGTCTAGAGGGTATCTATGAGTAATATCTGGCTATCAATACTCTACATACAGAGGCCTGTGTAACCCTATTATGCAACTATCATTTATGGTTTAACTTGGTATCATAGCTAACCAAATCGCAGAAAATGGCTGCCTAGATTTCTATCTTTACGTTCCAAGCTACATGTCTTTCCCCATCCTTAGCTTGCGACAACATATTAGACTAGTTATGCACTTATCTGTAATTATCATAATCAAGAGGGTATCTATGTGATATCTGACTATATATGACTTCAAATATAAAAGCCTATGTAGCCCTATTATGCACACATTTTATGCACAGTAGCCAGATTGTGGTTAGTATATGTTGGTGTATTAAATCAAACAACAAATGGAACAACCAAAAGCAAAATGAAATGACAAATTGACAACTCTAGTACCTGTTGCACTATAGACAAGACATCTACATGACAACTTCCTCGAGTAAATGTGCCACAATCTCCTTTGGGATTCCCGAAACTAGCAAACCGAATGGATGTAATTTTCCAGCCTTGGTCACACGTCAATCGAACTTCAGGGGTTTGAGAAGTGGAATCAGAGTTGGGTTTCCAGAGGTCAAGGGGAATGAAATCATCCTCCGAGACATGGCCACACACCTCCTGCCCGGTTCGTGTCAGCACAGAAATTTTTAATGGGTCACCACCTAGCTCTTCATGAAGAACAAGCAAGTTCTCACCAGCATGCACCCAGGCTCGTGGTACATGATATCTGGACATTTATATTTTAAATTATGTTCCCTCCTTTATAACTCTTAAATACAATATTTTGAGTATGCTACGTACAATACTTGAGCAGGCTGGTCACACTTCTTTTGACATTTCTGTGCATCATAGGTTCCTCGATAGTCACAATGATTGGTGCACCTGTCGATGGCGAAAGGTACGTAGACCAATATCGGCCTATACTTTGACCGTTGACCCAAGCTTGACCTTTCCCCATACCAGCAAGGTTCAGTGATAGAGGACCTTTTCCTTTAGGGGCAATGAATGTGGACTGAGAATAAAAAACAGAAATTGTAGTGTTGATCACACATACTAAAGACTATAATAAATCTCAGAAGCAAAATAAAAAGCAAGCACCTTAATGGTTTCAAAAATATATTACATACTTTATACCAATCAGACTCTGATTAATAGGCAAGGGAGCACCCTGGGTCCACAGGGAGCTATTAGCAAGATCGGTTTTGTCAAAGTCTAAGGCTTTCTCCTTCAGTTCCCACCTAAATGAAATTGAATGTTTTGTATAAAGTTCAATAACAGGTGAAACTAGTAACCAATGTTAAGCATGAACCTGGTACGTCCACTCTTTATTTGAATAGTCATTTTTGGTGTTCTTCAGATCAGCAAGGATGACTGAATAGAGGCCTGCCCCCATGACATCAAACCATGGACCGTAGTTCTGTGTAGAAAATTAGATATTTTAAAAACATTGCCTTTTTATCTTACTATAATCCCCTAGACCAATAACGGGTTTCCGGGGTTGTAATCAAGTTGAAAAAGGGTTTGCGTGGTTGTAATCAAGTTGCAAACGGGTTGATGGGTTGTAATAAATAGGTTAGACAGGTTGGCAGGTTGACCTTATAAAAATATTTTATTGATATTCTGTTCTTACTTCAAATGGGTTGACAGGTCCACGCGTTAGGCAAGTCAACCCAAACATGATCCATTTGATTTAAAAGGTTAAACAAGTAAATCCGAAAACGACTTGTTTACTAAAGGGATTAGAAGTGATAACCCAAAACCTTTTTAGTATCATGTCATGTTAGTTGAATCTTTAAAAAAGATATATGATGAGGTATAAAACTAGATGAATAATGAATCAACATTCTTAATTGACTCGCTCATTGCTTATAGCGACTCATAAAAAAAACAAGTGTAGTTACTCTTTTGTGATATTTGAAGTCTAAAACCTGTGTAGATATGGTCAAGTAACTTTAAAAGAAGAAACGGATGGGCACCTGTACACCAATCAACATACTAATTATATCCAATGTGTTGTTTCCTTGTTTGAGACTAATCTTTTCACTTATGTTGAAGCTTGCGTCATCATGATAACCATATCCAAATGCTACAATTGACCAAATAAAGAAAACAATGCACACCGGGCGAGTAGTTAATTTAAGCTCACATATGCACAAGAACGATAGTAACTACCCTATAGTAATACTACCTATAACTTTTTTGTTCAGGAAAACCAAAGCAGCATGTCCCAAACTTTGAATGAGCAAAAATGCATCTTGCTTTTCTTCAGCTTCTATGCTGCAAAAGTGACGGAATATCATCATATAAGTAGGCATATTACAGTTGTATAATTACACCTCTTCCAGGCTTATATATGATAATTTTAATCAGTTATTATACAAACATTAAGATTAACTACAAATTACCTTGTACTGTACCATAGAAAATCACTTGTATCTTTTGTCGTATTTATCTGCTCCAGCAAACTAGTCGTCCTGAATGAATCATTACTCCAAAGGCCCACTTTTTCCAAATACCAACTCCAAGGTGAAGGTGAAGTTGACAGTGATAATTCACTCACGCCGGAACCGTGAGCAAACTTGGCATCACCAATACTTTTCTGGGATATAACCTTTATCCATACTCAAAGTGAAAACAGATATAAATACATCAGATTTCAAAGTTTATGCAATTATATGAATGATGAAACACTGATGTAGAAAATATAAGATTACCTTTGCTGTGTTGAAAATAACATTCTTACAATCTGGAAGGATGCTCACAGACCATGCAGGGAGGAAATATGATTTTCCATTGAATGTGACATTTGCATCTACGCTGCTACCATAATTCGCAAGAAAAGCAGCACAATCGTTGGCTGTTATACAGTATACATCTGCCTGATGAGTAAATCGATTTGTGTCAGTGAGTAGACATAATGTGGTTTTATAGCATATATACATATACACATAGTACATTTAATATCAAACTAAATATATAGTTTCGTTTAGTTTTAATACATATTGATGAAAATTTAGTTGAAAACTGGGTTGTATCCAAAATATAGTACTTCTTGGTCTTGTAACATCCAAAAAAAGACTTTATGTTGGATGCAGCTCAGTTTCACTAAAACTTATATCGAGATGTATTTAGGCTTTAGCACACCTCTAAGTTTAAACCAAGAGATTGATGAGCATGATCTCCATTCACCAAATACTCCTCACATTGTTTTATTGCCATGTGTAGGTCCCGCAAGTGACCCCACTTTGGCTGCCGTATAAATCCTGCAAAAGTTATCCTCGTTAATCTACCAATGCTTCAATACAACTAGGCACTAGCAGCAGTTCTGTGAAAATCAGAGAATTACCATACTCATTTATTGGAGCATCATAATCATAGCTTGTAGCAACCAAAGGGCCTCCAGCTGTACGCCCGAAATTTGTTCCACCAAAATACTGCAGGGGTTTTTGAAGTACACATCTGTGTTAACTAACAACAGTTGACATGAAGTAAAAGATTCAGTTGAATGTACCATATAATAATTGTGAAAAGTGCCTCCTTTCTCAAAAAACCGTGCAACAGCGAAGCCAGGTCTTCAACAGGTCGGTAAGGAACAGGATAACCAAATGAAAGAAACCTGAAAAGTCAAATAGAAATAGGATATTGTTTGTGTATATGCTTTCATGTAGAGTAGCAGACCGAAGAAAAAGGTTGGACATACCATCCAGTGTAGTCCTCTGTCCATATTTTTGGCTTTGAAGGAGAATTGGGGGTGAAATTATCACAATAGAATCCATTACATGTGTTTATCTGCATTATGGTGTGCCATTATCCAACAGAACTGAGATATACTTTCTAAATGATGACTCGAATATATTTAGGGGTGTAAAGGCTCGTAAAACTACTCGAGATCAACTTGCTAAAAGCTTGAGTCAAGCTAAGCTTAAACGCCCGAGCCCAAATAGGAGCTCGTTTAGCAAATACACTCATGCCTAAGCTTCATATCGAGCTTGACTAGGCTCACAAGCCTAAAGAGCCTGTAATTCATAAAAATATAATTACATAAGAAATATTATTATATATAATTATAAAAAATAACTCAATAATATATATTATATAGAGATATAGATACAATCATATATATATATATATATATATATAATAATAAATAATTAATAAATAATAAATGACCCGTGTAAGAGCAAAGCTCGAGTTCAAAAAATTACTCACGAACCAAGCTCGAGCTTTAGACATAGAGCTCAAAACGAGCCGAGCCCAAGCTTAGGTAGCTCGAGCTCGGTTTAGCTTGTTTGCACCCCTAAATATATTTCTCTATGAACATATATGTATAATATATAAGTTGTGAGATAATAACTTACGATCGGATCAGGTGCATCACCCTGTGCGCACATGACCCAAGGAACAGATGTGTTGAGATTTATAGCAGTTTCTGCTGCCCATTTCACATATAGCTCTCCACCAATTCCATACGCCCACTCCACATTTCCATATTCATTTTCTACCTGTTTTACAGAACAAACCAAATCACACTCTGATATAGACCCAGAAACACACGAGAGACAGAACTTCAAAATTGTTCATCTAGAGCCAATGAGCAGAGTGTAAAAAGATTTCACCTGAGCCAGGATAATTGGACCTCCTTGTGATGCAAAAAGATTCTCCTCTTTCATTAAATTTACTATCTTGGCAAGAAAAAGTTCCATTTCTGCCTGCACCATAGTTTTATGTTAAAATCTGCAAGTTTGTGCAATAATTGCAGCCTATTAAAAGCCTGGCAAAATGGGCAGGTTGGGTAACATGTCGAAACGGGCTGAGGTCAAACTAGTTAGGATCAAAACAGGTTCCAATCAAAGTGGGTTCGAGTTGTTTTAGAAAGAAGCTATATGCATATCTATGGCAGCTAGTGGTGAAGGTGGACGTGGTGGTGGCATTGGAGGTCGATCTTCCCAATCGAGGTGAGGGTGATAGGGCGAGAAGAATCAAACTTTAACATTGTATGTGTTTATGGAGTACCTGAAAAGGGCCATTTAAGGTCCGGAACTGAATTCCCGGGATGAAGTGTAACCAAAGAGGGAATCCCCTGCTCAACAAAACACAGAAATAATATGAATATGAAGGGCAAGTTTCACATTCAGCAAAATGTAAAAAAAGACCAATAAAAAATTTGGCATAGGCATATGGGCTACAGGGTACTTTATAAGTAGAGATTTTCACAAGATATAACCAACCCATAATTCCATTCAGCGCATGCATATGGACCAATACGAAGATGAACAAACAGGCCAGCATCCTGAACCGTCTTCACAAACCTAACCAAGTCGAACCGCCCTTCAAAGTAGTACTGTCACATAACGAAAGTAATTGACAGTCATGACAGCAATCCATTCTCATTAACTCTATATATTTGTTTTGATAACTTCATATATACTTTGGTTTCCCCTTTTATTCAACATATCTCATGCAAACATAATCTTCATATAGAAAATACACAGATTTACACTCAATACTATACCTGTCCCTTCACAGGCTCATGATAGTTCCAGAAAACATAAGTCTCGATTACGTCCAATCCTCCTTCCTTTGCTTTCTCAATGATATCCGGCCACATCTACAATTCAAACACAGATAAACCAAATTGTTTGTATAATAAGATTACACAGAGTTAATATCACAAGCATAAATCTTCTAGATTATGATAACTACAGCTAAACACATAACTAATCTCATAAGCATCAAACATCAAACACATTCTCATAAACAGCACCATAATTAACAAGACAAAAACTTCAAAAAGAAGAAATTGAACTCACTTCAGGAGTGGCTCTAGGATAATGAACGGATCCAGACTGCAAAATTCTCCTTCTCCCATCTATAACCAAAGCTTTACTGTCATAAGTTACAGTCACAGAAAACCCTAATTCACAAAACCAAGCTCCGTAAACTACAATTATGAACAAAATCAACTCTAAAATCCCATGTTTCCCCATTAACTCAGTTCATGCAATAGTCAAATCGCAGAATGAAGAGGGATCATTCCGCCGTATTAAGTAGGAAACAATGAGACGATTGGTTTCATGAGATTGATTTGTAACAGTTGTCGTTATCGGATAATAAGATAGAATATAGAATGGATTTTTGTATTATACTTGTTGAGATTACATGAAGCGATGATCCCTAAAGTTGATTCGTATCGATGATGATTGTAAGATTGACATTTGCTAGAGCTCAACGGGTAACGACAGTTGTGTGTGTGTGTGTGTGATGTGTGTGTTTTTTGTTGCTTTCCTTCCCGCCATTCTTAATCGTGGCTGTTACTCTGTGTTAAGTTTATTTAAACATAGAGGGAAAAGGAAACATTTTTTTATTATTTCTTTTCGATTTACAAGGATTGGTTATAGTTTTTATTTTCTTTGTGTTCTTTTTTCTTTTTCTTTTTAGGTGAACTTGATAACACATTTTTTTTACTTTCTTTTATTTTCTTACATTATAAAAAACTCTGGAACATAACTGATTTTTTTCTTTCTTTTATTTTTATTCTTTTCTCTTCTCAAAAGAATTCGGAAAACAGTGTTAAGCATCACCAATAGTAAAACCGATAAACAGTACTCAAATCATAAAAACATTCATTTTCTAAAATCTTCAAAACCACTCAAATAAGGAACCTAAAAATACACAAAAACATTATTACAACATCATCATTTTTTACATTTACTTTTTATTTTAAATATAATAAAATTAGAAAAACATTCACCAATAAATTATTTTATTTTAATATATTAAATAATATTTACTTGTATTTTGTTGGATGGAAATTTAATATTATAAAATTTAAAGAAATTTTTTTTCGTTGTAGGGACATTTTAAATATAAATATCTGAAATGAATACACTTAGAGGCTGATGCAACTAAAAAACAACTAGATCTCTCAAAATGCACATGTGAAGTACAAGGAAGTTACTTCAGAGGATTTGATACAACTCAGTTAATTATACGAAGTATCAAATCTTCCGAATCCAAAAGAGCATATCTTCCAAATCCAAAGATGAAGTCTTCCGAATCTTCAAAGAATTCCGAAGCCAAAGATTGATTACTTCGAACACAGAGAAAACATGTTTTTTCCGAATCACATTTTGACAAAAGTTGAACCACTTTTCGCTGCCATTTCTGATAGACTCACTAACTTATATGAGTAGGTGGAAAGTCTATATTTTGTTGTAACAAGTTATAAACCTGAACTAAAATCGAACTTTCTTACGATATGAATTTCTTTATTTAACTTATTTTATTTATATTAATGAATTATATAGATTAGACGTGTAGTTTAAATTGATTTATTCAATTTATCATTTAAACAACTTATAATAACTTGTTATTAATCATGCTACAACAAATAACTAAATGGAAAAGACTTATTAAAACTTATAAAGTTATAAAATGAATTTTATTAAACTTATAAAGTTTTATAAGTAATTATGAATTTTAAATATTGAAAATAAGTAATCAAATTATAAAGTTTACAAGTTTTATAAAAGTTATAAGATTAACAAATAAATAATTTGATTGATTATTCAAATTGGTTTTATAAAGTCTATAAATATTATAAAAAAGTTGTTAAAATTAGAGTCTTCAAGAATTTAAATTCTAAATTATAATTATTCTTTTATTTATTTAAATTATTTAATTTTATATTTATTTCAAATTCCAATCATAACCCCCTTTTAAAAGACTTATAAATCACCATTAACACCATTCATAACCTCCTCCTAACCTCAAGTATAAAAGCAAGGCTTAGGCCTCACTTTTCATTTGCTCATTTTCTAAAAACCTCACTCTCATATCTTTCTTTCATCCATTGGTTATGATGAATTTGAAGAATTTTATTTTACAAAAAATTTCAAGAATTCTTAATACTAAGGTAATCCTTTATTGTTTTATATTATACATTTTAATCATCCTAACATCCAATTGTTCTCATGACTTTATGTTCTTACTATTATTCTTTCTTCTTCTACCAAATCTCTTTTTATTTTAATAATTATCATTTGATCACTAACATTCCTAAATTAAGCTAACAACACACTAACATAAACAAAGAATCCCGTTTGCATATGGACGGCTATGCCGCCGCATTCGGCCATTTCGCAAGATTATTGTTCTAAATGATGGCTATGCCAAAGTCTTAGAATATTTTATAACTCAAATGAAGACTAATATACCATATATTAACATAATAAATTGTTCTAACCCGTTTCATGTATTAACATTTAAAAGTGCACATAAGTGCCTTACTGCAATTCTGGCAGAATATAATCTTACTTCAACCGACCATAACTTGATCATAACAAACTAAATTTGAGTAAAATCAGACTCTAATGTTAAGTTCATTGAATTAAATTTTCAACGACAGTTTATATTTCTTCAAACTCAATTGGAAGACTCACAATAGCCTTCGCAAGATAAGTGCGCATTTCAGCACCTTCTGTCTTGTGCTGCTTGTTTGACCTATCTAAAGATGTTTCATAAAAATATTTCTGAATGAAAGTTGTCCGGGAGACTTTGAACTAGTAAAGTATAAATTTTTATAATTTATGAAACCGTTTGCTATTTTTAAAACCTGTTAAAACACATACCAAACATGCTGTCCAGAATCTAAAATTGATGCAATAATCCTTTTTCAATCTACCTTTCGCTTTTTTAGCATTCTCTAAACGTCCTAACTTCTTGTAATGAATTCCAACCTCAAGTTATTGTTTTTTTTATCATTTAGGACATCACCTTTGACTCTTGACATCCAAGCTTTCTTATGTACTCTACAACCATCACTATACTTGTGAGTTTTCCATGTGAGTTTCTCCATGCCCCTTTTTATTTTATTTCACACCTTTTGGGGTGAAACATGTTAACCTTATAAACTTACACTTGTAAACATCTTGATACTTGTAAATGCACATGCAATTCATCTTTACTTTTTGTCATGGTTATTTGTGTTATTGTAAGTCTTATATGAGATACATATTTTGTTTACAATCATTAACTATTGCTAGCCTGGCGACGTCTTAGATCTTTGGGCCTGACAAGCCTATTTGGTGCTAAAGTCGATGTATTGCCGACTCCTGATGACGTATGCTTGTTCATCATGGGAACCAAGTACACTTAGCCAATCTTATATACTTGTAATCAAGTCGAGGTTTGGTTGTAACTATATGTGTTCTATAAGCTTGCTAACTTGTAACCATGGACATGAATTGCTACTTGTAACCCTTTTATATATATACATATATGCGTGTGTTTAAACCATGGGAACTCACCAACTTTATAGTTGACCCTTTATTTTTAACATGTTTCAGGTTTACTACTTAAAGATCTTCTTGTGCTCATATAGGACTTGGACCTAGTTTAAATTGAAAGTCTTACGTTATTGGTTGTATCTTGATTGTTTTGTAATTACTTATTTGTCTTGTAATGTGTAATGAATAATGATATTTAATATTATTTCAACTTAATTAGTTCCATGTGCTATGAGCAATCGTCTCCCTTTCGTCCGCTCCGATGATTCCGCCGTCGGTCCGGGTGTGACATTTGTCAAACTGTAGATTAAAGTCTTTGTCTGTAACTTTCTACTTTTGTACTTTTATTTTTTTTGTAATAGATAAGGATGTGAGCTATGACATGTTATAGTCACAAGTCAAAAGTCAATCTGTCTTTTGACTATACATTGATCTTGTTGTCTAGATTAGTGTTTTCAGCTAGCCTTCAAAGTATGGCCGGCTGTAGGATGTAGTATAAAGTATCTCAAGTACTTGTATTTAGATCAGCTTTGTAACACTTGTAAGAACTTGAGAGCAATATACATCATTCTTGAAAACTATATTGTCTTGTTGTTTATTGTTCTTGTTACTTGTGTTTATTGTTTCATCCTAACCGGTTCCCTATTTGATCTGTTATGTGTTTTAAGTCTCTACTCATTGTGAAACTGTTGCATGGACCCCTTCACTAGTCCCGCAATTGGTATCAGAGTATTTTAGGCTCTTGATTGTAAGATCTCACCATCTTAAATCCCTTCAGTTTTATAAAACACTTAACAACTCAAATGGCAGCTTTTACCAAGGCTGATATGGAAACCGGTACCATGACAAAATCTCCATTGTGATGACTTTGATACTTGGTGCTAAAGAATGAAAGGCTTCATCAAGTCTCAAGATAGCAGGATGTGGGGGTGTGTTGTCTCAGGACATCATGTACCAAGTACCACTTCAGCTGCTGGTGGTGGTGGTATGATTGCAAAGGAACTGGATGACTACTCAGAGGAAGACTAGAAGAAAATTGATGTAGATCAGAAGGCCATGACCACACTCCAAACTGCTCTCCCTAACTCTATCTAAAGAGGCTTCAAGAAGTGTAAAAATGCAAAGCAACTATCGGATGCACTGGAGCATATGTATGAGGGGTCTATTGAAGCAAAAGAAAAAAGAAAGATTCTTGAAGCAGCAGTTTGAGAACTTCACTAACAAGACAGGTGAAATAATAACTCAAGAATACTTCATGTATGTAAAGATTGTGGATACTCTAATGGATGTTAGAGTAAATCTTGAGAATAGGGACATTGTGAGAAAGTTCATGTCTTCTCTTCCCAGACACTGTACTCACTATTATCTGGTCATTAAGAGAACTGAAAACCTAAAAACCTTTTCTCTCACAGAGTTGTATGGTATCCTTTGTGGATACCAGATGGAGATGAAAATACAAAATCCATCAGGCAACTCTTCCAATGATCAACATATATATTTCAGCCTTTCATGTGGTTGAAAAGGATTGCAAAGAACCATAACATCATCTTATCTGCTATCCTGAAAACCCACAAAAAAATCCTTTATCTTTTGTTAAGGATTACATCTACAATCCCAAAGGTACGATCCATATGAATAAAAAGATAACTTCTGAGAAGAAGATAACTTCAAAAGGAAAATCTCTTGCTTCCAGAAGCTCCAAAATGAAGAAGAAGACAAGTAAAAACTTGTCTTCAGAAGAAAAATTGGTTAGAAGAAAAGAATACCTCCGAAGTGCTGAAGTCTGTTGCAATGGATGCAAACTCTTCTGAAGGTTCAGTCTCCAAAACTTCAGAAGTTATCAAAACTTCCGAAGTATTGAAGGTCAAATCTAGTCTTCCAAAGATGGTGTGGAAGATAAAGGAAGATCATATGACTGAAAGTTCTTCATCAACAACAGCAAATGATCCTCAGAGCTTGCATATAGGATAAATTATTGTTTCATTGTCTTCAATTTACTTTGACAAGCCGAAGACCAACAAGGCTTGGGTTTCCAAATGTAACTAACCATCTCTTTTTGTGTACCAACAGCTAAAGACCAAAGGAAAAGGAGGCACATGACAGGCAACGGCTCTTTGCTTTAAAACTTTAAGAAAATTAATAGAGGGCCAATTGAATTTGGAGGAGATTATGGTGGTTACATCACTAGAAAGGGAATGGTCATAAATAGTAAGCTCAACATTAAGAAGATAAACTTTGTTAAGGAGTTTAGGTACAATCTACTGAGTGTATCCCAGATTTTGTGATCAGAGACACAACATGCTCTTCACTGAGCATGAGTGCATTGTTCTCAAGCTTGAGGTGGTCATTCCTTAAGAGCATATCCTACTTAGAGCCCCCAGGAAAGGAAACATGTACAAGATGGATTTGCAAGAAACATCCCCTTCGGGAAAAGTTTCTTGCTTTCTATCTAAAGCAAATAATGATGAGTCTTTTCTTTGATATAAAGTGCCATGTAATCTTTAAAAACATGTATATATTAATTAAGAATGATTTGGTAACTAGAATTCCAAAGAAAGAGTTTACAAGTGATGACCATTGTGTGTTGGGTTTTGGACAACAAAAATAAATTGAAGATTTCCAAGTCAACAAGAAGATGAAAAATTGAAGCTTGAAGTCAACAATAGTTAACATTATTAGTCTAGGGTTTATTTTGTAATTATTATAAATACTAGATTAGTATAAATAGCATTACTTGTCATCATTTGTAGATGAATGGTTCACCACCAAGTGTGTGTGAATTAGTTCCATCATCACCAACATCATATCATCATCATTCATGGATGATGATTTCATCATCATATCAATAAACAACAAGCATTAAACACTTTTGTGTTCATCATTTTTAAATTTTAGCATATAATCATCAAATTTTGTTCATATCAATTTGAATTCTAAGATCCAAGCTCACCGGTCCCGTTCGAATAGGGAATACACAATTGGTATCAGAGCTGGAGTTGTTGGATTCATATTGATTTTGATTATATTTCATGGTTAGATTGCTAAAATTGGTGGAGATTTGAAGAAAACTTGAAGAAAAAGTCAAGTGTGTTCTTCACTAGATCTATGGATTTGAAGGTGAATCTGATGAAATGAACATTAAATTGATGTTATCTAATCATTTCTATGATAAATTCATCAATTGGAAGGCAAATCAATCAAGTTTGAATCAATTTGATTAGATTTTGGGTTTCTAGTAGCATATGAACACTTAGACACACTAGTGTGTGTGTGTGTTCTTGGTGTTTTTCAATAAATTCTCAGATCTGGAGCATGGAATTAGATCAATAAGTGTTTTGGATTATGATCTAAGTTGTTGCTACACCAATTCAACAATCAATTCAACAATACAAGGTGATTTCAAAGCTAATCATAGTATTAGTTTTTGGGTTTTTGATGTTCAACAGGTGATGATTATGATTTTGTTTCAATCTGATTGGGAATCAAAATTTGTATTAAATTGATGTACAAACAAGTTACAAATCAATTTTATACAAGTTTTCAACAATATACAACAATTGGCTCAGTTCTACAATGATCTAAGGGTGTGTCTATGAGCTATTTGCTGAATTTTTGATTTATCAAATAAACAAGTGTTTTAGCAACTGGTACAACTTCTTTATGAAGCAAAATCAACAGCAAATCATCACAATTTTATGTCACATCCCGGCGGAAGCGTGAAATGCTTAGGGTGTGACCTGTTTGCTCAGAACTCATTGATATACAATTTTTATCAAATATCACATAAACATATATTTCATGATAAGGCATATTAAATATATATAATAACACATAACATAACAAGATTATTAATATAGAAACTAGGTTTACATCAATTCATGATAGTCAAAATTTGAATTAACATAACCCTATTACATTAACATCCTAACAGCAACATCTTCAGAGACGATGGAAGTGTGCATCCACCGAAACACTGAGATCATATAAGTTCACTGTCAGGTTAACAAAAAATTTTCCCACAACCTCTCCCCAGCCATTATAAACATCAAAGGAGAACATTAAGCTGTTAGTCATGGTGAATTCCTGAAAAAGCATACCCAAAACAGTCAACATAAAGTTGGTGAGCTTCACAGGTTTATCAAACAGGTAATATTGATGCATTATATACAACCAAACCTTACATAATAATCAGATCATTCATATCTGTCATAACATATTTCATAAATCAGATAATATAGCATCACAATACTCATCCCATTGGTGCAGGAAATATTTTCCTAAGTAGCGCTACCAATATTATCTAACGGTTCCACATCCGAATTAATGGTTGTAACATAAATTTCAGAAAATAATGCATCAAATAGTATGCTTTTTCCCCAAAACTTTATAAAACAAAATGTGCCATGAAACTCACCTTTACTCCAATTGGTAACCTATAAACAAGAAAAATATTTATAGTTTAGAAAATGTATTTTACTTTAACATTTTTAGTACCTCAGATTGAAGAATTTATTTCATAAGTTAGATTTTAGTATAAATTCCGAAATTTTCACAGTAGATGTATCTTAGTGTTAGATAAAATATACTAAAATTTCATATTTAAATTATTTTCAGGCTAATTCTTATTATTTTTACATTATTCCAATAATTCCTTAGAAATACCTTCGGGCCTCTAAAATTAGTAAAATTTTGTCAGAATTATAATTATAATTCGTAAGGTTTCTAAAAATTTTCTCATGTTTTAAATCATAGCAGAGTTATTTTTATAATTTTTCCTATTTTACTCTTATTTGCTAAAAATATCAGATCATGCCCAAAAATTCTAATTTTTACACAGACTGTTCTATTTTTATTCTCATATTTTCTATAAATTTCCTATAATTTATTTCATATTTTAAGTATTTTTCCCGATTTTTAGTTGACAGAATAGTTAAAAACTAATATTTCAGATAATATTTTGAGTTAGGTCACGAGATTTTTCCAGTGGATTCTATAATTTTTAATAGTCAGTATATAATTTTTCTATATCTTTACTAGGATCGGTTCTTTTAATATAATTTTTCTCTTTATATCCTTAAATATTGCATATAAATTAACTAACTTATATGAATGGTACCAAATTGTGCAGAGTTCTATTTCCTCATATTCTAAATATATTTTTAATATTTGTTCCCACAATCACAGTTGTTTAATATGCAGAATCAATTTAACAAACTATGACTAGATTTTTAACCCTTTTGATAATTTCTTGCTAAAACTTTGATTTTTAAGTTTTGTTTTATTTTTCCAGATTCTTAAAACCTTTCTTTTTGTTCTGAAAAATAGGTTTGATTTTGTGTATGTTTCTATAAGAACTTTGTTTTAACCAAAAGGGTTAATCACATGTGCTTTATTTAACACATGTTTGGTTTCCATAATCTTAATCAAGCAAAGTTTTAGGAGTTAGAACCTTGATTTTGACAAAAGGAGAGTGTGAGAAGAAGGTGAGGATGGTCTAAGCTTGCTTGGTTTTGGTGTTCTTGATAGTCTTTCGGGAGATGATGCTTCCACGAGGCTTGGATGTTGCTGTCGTGTGTCCGAGAGTGTGTGACCGAGTGAAGTTGATGATGGTATTTGCTTGGAGAGGTGGTGACCGAGAGGATTGTGATGATGACTTGTGGCTTATGGTGGTGATGTTTGAAGGTGGTAACCGAGAGACAAAGTGGAGGGTGGTGGTGTTAGCCGAGAGTTTGAGATGGGATGGTGGTGTCCATGAAGTGGGGAGTAGGAATAGAGGTTGAGAGGCTACCGAATGAAGATGGGTTCTCGGTTGTTGTTCGATGGTTTGGGTTTCCCATTCGGCCAAGACCTCCAAATAGTGGAGGTGTAATTATAAACTCTAGTCCTTAGGGTGTGAGGTGGTGTTATAGGTCTAGTGAGTCGGTCATTAGGGGGGCTAGGTGGCGGGTTGGGGTTGAACTTGGTGGCATGGTGAGTCTAGGTGTCACTCAAAGAGAGGGGTGAGTCAATGATCATTAAGGGATGGTTATGGTGTAAATCGGGTGCTTAAGGATGAAAGCCGGGTTCTTAAGGGTGCTAACCGAGTGGTTCTTGATCTTTATTGGTTCTTTGGTTTAAGGTTTAGGTGTAAGGAGTTTGTTTAGGTTTGTTTTGATGTCAAATTTCTTTTGATGTTAACTTATGTTTGTGGTGTTTGGTTGGGTTATATTTTGGTTTACTTAGTGTTTGTTTGGTGTTTTGAGTTTCTTGTTCATGTAATGTTTGGTATCAAAAGGTTATGAATATGGATACATGCGTACGTAACTTCTTGTTTATGCATGCAAGCATGCAAATGATCAACACTTATGTTCATGTGATGTGCACATGTTTCTTAGCAAAAGATGGTAATGCACACGTAGAAGGGTATGCATGCGACCATGCATACGTTTACATATATATATATAAGTGAACAACATACTTGTGTAAGCAAAATGAAAGCATGCATACATATATGTATGTATAAAAATATATATATATATATTAACCTAGGTTTGGCTTAGAATATTTGAATGAACTTAGAGTATAAAATTTTTAAATCTAGGGTTGTCACATTCTCCCCCCGTAAAAATAATTTCGTCCCGAAATTTATTTGGATAGTAATGAACTTATCTGACCATTGTCTTAAAATAGATGGGGGTATCTTCTTCTGATTTCATCTTCTCTTTCCCATGTATACTCTGGTCCTCTCCTAGCGTTCCACTTAACTTTCACTATGGGGATCTTGCTTCTTCTTAGCTTTTTAACTTCTTTATCTAATATGGCTATTGGTTCCTCTGTAAAATGAAGCTTCTCGTCTATCTTTATTTCTTGAACTGGAACTTTTAATGTGTCATCTGTTAAACATTTCTTTAGATTGGACACATGGAACGTGTTGTGTACTTTACCTAATTCTTCGGGTAAATCTAGCTTATACGCAACAGGACCAATTTTGTCAATAACTTCAAATGGTCCAACATATCTTGGGTTTAACTTATTTCTCTTTTCAAATCGAAAGATTCCTTAGGTGGGTGATATCCTTAGATATACCTTATCTCCAATTTGAAATTCTAATGGCTTCTTCTTTTATCTGCGTAACTTTTCTGCCGATCCCGTGCTGTCTTTAATCTATTTTTGATTTCTTTGATCTTGTCAGATGTTTCTTGAATTAAATCAGGGCCTATAAGTTGTCTATCTCCTATTTCATTCCAACATAATGGCGATCTGCATTTTCTTCCATACAAGGCTTCAAACGGGGCGGTTTTAATGCTGGAATGATAACTATTATTATAAGAAAATTCTATCAAAGGTAGATGCATATCCCAGTTGCCACCAAAGTCTAATACACAAGCACGTAACATATCTTCTAGTGTTTGTATTGTCCTTTCACTTTGTCCATCTGTTTGCGGGTGGAAGGCTGTGCTAAGATTTATTTGGGTTCCTAAAGCTTTTTGTAGGGTTTGCCAAAACCTTGATATGAATCTATTATCTCTATCAGATATAATGGAGATTGGTATTCCATGTCTGGATACGATTTCTCGTATGTAGATTCTTGCTAGTTTCTCTATTTTGTAGTCTTCCCTGATTGGCAGGAAGTGTGCTGATTTGGTTAACCTATCTACTATAACCCAGATTGTGTCATAACCACTTGAGGTCCTTGGTAACTTGGTTACAAAATCCATAGTAATTTGATCCCACTTCCATTCTGGAATTTCATGTTGTTGTAGATATCCTGAAGGTTTCTGATGTTCTGCTTTAACTCTTGAACACGTATTGCATTTCTCTACAAACTCTCCAACTGATCTCTTCATGCCAGGCCACCAGTAATGATTTTTCAAATCCTTATACATTTTGTTATTTCCTGGATGTACTGAGTATTTTGACTTATGTGCTTCTTGTAATATAATCTTTCTAAGTATAGCATCATCAGGTATCCAGGTCCTTCCTTTAAATCTTAGAATTCCATTTGTATCTTCCTGTAAATCTCTTTCCTGTCCTTTTATTTCTATTTTACTTTTCTGTTGGGCTTCCCATATCTGTCTTAACAGGTCTGATTGTAGTTCCATTCTCATGGCTCGTACTCGTAATGGTTTAACCCTATCTTTTCTACTTAAAGCATCTGCAACTACATTTGCCTTACCTGGATGATATTTGATTTCACAATCATAATCACTCAGTAATTCTATCCATCTCCTTTGTCTCATGTTCAACATTTTCTGCTCAAATATATGCTGTAAACTCTTGTGATCCGTATATATTGTACATTTTGTCCCATACAGGTAATGTCTCCAGATCTTAAGTGCAAAGATTACTGCTCCTAATTCCAAATCATGAGTAGTGTGGTTTTTCTCACTTCCCCTAAGTTGTCTTGAGGCATATGCAATGACTCTACTTCGTTGCATTAATACACATCCAAATCCTTGACGAGACGCATCACAATATACTACAAAATCATCAGTCCCTTCTGGTAATGACAAAATAGGTGCACTACATAACTTACTTTTCAAGAGTTCGAATGCATTCTTTTGTTTTTCTCCCCAGACATATGGCCTGTCTTTTTGAGTTAGTTCAGTCAAGGGCTGAGCTATCCTCGAGAAATTTTCTATGAACCTTCTATAATATCCTGCTAATCCTAAAAATTGGCGTACTTCTGTTGGTGTCTTGGGATCCTCCTATTTCTTAACAGCTTCTATTTTTGCTGGATCTACCTGTATTCCTTCTTGATTGACTATGTGCCCAAGGAATTGCACTTCTCTTTTCCAAAATTCACATTTTGAGAATTTTGCGTATAGTTTTTCTTTTCTTAACAACTCCAAGGTCGATCTTAGGTGTTGCTCATGATCCTCCTTATTCTTAGAATAGATTAAAATGTCATCTATAAAGACTATGACAACTTATCTAAATAGGGTTTACATATCCTATTCATCAGATCCATGAATATGGCGGGAGCATTGGTTAATCCAAATGGCATTACCAGGAATTCATAATGTCCATACCTTGTTCTGAATGCTGTCTTAGGTATATCTTCATCCTGTATTCTTAGCTGATGATACCCTGATCTCAAGTCTATTTTTGAAAAGTAACTAGATCCCTGTAATTGATCAAATAGATCATCTATTCTAGGTAAGGGATACCTATTCTTCACAGTTACCTTATTGAGTTCCCTATAGTCTATGCACATTCTAAATGTTCCATCCTTTTTCTTAACAAATAAACTGGTGCTCCCCAGGGTGATACACTAGGTCGTATAAATCCTTTATCCAAAAGTTCCTGAAGTTGGCTCATTAATTCCTTCATTTCAGTAGGTGCTAAACGGTAGGGTGCCTTAGCAATAGGGGCTGTTCCTGGCATTAATTCAATTTTGAATTCTACTTGACGAGGGGGTGGTAACCCAGGTAATTTATTAGGGAATACATCTGAATATTCTTTGACAATTGGAACATCTTTCAGGTCTACTTTGTCTATCTTAGTGTCAACAATGTGAGTCAGATAAGCCAAACATTTCTTTCTTAGACATTTTTGTGCATTTTTACAAGAAATTATTTTTATGGTGCCCCTAGGTTTTTCACCATATATGCACAGTGTTCTATTCTCATTAACCAAAGGGATTTTGATTATCTTCTTACCACATACTATTTCAGCTTGATTTTTACTTAACCAATCCATTCCTACAACAATATCAAATCCTCCTAAATCAATAGGAATCAAATCTATATTGAAATAGTTTTCATCTAAATTCATTGTGCAATTAGGAATGATTTCATAAGCTTCGATTATCTTACCATCCGCTAATTCTATCATATATTTTTTATTTAGCTTTTCTGTGGTCAAGTTAAGTAGTGGCCTAAATGTATTTGAAACAAAACTACGGGTTGCTCCAGTATCGAATAGCACAGTAGCATATTGATCGTTTACAGGGAACGTACCCGTGACAACTTCTGGTTCGTGTCGAGCTTCTTCTGCCTGCATTATGAATGCTCTCCTCCGAGGGTTGTTCTGATTAGCCGGTGCCTTTCTTTTTAGCTGTGGACATTCGTTTCGGCGATGGTTTTCATTCCCACATTGATAGCAGACTGATTTTGGATTTGCAGGGTTTTTGCAGTCTCGGGATATATGCCCCTTTTTCTTGCAGTTGTAACAGATTACCATCACACAGTTGCCTTGATGGTATCTTTGGCAAGTGTTGCACCATGGCTGGTTTTCTGTCTGAGGTTTCTTTTCCCGTGTCATTCCTAGGTAGTTTCGAGGGGGCTGTCTAACTATTCGTTTCTGAGGGGTTCCCTTAAATCTTCCCCCTGGGCTATCATCACTCCACTTTCTCTTTTCTCCAGATCTAGGGTTGCCTAGTGATCCATTTCTTATCATTTCATCTGTCAAGCTTCCTGATAAACTTACAGTATCTTGAAAAGTCTTGGGCCTAGCTGATTTTACTAATCCCCTTATCTGTGGCACTAGTCCCCAAATATATCTTCCTATTCTCTTTGATTCTGGGGCCACTAGATGTGGTACTAACCTCGAGAGTTCATTGTACCTGTCGGTGTATTCCCGATGTGCTGCTCCTTTCATTTCTAAAGCTAAAAATTCAGTTTCTAATTTTTCTATTTCATTATAAGGGCAGTATTTCTCTATAACTAATTTCCTGAATTCCTCCCAACTTAACTCATTCATAATGTGCCTACCTTTAGTGGTCATCTCCATTTTCCACCAGGATTGTGCTTCCCCTTTTAATGAGTGTGAGGCAAACAAGGTTCTGTTGTTATTGACACATTTGCTGATCTCCAGAGTTGACTCCATTTCATCTAACCAGCGTAGAGCTTGAACTGCTCCGCCTCTACCATCAAAGTCTCGGGGTCTACATGACATAAAGGCTTTGTAGGAACATCCTTTCTCTGTTATAATCTCCTCTGCTGGTTGTTCTCTTATGGCATCATCAGTTGGTATTTCGTTGCCGGGGGTTGTGGTACCGAGGTTCAGGTTTTGTTGAAGTTGAGTTACTAGTATGGGTATGGCAGCTTCCAATTGCTGTGACACTATTCGGGAGATCCTTTCATCTTCATTGGCTGTCGAGTTAACATGTGTTTCTTCTCCAAGTCTAGTTCTAGGTCGTCCCACTCGCGCAGTCCTCCTTATGGGTTGCGTATTTCTTCTTGGCGGCATGTTTTTCTATAGTTAATTATAGTAAATATTAAAAAGGATTTTAGACTCTTATCAATATTCTAGTTAACATATAAGCAATAATAGTTCAAACACAAAAGATGTTTTTCATTTAAGTTCTTATTTAAAGATTTCACATTAAAAGTTAGCTCCTAATTTCCCTGCACCCATTTCCATATTTTTGAGAAGATATTTCCCTTGGGTGCTTTTAGTTCCTTAACATCCTTCTGAATATTCCTGATTCCTTATTGAATTTTCCTGAGCTGTTTAAGGGTTTGTTGAGTGGCTGTGTTTTGATCTTCATCCATCCTTTGTCTTTTAGCTTTACTTCCTTCGTTTCTGAGGGAGTCAGTTTCTTGTATCTCTTTGCCTTCGTCTTGCTTGGTCTTGAATTTGTTCCCGGGTCGTACCCTTTTCCTAGGAGTTTTAATGGTATATCCTCCTACCATTACAGGTGCACGATGGACATAAAATTTAGGCTTAGGATTATCTTCATCTTTGGTTGGAAAAGGTTCTAGAATTTGCTGAGGTTCAGGTTCAGGCGTAAGTTCTTTGTGATCATTATAATCCGAGTATCCGGATGAGTCAGTCTCACAAAAATTATTATCGGTGCTCATGGCTGCAAAACAAATCTTTTCATGGTTTTGAACCCAACAGTTAGTTACCTATTTCTGTATATATTATGAATTCTTTACAAGGAACATGCTTTAATATTCATGGAATCATAACACGCAAATTCATATATACACACAATTATACAGATATGAGCTTATGGTTATAGTCTAGGTATTTTATGGTACCTAATTCTCTATAACCAATGGCTCTGATACCAACCTGTCACATCCCGGCGGAAGCGTGAAATGCTTAGGGTGTGACCTGTTTGCTCAGAACTCATTGATATACAATTTTTACCAAATATCACATAAACATATATTTCATGATAAGGCATATTAAATATATATAATAACACATAACATAACAAGATTATTAATATAGAAACTAGGATTACATCAATTCATGATAGTCAAAATTTGAATTAACATAACCCTATTACATTAACATCCTAACAGCAACATCTTCAGAGACGATGGAAGTGTGCATCCACCGAAACACTGAGATCATATAAGTTCACTGTCAGGTTAACACAAACTTTTCCCACAACCTCTCCCCAGCCATTATAAACATCAAAGGAGAACATTAAGCTGTTACTCATGGTGAATTCCTGAAAAAGCATACCCAAAACAGTCAACATAAAGTTGGTGAGCTTCACAGTTTATCAAAAGGTAATATTGATGCATTATATACAACCAAACCTTACATAATAATCAGATCATTCATATCTGTCATAACACATTTCATAAATCAGATAATATAGCATCACAATACTCATCCCATTGGTGCAGGAAATATTTTCCTAAGTAGCGCTACCAATATTATCTAACGGTTCCACATCCGAATTAATGGTTGTAACATAAATTTCAGAAAATAATGCATCAAATAGTATGCTTTTTCCCCAAAACTTTATAAAACAAAATGGGTCATGAAACTCACCTTTACTCCAATTGGTAACCTATAAACAAGAAAAATATTTATAGTTTAGAAAATGTATTTTACTTTAACATTTTTAGTACCTCAGATTGAAGAATTTATTTCATAAGTTAGATTTTAGTATAAATTCCGAAATTTTCACAGTAGATGTATCTTAGTGTTAGATAAAATATACTAAAATTTCATATTTAAATTATTTTCAGGCTAATTCTTATTATTTTTACATTATTCAAATAATTCCTTAGAAATACCTTCGGGCCTCTAAAATTAGTAAAATTTTTTCAGAATTATAATTATAATTCGTAAGGTTTCTAAAAATTTTCTCATGTTTTAAATCATAGCAGAGTTATTTTTATAATTTTTCCTATTTTACTCTTATTTGCTAAAAATATCAGATCATGCCCAAAAATTCTAATTTTTACACAGACTGTTCTATTTTTATTCTCATATTTTCTATAAATTTCCTATAATTTATTTCATATTTTAAGTATTTTTCCCGATTTTTAGTTGACAGAATAGTTAAAAACTAATATTTCAGATAATATTTTGAGTTAGGTCACGAGATTTTTCCAGTGGATTCTATAATTTTTAATAGTCAGTATATAATTTTTCTATATCTTTACTAGGATCGGTTCTTTTAATATAATTTTTCTCTTTATATCCTTAAATATTGCATATAAATTAACTAACTTATATGAATGGTACTAAATTGTGCAGAGTTCTATTTCTTCATATTCTAAATATATTTTTAATATTTGTTCCCACAATCACAGTTGTTTAATATGCAGAATCAATTTAACAAACTATGACTAGATTTTTAACCCTTTTGATAATTTCTTGCTAAAACTTTGATTTTTAAGTTTTGTTTTATTTTTCCAGATTCTTAAAACCTTTCTTTTTGTTCTGAAAAATAGGTTTGATTTTGTGTATGTTTCTATAAGAACTTTGTTTTAACCAAAAGGGTTAATCACATGTGCTTTATTTAACACATGTTTGGTTTCCATAATCTTAATCAAGCAAGGTTTTAGGAGTTAGAACCTTGATTTTGACAAAAGGAGAGTGTGAGAAGAAGGTGAGGATGGTCTAAGCTTGCTTGGTTTTGGTGTTCTTGATAGTCTTTCGGGAGATGATGCTTCCACGAGGCTTGGATGTTGCTGCCGTGTGTCCGAGAGTGTGTGACCGAGTGAAGTTGATGATGGTATTTGCTTGGAGAGGTGGTGACCGAGAGGATTGTGATGATGACTTGTGGCTTATGGTGGTGATGTTTGAAGGTGGTAACCGAGAGACAAAGTGGAGGGTGGTGGTGTTAGCCGAGAGTTTGAGATGGGATGGTGGTGTCCGTGAAGTGGGGAGTAGGAATAGAGGTTGAGAGGCTACCGAATGAAGATGGGTTCTCGGTTGTGGTTCGATGGTTTGGGTTTCCCATTCGGCCGAGACCTCCAAATAGTGGAGGTGTAATTATGAAATCTAGTCCTTAGGGTGTGAGGTGGTGTTATAGGTCTAGTGAGTCGGTCATTAGGGGGGCTAGGTGGCGGGTTGGGGTTGAACTTGGTGGCATGATGAGTCTAGGTGTCACTCAAAGAGAGGGGTGAGTCAATGATCATTAAGGGATGGTTATGGTGTAAATCGGGTGCTTAAGGATGAAAGCCGGGTTCTTAAGGGTGCTAACCGAGTGGTTCTTGATCTTTATTGGTTCTTTGGTTTAAGGTTTAGGTGTAGGGAGTTTGTTTAGGTTTGTTTTGATGTCAAATTTCTTTTGATGTAACTTATGTTTGTGGTGTTTGGTTGGGTTATATTTTGGTTTACTTAGTGTTTGTTTGGTGTTTTGAGTTTCTTGTTCATGTAATGTTTGGTATCAAAAGGTTATGAATATGGATACATGCGTACGTAACTTCTTGTTTATGCATGCAAGCATGCAAATGATCAACACTTATGTTCATGTGATGTGCACATGTTTCTTAGCAAAAGATGGTAATGCACACGTAGAAGGGTATGCATGCGACCATGCATACGTTTACATATATATATAAGTGAACAACATACTTGTGTAAGCAAAATGAAAGCATGCATACGTATATGTATGTATAAAAATATATATATATTAACCTAGGTTTGGCTTAGAATATTTGAATGAACTTAGAGTATAAAATTTTTAAATCTAGGGTTGTCACATTTTATCTATGGATAGACTGTGTTCCGAGTCCGGAGGTAGGTCTAATATTGGATCCTTGAACAACTAGTGTTTAATCCGCTGAAGTGTGCAGCCCTTAACTTTATTAAACAACATCTTATTGCAGCCCCTAATCCTCAACAAAACTCACCCTTAACATCACAAAAATAGCCCTAACTCACCCACATTACACCTTCATTAACCACGTTTGTGCAGCCCCTGCACATACTCAATTTACAGCAGCCAAATTAGCACCACAACGAGCTCCGTTTGTGCAGTGTTTCAGCAACGAAACAACTTCGTTTCAGCAGTGTTTCAACAGCAAATAGTAGCGAACCGGGCTGCGTTTTCAGCAGCAAAACGGGTTGCGTTTCAACTGCTAAACAACCGAAGTTTCAGCAGCAAATCAACCCAGTTTCAGCAGCAAATCAATCATGATTCAGCAGCTGTTTCAGCAGCCTAGCAACAGCAACACGAGCTGCGTTTCAGCAGCAAATGAGCTGTGTTTCAGCAGCTAATTCAGTAACAAAACAGCGGCGAATTAGCATCTAAATAGCAGCAGAAGAGCAGTCATTTCAACAGCAAATTGAGCAGCTCACAACCATCAAAAACAACATAAATATAACCAAGTTTATGCAGCCATATGCAGCCCTAAACATCAAACATTCAAGCAGCTCCTACAGCTGCACAAAACAAAGTTTCAGCAGCCCCTTGTCAACATCATTGTTCAGCTGTGAAACAACAACAAATCAAGCTACAAACAGCCACGAATCAACAGCTGATTCAGCAGCTACTTCAACAGCAAACAGGCTGCATTTCTACAGCAAAACAACATCAATTCAGCAGCAACACCATCAACAACAACACAAGATCATCTTCAAATTCTTCAAGTTCTCTATCAACATAACTCACCTTCATTATCTCATCATCAAAGCATCAAAATCAGAAAACCAAATCAGAAAATCAGAAATCAAAAAACAAAAACCTCAAACCTCACCAAAATAGTTGATTCAAGAACACGCTTCCGCAACAACAACAAAAACAACAACATGGATCAACTATTCAACAAAATGGCATCAACAAGGAACATCAATATCAAGTTTCAATTTTTATCATCGGAAATCTACAATTTAGGGGGAGTATTGTTGGGTTTTGGCCAACAAGAATAAATTGAAGATTTCCAAATCAACATTCAAGTCAACAAGAAGATGAAGAATTGAAGCTTGAAGTCAACAAGTCAACAAGAGTCAACATTATTAGTCTAGGGTTTATTTTGTAATTATTATAAATGCTAGATTAGTATAAATAGCAATACTTATCATCATTTGTAGATGAATGGTTCACCACCAAGTGTGTGTGAATTAGTTCCATCACCAACATCATATCATCATCCTTTATGGATGATGATTTCATCATCAAATCAATAAACAACAAGCATAAACACTTTTGTGTTCATCATTATTAAATTTTAGCATCTAATCATCAAATTTTATTCATATCAATTTGAATTCTAAGATCCAAACTCATCGATCTCGTTCGAATTGGTAATACACACCATTGTGTTGCATGTGTGAAAGAAAAGCAACACAAAGTGTCTCAAAAGCCAAGGGAAAGAAACTCCATCACTACAACCCTACACTTATCACATATGGATCTTTTTGGCCTTAGGAGTGTAATGGGTCTAGGAAGGACATCTTATTGTTTGGTGATCATAGATGATTTCAAAAGATTCAATTGGATCTTCTTTCTTAAGGAAGAGACTTCTGAGATCTTGAAGAACTTTATTCTAAAAAATGAGAATCGATATGATCACAAGGTCAAAACCATAAGATGTGATCAAGGAACTGAATTCAAGAATCAAATCCTTGACACATTTTGTGATTTAAAAGGTATTACAAGACAATGTAGTGCTCCCATGTACCCTCAACAAAATGGTGTTGTTGAGAGGAGAAACATGACACTTATTGAAGATGCTAGAACCATGTTATCTGACTTTAAACTGCCCATCACCTTCTGGGCAGAGGCAGTCAACACTGCCTGCTATATGTGAAATAGAGTTTTAGTAGTTAAGAATCATGGTAAGACTCCTTATGAGTTTTGGAACAAAATAAGTCCTTTCATTGGTTTTCTCAAATCATTTGGATGTCCTCACACCATCTTGAATACCAAAGATCAGATAGCCAAGTTTACTGAAAAATCAGATGATGGACACTTTATTGGATACTTTTCCCAAGTTAAGGCTTATAGAGTATACAATCTTAGAACTAGAGTAGTTAAGGAGTCAGTCAATGTGACCTTATACACTCCTAGTGTAAAAGGTTCTGATCCTGATTGGGTGTTTGATCTTGATTTAGTTACCAACTGTTTTAACAAATCTTGTGAAGTTGTTTCAGGATCTACATGTAACTTATCAATAGGAGATCCTAATCCATGATTTTACCTAAGAAGACCAAGTATGGAAACTACTTCAGCTCTAGTGGTAACAAACCCTCGGATGGAAATCTTGTCAGCACAACAATGACAAATTCAACTGATACATCTAAGGTGCCTACAAATTCCAGCACAGAGACACATAACTCAAATGAACGAGTTTCCAATGTAGGAAGAGATGGTGGTGGTGATAGTGATCAAGAATTTCTTGATGCTGATAATCACTTCATAGAAGATAACATCAATGATGCAAACACTTATTGGATCAAGCATCTCTTAGTAAGTGTGATGATGTAATGGGTGACACTATATTGCCAGATCTGAATTTTTCACCAATTTATATCAATATAAAAGAGTTCTACTCTCCATATCTTTCTCTTCTTATGATCATATTGTTCTTATGTTTATATATACTCTATATTAGTTGCTAGTAGATCGTTGTTTCACTGCACGTTATCAGCACGAATTATGTTTTCAAGTTGGATTCATTATCATAAGGTAATTAAAAAAATCTTTGTCCTTGAATAACTTGCTACAGATCTAAGAGGGAACCAAACCAAAGAACAAGGCACGTGGGGAGCACCAAGCATGTCTGTCAATGATTCTTATTAGCAACGATTAAGTCTTGGTGGAAGTGATGTGTTGAATACTCCTTTAAGTAAATATTTAATGATGAAGGCTACAAAAAAATGAAGGCATAACAAAAGCTAATGAGATCTATAGGGTGCAAACTAGAGATACAAGGATGGATGAGTTTGATCTTTATGGAGGATTAATCTATACGGGACATACAAAGTCTAGGCCTATATAGAAATAGATTGGAGCAAGAATAATTAACATATAACTCTATAAAGTTGGTGTAAAATTAGGGTATGTAATTAAGTCAAAATTAAGCACAAGATTAGCTAGTATTGGCAACGTGGTGTTGTGGTCCTTGTATTCTAGTAGTTCATCTAGTTTCTAGCTGGATAAATAGGCGTTCTTCTTTAATTTATATATGAACCTTTGCCGGCCAAAAAAAAATCTTTGTTCTTGTCTCGATTCTTTTAAACAAAAATCCTATCGTAATTCATACAATTTTAGATTATGTTTAGATTTATTATCATTGTTATTTTTATTTTTTTATTCTCTCGTATAATATCCATGTTGTAATTTATACGGTTTTGAGTTTTATATTTATTATTTAAGTAAATTATTAATAATATGTTCTTGGAAAAATAAAGATTTATATGTTTTTAAAATTTTCATCTTTTACTATCTAAGAAAATATAATAACTAATAAGTATTTTCAACTTGAATACAAAAAATATATCTGTTTTTTTATGATTATGTCAAACAATAATATTAAATTATTTAATCTATGTTTTTTATTAAAAGAATTAATATTAATTATGCTTAACATACCATAGTATTAAAAGTTTCATGTTTTACTAAATTATCTGTTATGAAAAGTAACAAAAGAAAAAAATGTATATCGTTTTAATGGCAATTTGTTATAAATTAATAATTACAATATGTTACATTCATTATATTAAATACCATATAATGCATGAGAGTCAACTGTGATAATTATATCATTAAATTTAAAATAATGGTTATATCAATTAGATTTAAAATAATGGTTACATATGTCATTAGTTAAAAGAAGATACAGAGAAAGATTCGAATAAACGTTTATAACTTTTATATACGACCTTATATTTTTACAAACATTTATACCATACACAAGCAATTTTTTCTCTTTAAAACGAGCACAGTATTACTAAATAAAAATATAATAATATTTTTACGTTTTAAGCTTATATATCGTCATAATGTCTTTAATGTAGTTTATTGTGTCTTTTTGTTAGTTATTATGTTTTCTTGAATACTATTGTGTTTTTTAAATATATGAATTTAAGAAAAATATAATGGTGGAATAATATTATTATGTATCTCTAATATGTATAGCATAATAATAAATTAACAACTACTTAATCTAATATATTAAGGACAATGACAAAATAACACAATCTCTCATTGTGTCTTTTGATCATCATTATGTTATCTTAAACACTATGTATTTTGAAAAAATATATTAGTGAAATAACATCATTGTGTATTTCTAATAGTAAAACACAATGATAGACAACAACAAGCTTATATAAACTATAAAAATAATGATAAAAATAACATATTATGTTATCTTCAACACTATAAGTTTGAAAAATACATTGGTGAAAATATATCATTGTGTATTTTCAATTGTAAAACATAATGACAATAACAAGTCTATATAATCTATAGAATCAATAAAAAAAATAACACAACATGATTTGAAATGTAAAACACAATGATTAATACATATAACAAATGATGTAAAATATATGACATAATTAACTGATATTTGACACAATGAACGTATAAGACACAATGAGTTGATATATTTGACACAATAACCAAAATTTCCTCCTTTTAAAACAACAGAAGGACACGTGTCAAACCCACAATCCTTGTATAATCCTACCCTTACTCTTAAACTCTATTTATGACATTATCTATATGTTAAAAAAGCAACTGAAGAAATAGGAGTGTTTGGTTTGTTTGTGGTTCGGCCACACATATTTGATGACTTTTGCATTTGCCTCCCTCAACACATGTTTAAGCAAGAAAGAAGGGGAACACCCTTTCTATTAGAATCGGTACTTTTGTAGAGAGAGAAAGGTCTCTCTACTTTCGCCGCCTTCTTCCCCGTCCACCACCGTCACTTGCACCGCTGTAACAATGGAACCGTCGGTCCTGAACACTCCGATATGTACATTGTCGATGGTCTCTTATGACCGCCTTTGGTGGCACCTGTTGAGGCGACTTTCTGAAGGTCCCCGACGGTGGCTAGCAACGGCCTCCCTATTGTTGTTTGTGGTGGAAAAGGCCAAGGGGGAGGTCATGGTCTAATGGGATGAACCTTTTTCTCACTACATGTTGGTTTCGGGTCAATGAGATGATGATTATGTTGTCGCTCCAAATTGGGCGCCTCTCGACCGTCTTCGGTGACTTCCTGTGGTGGCGTTAGTGTTCTTGAGACCTGTTGTTTGTGGTTTTTTCTGAAAGTTTTAGTTCTAAACGGCACCTTCTGTCAGAACCTGTTACATCTCTTTTGTTGAGCTTTTGTTGGTGTTATTGCTTATCTCTGTTTGATGATGATGAGGAAAGCCTTACCTAAGAACCGATTATATCTTATACATTTGTTAAATGGGGATTTTTTTTTAAAATTTTCATATCTAGACCTTGTTTTAGTTTTGTGATGATGAGGATTCCTCATCTGAGAACCTCTTTTTCCGTCTGTGCTGGTTTTTGTATTATTTTGGGTTATTTTTGAATGTTTGACCTGTTATGATTTGTCAGGTGATGATGTTTTGTTGCATTTATGTTGGTATACATGTTGTTTGTCGTTCTATTCCATATGTTTCAGCTTTGGAATGTGTTTTCGTTCGATGATGATGACGGTCTCATCTGAGAACGCGTTGGCATCTCCACGAATCTTCGATGATAGTTGTTTTAGTTTGACTGTGTTCGGTAATGAATGTCATCATCTGTGAACCTTTATGTAAATATGATCTATTGTGATAATTATTTGTATGGGAAGATATACTATTTGATAGGCGATGACAATGTAGTAGCATTTCTATTCGAGCCTTTGACGGAATTGGCTCCCATGGCAAAGTTCGGGTTTGATTGCTTTTAGGACGCGCAAAGCGCGTTGGGTATAAACCCTAGTTAACATTAAAAAAGAGTTATCAATATTACATAGATTATAACTGTTACATAATTTATAAGTTCATGAATCTTATTTTATTATTAAATTGTAACTTATGTTATCGACTTAATTTGAGATTTACATTCCCTCATGTAATTAAATATGACATATGCAAACTAAATTGTATTTAAATAGCCACCTCACAAAATCATATTTATTATTATTAACTATAATATTATATAGAACTAAAACATAAAGTATGTCACTTGATTGGTTTCTACTTCATGTGATTTAAACAAATTATATGATTTTTTCAATAGCGTGTTACAATTTCATATGAACATAGTTTATGATCATTAAATATTAATACCTTTGTTTTTATGCAAAACATATTAAAAATGATGCCTAGTGGTTTTTTGCAAGAATATCATAAATGTAATTTTATTAAGAAGCTTATAACAATGCATATAACTTGCTTTGAGCTTTAAAACTATTTTCAGCATGTTAAATGATGATAGAATATGTGAATAGTTGCTATTCTTGTAAGAATATAACTTCATGTTGGTATGTTTGATGTTGAAAATCACATGATTTTAACTTTAAGAAATATGCATTTTATAACGTATTGAATAAAGAAAATAAAAGACTAACATGTGTTTTGTTATCAATCTCGTAAATGTTTGTAAATATATTTTGCTTATGATAAGTGATCCACTATTTTATTGGGATAAATTTGTGTAAATAAATGACACCTTATGTATTATACTTCCAAAAACTAATTATAAACTTATAGAAAGTTGAGAATTTTGCAAAGATAAATGAGCATAACTCAATTATAACCACATCTCAATTGATGTGTGATGAGAATATTATTTATGAGCAAAGATTGAATAATACAATTTCCATACATGCTCTGGAAGTGGTAATATTATTAAAAGTTTGAAAACCACCATGAAAGTTATGTGATTTAATCCATTCCCTAATGCGAATTGGATTTATATAATGATCTCCTGATCAAGTAAGTAATTGAGGAAATTGTAATAGTGATCATGTTAATAAGATCAACCATGTTAGTAATAAAATTAACCACTAAAAATGACATACTAAGAAAGTATATATATAAATAAAATATGGAAATGTGTTTAAAATAATAGTACATTATTTTCATGTGTATTATATCGTGCATTAAACAAGCACGAGTAAAGATATATGATCATAAACATCTTGTTTATGAACGTGAATATGTTACTGGCATGACCGGTTAGACCATCCTGAGTAAATAATGATGTGAAATGTATTAAGAAATTGGTGATTCTTCAAACTGATAAATTATACATGTAATGTTTACTATCAAGGAAGGTTAGTTATTTACTAACTAGAGTATGGTGTGAATCCCTAAACTATGAAAGTGATAAGATATACATATATTATATCTCATTTAGTGTTATAAATCGATGCATCGTCTTAATGATTATCAAATTCACAACTTGATGTTTGCATAATTTGTGACTTAGCTAATAAGATAGCAAGCACATTATTCCAGAATAACACACATATTTTGTATTTTGCTATCACATTATTCAAGAATAACGTATTTATTTTGATAATACAAGATTAATCTTAAGTTATGAATGATTATTTAAATAAGTGGTGAATATTATATGTTTATTTACAAATTGGTTTTGTTGAGACGAACTCCAAACGTCCAATTGATTGCAAAGCCAATAATAATGAGAGCAAAAGTCCATGTTTGTGTTTGAGACCATTACTTACACATGGAAATATTAATTCACATTAGTACTATGTGTTGTTGTACTCTTTCCCGTTACAATTGGTTTTTGGTCAGGAACCACATATAGACCATCTAAGGTTATTATGTTATGCATATATTATATGAATGTTCTATCACGACACACAATGATGGTATCTCAAATTAGAGGTGAATAAATTGGGTTTTATTGCCAAACCGGTTCGGTTTGAGAACAAGACCGTTTTTTTTTGTGTTGGGGGACAAATTGGTTTGGCCCAAACCGGTTCGGTTTATAAACCGGTTTAGGGCGTATAACACCCAAACCTATCCAAACCTATTCGGACCGATTCCTTAATCGGTTTGGGCCAAAACCGGTTCGGTTTATTTATTTATTTTTAAATTATAATCTCTATAGGTTTAATTGTACTAAATTACTTAAACTTGTAAACATGTAAATGAAATACATAAAAAACATACAAAGATTACAAAACAACTAAAATTAGAATATCCTATCTTGTAATTTTATTACATACTTAAACTTTTAAACATGTAAATGAAATATATATATACATATATATATATATATATATATATATATATATATATATATATATATATATATATATATATATATATATACACACAAAACATACAAATTTTTAATTAAATTAAATATTTAAAATTTTAAACATCTAAATGAAATACATAAAAATACATAAAAAAGATTACAAAACAACTAAGATTCTATTTTCTTATTTTAAACAAATAAACCAAATGTGGTCCTCTATTTGAAGGTAATCATCATATGACGCTTGAGATGTTTTTATTCTTCGCCACTCGAACCCGAGCTATTTCAAAGATAATCATCATATGTCGCTTAATCATCGGTTATTCCAAGTGTCAATTCACCGTCTAATTCGTCTTCATATATTTTGGCTTCATATTACAATTATCCTTCAAGTGAGCATTTATCTTGTATTTTTTATCAATTGCATCCAAACAATCCTTCAAGCAAATAGACATTTTAACTGCTTCGGGAATAAAGCGGGTTCTTCGTATTGATATAATCCTGCCACTAATAGAAAAACAGATTCTTAAGCTACCATGAAAGCATGGACAGTTAGTAAATCTCGGGCCATGGTGGATTGGATGGAAAATTGATCTTCCTTATCTTTCCACCAAGCCAACAAGTCAAAAATTTTAAGATTTTGTGGAGTCATGGTGGATAGAAAATTCGTTCCACCATACCTCCCGAGTTCACTACTCGGAGTGTTACCACGTTGACGTTTATTACATTCATCCCTTAAAGTATTTGTTGATGCATGTATGTCCCTAGATCATGAGTTGTAATGTAATAAATCTTGTCTGTCTGATTATGATGTAATAGTATCGATTAATGAAATGATATGAATTGTTTGTTACTTGTGATGTTTAATATTTCATTAATGAGTCGTGATTGAATTGATTGGGTTTATGATTGTTTGAATGATTGCACATTATGTTATATTAATTAAAACATTCAAACTTAACTTAATGAAGTTCTCATGCGAATGACCCATGCGAATGGACCACACGCATGAATAACTTCATACGATTGACACAATCGCACGACTGAAACAGGAGACTGGATCAGTCGTATGATTGACACATAAGATTGACTCAATCGCACGACTGAACACTCAGTCGTGCGGATGAATCAACCGCATGGTTCAATCGCACGACTGAACCATACTTATGGCCCAGTCGCACGATTGAACAATACTAACCTATAAATAGACCCAATTCGTGGGAAAACGTAAGCATTCATCCCATTACGATTCCAGACGTACCCTAGCCGTCCAGAAGCCTCCCAAATCGTTCTCCAAGTTCACAGAACACATCAGATCGATTGCTAATCGATTTCTGACGTTGATCTCAATTCTTGATTGATTCATCGTGTGTTCTCACTGATTGGATCGCCAATCAAATAGGATTCCGCACTATTTGAGTTGGTATAACACGCTAATCACTAGGTATTTTGTTCAAATACCAGGTCCTATCAAGTGGTATAAGAGCATTGGCTCTTGATTACGTGTTGATTCAATCAAGATTGCATAAAAGTTTGTGTTTTCGCACGAAAAACGCAATCTTTGGCATCAAAAGTGATCTTGGACGTTCCCTGCTCATCGAAGTTCAGTTTCTACGGACTTAGGCGATTAGGACTTGTGAAATTTCGAATTTTTACGGCTGAAACCCGTCAAACCTAGAAATTTTCGCAAAACAGCAGCTTCAGTCGCACGAGTGACCCATTCGCACGACTGGACTCCATTCGCGTTGCTCATTCGCACGATTGGACCTAGTCGCACCCTCATTCGGCCGACTGAACCGTTCATTCGCATAACTCATACGCACCATATTCATTCGCACGACTGAACCAATCGCTCAGTTCAGTCGCACGGTTGAACCAATCGCAGAGTTCATACGCACGATTAGACCATTCGCATCCTTCAGTCGCATCAGTTAAAGTTTGTTTGATTAGATTCTAAGTTTATTAGCCATGGAAGATCAGATGTCAGCCTTTACTGCTGGGAAGGACTCGAGGATTCAGAACCTGCTGTTGCTTGAGAGTGAGGTGGGTAATCACAATAAACCACCAAAGCTTTTGACTTTAGATGAGTTTCCCCACTGGAAACAACGTTTTGAGATCTACCTCAATGGAGTAGATCCTAATCTGTGGGAAGCTATTGAGGTCGGTTATAGTACACCGGTGGGAGCTGATGGAGTTAAATTAACGTTAAGTGGGATGACAGACGCACAGAAAGTTAAGTACAATGCAGAGAAAAGGGTTTATGCATTGATCACTCAGTCTATCCCCAAAGACATATTCCACCAGTATTCAGAGAACAAACAGTCCAAGAAACTGTGGGATGAGCTAGAGAAGAGATATGATGGGAATGCATCATTGAAGGCAATCAAGGCAAAGGAGTTAAAGAAGGAATTCGATAACTTCTCATCGATTGGTAATGAGAGTTTAGACGAAGTCATAGACAGATTCTACCACTTGATGAGCGAATTGCATACACATGGAGTTGAAACAACCATGGAAGAGAAAGTGAGCAACTTCGCAGACGGATTGCCTGATAAGTGGGCTTCATTTGTGTCTAACCTTAGACAGAATGAAATGCTTATAAAGCTGGACATAAATGACTTCATTCTTAAGTTGCGAGAAGAAGCACTAAGGATGAAGTATAGAGCTCAGAAGTCTGCGTACACACAAAATCCAGCTTTACACAACGCCACGTCTCAAGCTAAGACCTCTGGAGCACCTCTCCAGACAGCATTTGTGTCTAGCTCGTCAGGTCCTTCACATGCTTCTCCTTCTGGATCAGACACGTCAGGGTCATCATGTACTCATTATATTGGATCAGAAGCAAGTGCTACCAAACTGAAGACCGAGAACCTCGGTAATGTGACAGTAGAAGTAGCTCGAGAGCATATGGATCTTCTAGCCGCAGTGGTTCATTCATATGATGGACTTGTTGCTGGGAAGATTGGAAACTGCCATCTGGCAGATGAGGACTACGAGCAGGTAGATGAAATGGAGCTTGAGAGGATGGATATAATGTGGGCCTTAGCTAGCGCTGTCCGAAGGGCGAAGAAGTTTGTTAAGAAGACAAGACAGAACTTGATAGCTACTAAGGATACCACATTTGGCTTTGACAAGAGCAAAGTGACCTGCTTCAACTGTGGAGAGAAGGGACACTTCAAGAGAGAATGTGTCAAGCCAAAGAAGACGGGTAATGGGAACCCGTTCTCATCCTTTACTCGCCAAGACAAGCAAGCCTCCAGTTCTACTTCATCAAACAAGGACCCAAAAGCCTTGACTGCTCATGATGATGAAGGACAGGATTGGAGTTTTAGGTTTGTCACACCAGGAGAATCTAACATTGCCAGTGTTGATGATATTGATGATGATTCTGCGAGTGAAGGTGATCTAGCAGTTGAGATAGCGATGTCACACAGTGAAGAAACAACTGCAGCTGAGGTCAGTTACAAGCCAAAGGAGGAGACTTCCACATCAGAGACAGAAATGTCAGATCACCAGAACCAGAGACGTCTGACGCTGCGTTGATGGCAAACTCTTCTGAACCAACACAGGTAAGTACAACTGACCAAATGTTTAATAATCATGCTTGTTCTGATTGTGATACTTTTAGGAATAGCATTGATGAAAAATTTGCTAGGTTATTAGATCACAATGATAACTTAGTAAAGATTTACAACTGTGCACTGAGGCTAATAGAGTTCTAAAACAAAATGAGCATAGTTATAAATAAAAGATAGACCTATTGACTAAACAGCTTAGGGAAACCGAAGTAGTTGCCTTTAACCAAGCAAATGACATTAGGTACTATCTAAACTCCCTAGAGGACACTAAGAAGCAAAAGGCAGTTCTAGAAGTAGAAGTTAATTCATTAAAACAGAAACTGCACAGTTGGACTAGTTCTTCACACATAGTTCAACACTTAGTGAGAGAAAGGAATAACGTGGAGGGATTAGGCTACAAAGTGGTTCCACCTCCACCTGAGACCTTGATGAACACCAAGTCGAGACCAGTAAACAACAACCCCATCAAGGATCATGTGGTGACTACTCCTCTTGTTACTGATCCAGACACATCATGTTCATCTACTGAATCTGGACAGAAACAAAAGGAGGCCACTTCTAAGGCAAAGGGTAAATTGCCTTGTGTTAATCTGGAAAATGAATTTGAAAAAGTTAACTTAAAGTCAGGGTCAAACAAGTCAAATCAGAACCTAAAAGGACTTCAAACGTTAATTTTTCACATGCTTCAAGTCAAAAACCAGTTAACCAAAAAGTGGAACACGTTAAACAGGTTAAAACAGTTAATTTGTTAAACCAGAGAAAACATCAAACATGCAAGAGTCAAAACCTAAAGTGATTGATGTTACTAGAGTGTCACGCACTTCTCCACAAAGAAAGTCTACTTATAAAGTTGATAGCAGGTCATGCTACAACTGTGGAGAATGTGGACACATTGCTTCCTATTGTCCTTTCTATCAGACACCTAGGAAGAAGATTGATCTTCAGGACTCTAGACCTAGGTCTTCTAAGAGGAGTTCTCTAACTCCACCTAGAAGATCTAGTGAACCTAAAGTCCAACCTGTAAGCCAGACGACTGTTTATCATAAACAGGCATTGCACAAATCTGGCTTATGGAAAGAGAAGTCATCCTGCGTGTCTGATACAGATGACAAGAAGGAATCTGAGCTACCCTCACCCTCTAAGGGTCAATGGGTAGAGTTTATGATGTGTGATGCCTCTGGGAAACCCAAGACAGTAAAGGCTTGGGTTCCTAACCTAAACTAATACATTTACTTTGTATGTGCAGGGTGTTCGATACAGCGCTGAGACTAACACGTGGATTATAGACAGCGGAGCATCCAGGCACATGACAGGAAATAGAGCCCTTTTATCAAACGTCAAACAAATAAAAGGAGGGCATGTTTCCTTTGCAGGAAACAAGGGAGGATACATCACAGCACAGGGAGAAGTGGGAAATCAGAAAGTTAAGTTTGATAAGGTGAACTACGTTCAACAACTTCAGAATAACTTACTTTCTGTTTCCCAAATCTGCGATAAAGGATTTAAAGTCATCTTCGACAACAAGAAGTGTTACGTGCTGAAGAAAGACTACATGATCCCAGAGGACCAAGTTCTGATGACTGCTTCAAGATATAAAGACCTTTATGTCTTGGATCTGTCAACAGCTGCTACAACGGATCATGAGGTTCAGTGCTTTCTATCTAAAGCTACTGAGAAGGACTCAATCTCCTGGCATAGGAGAATGGGACACATTAGTCAAAGGAAGATGAATCATTTGATTCAGAAGGATTTAGTGAGAGGAGTAAATGTCAAGAACTTCCAACTTCCTGACTTTTGTGTAGCTTGCAAGAAAGGCAAACAGACAAAGAAGTCTCATAAGGAAAAGAAAGTTCATTCAATAGAACTTCCTCTTGAACTTCTTCACATGGATCTGTTTGGTCCAGTCAGTACAAGGAGCATTGCAGGCGATTTGTACTGTTTTGTGGTCACTGATGACTACTCAAGGTTCACTTGGGTAATGTTTCTGAAATCCAAATCAGAAACATTTGAGTCATTCAAGGAATTAGTAACCACACTGGAATCTCTCTACAAGCTAAAGGTTAGACAAGTACGCTCAGACAACGGGACAGAATTCAAGAATCAATGGATGGAGGCATACTGCAAGGAAAAGGGAATTGTTCATCAATTCACTTCTGCCTACACGCCTCAGATGAATGGTGTTGCTGAGAGAAAGAATAGAAGCTTGATAGAGACTGCACGGACTATGCTGGCTGACTCGAAACTGCCTATCCAATTCTGGAATGAGGCAGTAGCAAATGCATGTTATACACTGAATCGAGTCCTAATAGTCAAGCGCCACGGAAAGACATGTTATGAGCTACTACAAAGACGCAAACCGAATTTGGAGTATCTTGAACCTTTTGGCGCGCCGTGTACACTTCTGAAGAAGACACAAGAAGGAAAATTCAGCGAGAAGGCAGATGAAGGAATTTTTCTAGGATACAACATACCGAACAAGCGAGTTTACAATAACTCAACGGGTCTTGTAGAAGTGTGGTGTAATGTCGACGTTCAGAGATATACCACACCACCTACAGGCAAAGGACCTGCATACTTCTTCGATTATGATGGATTCTTCAAGTCCTTCAACATACCTCTCTCTCCCTCGGATGATGAGTTAGCTACTAGGATGATGTATGATATTCTGAATACACCATCTAGCACACAGGGAGAATCATCTACTCAGTCAGGGGGAGTAGTCGATGACAGTGACTCCTCCTCTGAAGATGAAACTGAAGCAGATGACCAGAACAGTCAGGAGGAACAGGTTCCAGTTCCTGAAAGTCCACAAGCATCTACGAGTGATGCTCCTTCGACTTCGGAACCTCAAACTCCAACTACCTCAGATGCAGAACAAAATGTTCATAATCTCGGTTCTGAGGTGGCTGTTCCTACTACTCCAGGATCACGACTAAACGTCTATCATCCCCTTGACAATGTTATTGGGGATGTCAGATCAGGAGTACAAACCCGAAATCAGCTATACTCAGCTGATTACGCCTCGGTTATGGAGAAAGGTTACATTCATGATGGTGCTTATCGATGTTTTGTCTCGCAGGTTGAGCCAAAATATGTCAGTGAGGCACTAAATGATGAGGCGTGGGTGAGTGCCATGCAAGAAGAACTTCTGCAGTTTAAGAAGTTAGGTGTATGGACTCTGGTTGATAGACCTAAAGGTGCTAAAGTCATTGGCACCAAATGGGTACTAAAATGCAAGAAGGATGACCAAGGGTCATTATCAGGAACAAAGCTCGACTGGTGGTTCAAGGTTTTCGCCAAGTCGAGGGGATTGACTATAATGAGGTGTTTGCACCCGTGGCAAGGATGGAAGCCATTCGTATCTTCCTTGCCTATGCATCGTACATGAAGATTAAAGTCTACCAATTAGATGTGAAGAGTGCATTCCTTCATGGGGAAATCAGGGAAACAGTCTATGTAAGTCAACCCGAGGGATTTGAAGATCCTTATCATCGGGATAGAGTTTACAAGCTCGACAAAGCTTTATATGGGCTTCATCAAGCTCCTCGAGCTTGGTATGAGAAACTCTCGACTCATCTTGTGAAACACGGCTTTCGCAGGGGAGTCATTGACTGTACACTGTTTATTAAAGAAAAGGATGGCGACCTACTGCTTGTACAGATATATGTTGATGACATAATCTTCGGGTCAAAGAACGAAGAGTTATGTAAAGAGTTTGAAGCAGTGATGAAGAAAGAGTTTGAGATGAGTGCTATGGGGGAGATGAAGTTCTTTCTCGGGTTACAGGTGGATCAAACACCTAATGGAATCTTTCTACATCAGACCAAGTATGTAGGAGACATTCTCAGTCGCTTTGACATGGAGAATGCTTCTGCTGCTGGGACTCCACTTGCTACGAATCATGATATAGCACCTGATGAGAATGGAGATCTAGTAGATGCCACTATGTACCGAGGAATGATTGGATCCCTCATGTATCTCACTGCCTCAAGACCTGATATTATGTATGCTACATGTCTATGTTCTAGATATCAGGCTAAACCAAAGGTCAACCATCTGATCGGGGTCAAGAGGATTTTTCGTTATCTGAAGGGTACACCCACACTTGGATTGTGGTATCCTCATGATGATGACTTTGAGCTTACCGCGTATAGTGACTCGGATTACGGGGGCTGCAAGATGAACTACAAGTCTACATCAGCGGGTGTCAATTCTTTGGGAGAAGATTAGTTACCTGGCAGTGTAAGAAGCAGACATCGGTTGCATTGTCAACCTGTGAAGCCGAATATGTTGCTGCTGCAAGTTGCTGTTCACAAATCATCTGGATTCAACAGCAAATGCGGGATTACGGTTTAAAATTCTCATCTACTCCTATTTTTGTTGATAACTCTGCTGCAATTGCAGTAACTAAAAATCCGGTTCAACATCCTAAGACCAAACACATCGGTATTAAATACCATTTCATAAGAGATTGCTTTGAAAAGAACTTAATTGATGTGGTTAAAATTAATACTGATTTTCAACGCGCTGACCTCTATACTAAAGCCTTTGATAAACCACGTTTTCAATATTTATTAGAGGTCAACGGCGTTAAAAAGAAAAGTGAGGTAATTCCTGATGATGATAATGTGTAGTCCGATGTAGTTTAGTTAAAGTTTATTTTATTTTATTTATTTGTCTATTTTATTTTATTTTATTTAAACTCATGTTATTTTGCTGTTTATAAAATCCTAAAATAATTAAACCAGAAATGATTTTAGTATTTTAGGGGGAGAATATGTCAGCAAGTTAACATTAAAAAAAAAAAGAGGGAGAAGGAGTAACTAGCTGAAATAAGGTAGATTGTGTCTGTGATACCGATTCAATACCTTTGGAAAATGATAGTACACAGGAACAAATCAAGAGGGACTTTAAAATTTAAGTTTTGACAAGATGCAAAAGTTCAAAGTATAAGTCTGTGTAGTCTAAGCAATATAAAAAGGAAAGATGATAGAAAACTGGCAACTCCTAAGGTGACACAAAGAAAGTAGACTTAGAGGCTGCTAGACCACAAATGATATGTTGGTAGATTCAACACAATAGACAATTAGACCTGATTGGTGATCTCAAGATCAAACTAAGTTGTTCAACTGACTGTGGGCTTCCATCTTATCACTGGTTAACACAATCAAATATATTCCAATAAGGGGTAATGAGCAATTAAACGCCACAAATGTGTGCGGATGACCATAATTAGAGCAAAGAAAAAAATGAAAGACAAATGCAATAAAGCTAATGACTTATGTTGTTGGTGCATTTTGTGTAAAATAAAATAAGCTGCTCTAACAAGGAGATAGGTTGTGTGCCTCTCTGCTGTGCGATGGCACTGACCTGAGGATAAGCATAACCTAGATATTCTAGAATTCATTGTTGTTTGCCGCCTCTCTGCTGTGCGATGGCACTGACCTGAGGACAGGCTTCTCTTTGAAAGCTCTAAGAATAGTCTCTTCTTGTAATAATACCCGTAGACCGCTCAAAAGCTCCTGAGGAATGTTGATTACCATATAAGTGTGGGATCCACAAATGTTAGTTGAAATAATTAAACCTAAATAAGTCACCAGTCTATGTCAAAAGTCTGTGTATGGATTTAAGTGGACAAACATACTGACAATCATTGTGGCTACATTCTCAAAGGTTCAAATCAATGTGAAAATCTAAGAGTTTCAGTATGATTTCCTTAAGTTGCTAACGACTCTGGATGAACACCGAGAATTTGAGCATCAAAGGTTTTAATAACAAGTCCCAAATGATTTGACTTGCCTGTATGATTCTAAAATTGAATTGGTCCAGATATGATCAATCTAAGTTGAAGCTATCTACTCCCGAACCAAATCCCGTAGATATCAATCTCTGGATTTATCTCTCACAAAAAGCCAAAAATATGTCTGTTTATGTAATTAGTTTAAAGTCTTAATTAGTTAGTCGTTTTAATTTTAATTTTAGTCAAGTGTCGGGCTACATCAGGAAAATCAGAAGGAATCAACTCACTAAAAGGGTCATGTCTGAGATGACCATATGTGCTTTGAAGGTTAAAATAGTCACGTCTGAGGTGACAAAGTGTTTTAAAAGGATCACGTCTGAGGTGATCAAAAGGTTTTCAAGATAAAATGGTCACGTCTGAGGTGATCAAAATGTTTTCAAGATAAAGATCATGTCTAGATGATCAAAGGTTCATAATGTTAATCATAAGTTAAAAGGGTTTATGTAATTGGTCAAAATGGCAAAAATTAACTAAGTATGACCCATTCGCACGAATGGACCATACGTATGGACTAACCATACGAATGAAGTCCATTCGCACGAATGAACTATGAGTATGGACCATCCAACCGAATGGCCCATACGATTAGTCCAGTCGGAGGCTTAAGTGCGAACGAGTGAGTCAGTCGCACGACTGAACTTCAGTCGGACGACTGAGAAGGGCGACTGACCAATCGCACGACTGAGTCCCACTCGCACACGACTGAATGGTGCGTATGAACTCAGTCGCACGATTGGATCTAGGGTTAGTATAAATAGAAGAGGAGTCGGTCGCAGAGACTCATCACCCTCAAAGAAACCCTAATTCGCACGACTAAAGTCACTCTGCCAAAATTTCGTTTGATCTCCTTAAAACCTTCGTTTCTTGCATACTGATCATTTACTTCGATTCTACAGGTAATTGCGACAAAGAAACATCAACAAAAAACCATCGTTCATTTGACTCTGAATCGGGATAATCAGACCCGTTAGAAAACTATGACCTGTGTGACAAAATGACCTAACTAATGACTCAAATTAATGAAATTAAAGATGTTAGGTGTTACACGAATGGGTTGCGAGTCTAATAAACCAAAACACGAAGTCTAAAACTCAAAGTTGGTGAAAAACAAATTTGAATTGAAACGGAACAGTAGGTCATACGACTGGACACGCGATGAACTTCAGTCGCACGACTGAAGGGAGCGATTCACTTAACCGCACGACTGAACCATGCGAATGAGACTCAGTCGCACGACTGGTGTAACCGCATAAGAGTACATGCGCATGAGTCCAGTCGCACACTCAGTCGTGCGCATGAGGTCATTCGCACATCTGAACTTCAATCGCACAGTTCAGTCGCACGACTGTCTTCAGTCGTACAACCTCAATCGCATGACAGAGAAATTCTATTCAAAGTCTAAGTGTTTCATCATACCGTAGCCAGTGGAACTAATGTTTATATTGTTATGTGTTACAGATGGCGAGTCGATGGAACATGAGCACCAAGCACAACATATGTGCTCATCTGGATTTGACATCCAGGAACGCAGCTGACTTCGCTGGCATTATTACATTTCTGTTGAGATCCAGGATTGCTCATGCTATCTCTACTCCATGCACGCCGTATAGATCAGTGCAGCAGGCCTTCTGGGAAGGCGCGACTGTTGATAGATCCTCCGAGCCTCATTGCATCAGGAGTACGATTTTGGTGAGGCTATCACTGTATCAGAGGAGGATCTGAGGATTGTTCTACAGTTTGGGGATGATGCAGATTGTCCTACTCGTCTACACCCCCTCACTGTCAGAGGATGTTCATGAGAGCCAAGTACTCTGGGGACATCAATGCGGGGGTACTCAACAAGAGTAACCTCTGTCCCCAGTTTAAGTATCTTGCGCACGTGCTGCTAAAGTGTATCGCTTCCAGGAAGGGAAGGATTTGATGAGCTTTCCGACCAGATCCAGAACGCGTATGTTGCGTTGGTGCTGAACCACCCGTTCAGCTTCTCCAAGATGATATTCACCTACCTGGTGGAGAACATCGAGGGGAAAGGGAAGGAGGGCTTCTGTATGTACCCCAGATTTATGCAGATGATCATTGACCAGAAGCTCCCCTCCCTGCCAAAGGAGAAGGATGATGCCGTTGTTCTTGAGGTCATGGATGACACGACGCTAGGCCGGATGAAGGTATACAGGGGGAAGCAGGTGAAGCCCCCTGTCAGGAGGTTGTTTGGGCATCTGGCTCGTGCTGATTATGTGGCGCCAGCCAAGAGAAAGTGGCGCCACGATGACAGTGATTCGGATGTCGAGCATATTGCTATACCAGAGACTGACTCTGATGATGATGATAGTGGCGACGCCGGGGATGATATGCCTGCTCCATCTAGAGGCACTGACTCAGACGTTTATTCCCCCGGGGTCAGCCACTGCCAGAGAGGTCGCTCGTGAGATGGCCGGTTTCCATCAGGAGTTTGTAGCTGGGGATCAAGAGGAGGAGGAGTCAGATGAGGAGCCCTTACTAGGACTGTGGGAAGCAAAGTCGTTCCCACAGACCACGGGCTTAGGGTGGTTGGTGAACACCCTCGGACTCCTCAGAGAGAGAGACTGACCCGAACTATGTTCCGGGCTCAGTGGGCAGAGCTGCAGGGGGAGCATCACTTCCACCGGGACTAGGAGGAAGCGGATGGCTCAACCCCATGGATTGAAGAAGAAGAAGCGTCGCCTGACCTTCGTTACCACTGCTACCACTACTTCCACCACCACAGCCACCACTACCACCACTACTGATATACCACCCATCACCACAGCCACCACATTCACTACTTCTACTACCACATCCACCACCTTACCTACCACCACTGTATCCTTCCCATCCACCACCAGACCATTCACACCTACATCACCAGCACCAGCCTACAGACCCATATTCACCACTGCCACTTCCACCACCACCACACATCATGCTGGACCCTCAGCCCAACCACCACATGTCTATGGATCTACTCTACCTCACATCGGGGTAGAGGAGCAGCTCTCAGCACTTAACCGTATGGTTATGCGTCGGCTTGCTGCAAATGAGGAGAAGGCGGCGCAGATCCGCCAGCTGACCGACCTGACTGCTGCCTAGTCTCAGCAGATGGCAGAGCAGGCTCGGGTGATAGAGCAGCAGAACGAGCTAATCGATGCACAGAGAGTCGAGGTGTCCTAACTCCAGGACCAGCAGGCCCAGTCCGTCAAACGTATAGAGGAGTTGGAGACGACCACACAGACGATTATGCTGAGGTTAAAGGGGTCGAAGGATGAGCCCCTGAAGCTAAAGGAGGGTGACGGGGATGATGGAGATGGTGATGATGAAGATGATGATGATGATGAGGAAGATGATGATGATGAGGAAGAGACTGAGGAAGACAGGACAGAAGGTCGAGATGACGATGACGAAGCAGAAGGAGGGGATGCGGCTGCATCGGCCTCTGCTCTGGTCAAGAGCGAAGATCTAAGCATCGACAGGACCAGTCATCCACCACTTCTGCTCCTCCGAGCGACACGCCCCAGATTCAAGACAAAAGTACAGATTAGATGTCTTATGTATTTATTTATTTTGTATTTGAATCATGTAATGAAAAACAAGTGTGCTGAATGTTTATATATTAAGTTAATATAAGTCTGTTTGATTAATTACTAATGGTTTATATGTTGAATGTTTATATCAAACAGATCCAAACTTTCAAACGGGATGAGTTTGACTTTGCTCCCCTTCAAATGGTCAAGACTCATTAACCATGATTCTTGACCTACAAGGGATAGTGAGACGGTCTGTGAGTTATACCCCTGAAGAAGGGGAAATAATTCATGACATATCTGATGAGCAACTGGCAGAGATGTTCAGACTCAATCCCGATGAAATAGTCAAGGACGCTCCAACAGTTGATTCAACCAGTGATGAGGAACTTAATGACATTGATGAAGTTGAGGTTGAAGACATTACTGCAGAAGAGTACCCTCAGTATGCTGACGCCGAGGGAAATGTGGTCCCCAATCTGGGTGAATCCCTAGTCAGTGATACGTTTGAGGTACTAGACAAGATGGAGCAGGAAACTGAAAAGACTGAAGGAACAGCCAAGCCTCCAATGATGACGTAGATATTCGCAAGGCTGAGTGGGCTGCCTGTTTTGAAGAAGTAAGAGCCCAGCGTGCTGCACCAAAGAGAGATGCCTACACAAGCTCTACAGAGTCAAGAAACACCATAAGGTGTCAGGCAGGATTATCTCATGGGCTTATTTTGATGACCTTAACGCGTATGCAGTTAAGAGGGAACAGGGCATAGAGTACTTCAGGTTTCCACATGATCTGAAGACTCTACCTGGTTTTGAGCTCAACCAGCTGGCTAAACTAAAGCTGCTGTATGCTGACCCAGAAAGATGTCAGGCTGGTTTGAGGCTGCCCTGAAGAAGGAGTACCACACCAGATGGGTTAACTTCAGACCACAACAGCCTACGAGGTATATAAGAAGGTCTGAGGTTGATGCCATTACTGGCAAGCCCAAGATTGTGCTGAAGTGGAGTCCTCCACGCACTATGTCAAGAATCCCTCTCAGGGAAATGCCACAGGACTTCACTCCACACTTCAAATGGTGGTACCAGGATTGGAGAACAGCTGAAGCTGTCATAGTTTTGAATAAAGAGGGCCAAATGGATACTATCAGGGTATTCGACCCAATGTGGCTAACCAACTTGTCTGCTAATGATGTCTATACATTATACAAGTGGCCACTGTTCTATGACACACAAGACATTGTACAAGCCCTCCAGTTCCAAAACGTTATACGACTTAGCTTTGCGTTTGAGATACACGCAGGAGTCACTAAGAGGAGAAGTACAAGAAGTATAAGAGATGATGCAGAAGACAAGAGATTAGATAGATCTAGGTCCAAGGGGAGTTTGTTGATGCATGTATGTCCCTAGATCATGAGCTGTAATGTAATAAATCTTGTCTGTCTGATTATGATGTAATAGTATCGATTAATGAAATGATATGAATTGTTTGTTACTTGTGATGTTTAATATTTCATTAATGAGTCGTGATTGAATTGATTGGGTTTATGGTTGTTTGAATGATTGCACATTATGTTATATTAATTAAAACATTCAAACTTAACTTAATGAAGTTCTCATGCGAATGGCCCATGCGAATGGACCACACGCATGAATAACTTCATACGATTGACTCAATCGCACGACTGAACCAGGAGACTGGATCAGTCGTATGATTGACACATAAGATTGACTCAATCGCACGACTAAACACTCAGTCGTGCGGATAAATCAACCGCATGGTTCTATCGCACGACTGAACCATACTTATGGCCCAGTCGCACGATTGAACAATACTAACCTATAAATAGACCCAATTCGTGGGAAAACGTAAGCATTGATTCCATTACGATTCCAGACGTACCCTAGCCGTCCAGAAGCCTCCCAAATCGTTCTCCAAGTTCACAGAACACATCAGATCGATTCCTAATCGATTTTTGACGTTGATTTCAATTCTTGATTGATTCATCGTGTGTTCTCACTGATTGGATCGCCAATCAAATAGGATTCCGCACTATTTGAGTTGGTTTAACACGCTAATCACTCGGTATTTCGTTCAAATACCAGGTCCTAACACTAAACAACTTAGGGAAACTGAAGTAGTAGCATTTAACCAAGCTAATGACATTATGTATTATCTTAACTCCCTAGAAGACACTAAGAAGCAAAAGGCAGTTTTAGAAGTAGAAGTAAACTCTTTAAAGCAAAAACTGCACAGTTGGACAAGTTCATCACATATTGTCTAACACTTAGTGAGAGAACGTAACAACGGGGAGGGTTTGGGTTATAAAGTGGTTCCACCACCACCTAAGACCTTGATGAACACTAAGAGTAGACCAATAAATAACAATCCCATCAAGGATCATGTGGTGTCTACTCCTATTGTTAGTGATCCAGATTCCTCATGTTCTTCAATTGAATCTGGAACAAAACAAAAGGAGGCCACTTCAAAGGCAAAGGGTAAAATGCCTTGTGTGAAACTGGAAAAAGAATATGAAAAGGTTAATATAAAGTTAGGGTCAAACCAAGTCAAATCTGAACCTAAAAAGACTGCTAATGTTAATCTTTCACAAGTTTCATGTCAAAAACCAGTTAACCAAAAAGGAAAAGATAAGTGTTAAAACCATAAATTTTGTTAAACAAGAGAAAACATCAAAAGAAACAGAGTCAAAACCCAAACTAAATGATGTTACTAGAGTGTCACACACATCTCCACAACGAAAGTTTAATCATAAAGTAGACAGCAGGTCATGCTACAACTGTGGAGAGTGTGGACACATTGCTTCCTTTTGTCCTTACTATCAGACACCTAGGAAGAAGATTGAACTTCAGGATTCAAAACCTAGGTCTTCTAAGAGGAGTTCGTTAACTCCACCTAGAAGAACTAGTGAACCCAAAGTTCAACCCATTAGCCAGTCGACTGTTTATCACAACCAGGCCTTACACAAATCTGGCTTATGGAAAGAAAAGTCATCCTGCGTGTCTGATAATGATGACAAGAAAGCACCTGAGCTACCCTCACCTTCTAAAGGTCAATGGGCTGAATTCATGATGTGTGATGCCTCTGGGAAACCCAAGCCAGTAAAGGCTTGGGTTCCTAACCTAAACTAATGTTTTACATTGTATGTGCAGGGTGTTCGCTACAGTGCTGAAACTAACACGTGGATTGTAGACAGCGGAGCATCCAGGCACATGACAGGAAACAGGGCTCTTTTATCAAACGTCAAACAAATAAAAGGAGGGCATGTTTCGTTTGCTGGAAACAAAGGAGGCTATATCATAGCTCAGGGAGAAGTTGGAAATCAGAAAGTTAAGTTTGATAAGGTGAACTACGTTTAACAACTTCAAAACAACTTACTTTCTGTTTCCCAAATATGTGACAAGGGATTTAAAGTCATATTCGACAACAAGAAGTGTTACGTCCTAAAGAAAGACTACGTGATTCCGGCGGACCAAGTTCTGATGACAGCCTCAAGATATAAAGACCTTTATGTTTTGGATCTCTCAACGGCTTGTACAATGGATCATGAAGTTCAGTGCTTTCTATCAAAAGCTACTGAGAAGGACTCCATCTCCTGGCATAGGAGAATGGGACACATTAATCAACGGAAGATGAATCACTTGATCCATAAGGATCTCGTGAATGGATTTAACGTCAAAAATTTCCAACTTCCGGATTGTTGTGTAGCTTGCAAGAAAGGCATACAGACGAAGAAGTATCATAAGAAAAAGAAAGTTCATTCTATCGAACTTCCTCTTGAACTTCTTCACATGGATCTGTTTGGTCCAGTCAGTACAAAGAGCATTGCAGGTGACTTGTACTGTTTTGTAGTTACTGATGACTACTCAAGATTCTCTTGGGTAATGTTTTTGAAGTCCAAATCAGAAACAATTGAGTCATTCAAGGAGTTAGTAACTACACTGGAATCTCTCTACAAGCTGAAGGCGAGACAAGTACGCTCAGACAACGGGACTGAATTCAAGAATCAGTGGATGGAGGCTTACTGCAAGGAAAAAGGAATTGTGCATCAATTCACTTCTGCCTACACGCCTCAGATGAATGGTGTTGCTGAGAGGAAAAATAGAAGCTTGATAGAGACAGCACGGACAATGCTGGCAGACTCGAAACTGCCTATCCAATTGTGGAATGAGGTAGTAGCAAATGCATGTTATATATTGAATCAATTTCTGATAGTCAAGCTCCACTGAAAGACATGTTACGAGCTACTACAACGACGTAAACCTAATCTGGAGTATCTCGAACCATTTGGCGCGCCATGCACACTTCTGAAGAAGACTCAAGAAGGTAAATTCAGCGAGAAGGCTGACGAAGGGATCTTCCTAGGATACAACATACCGAACAAGAGAGTTTACAACAACTCAACGGGTTTAGTAGAAGTGTGGTGTAATGTTGATGTTCAGAGATATACCACATCACCTACTGGCAAAGGACCTGCTTACTTTTTCAACTATGATGGATTCTTCAAGTCCTTCAACATCCCTATCTCTTCTTCGGATGACGAGTTAGCTACACGGATGATGTATGACATCTTGAATACACCATCTCTTGATTCAACATCATCGAGCTCACAGGGAGAATCATCTAATCACTCAGGAGGAGTAGTCGATGACAGTGACTCCTCCTCAGAAGATGAAGCTGAAGAAGATGACCAGAACAGTCAGGAGGAACAGGTTCCAATTCCTGCAAGTCCACAAGCATCTAATAGTGATGCCCCTTCGACTTCGGAACCTCAAACTCCTTCTACCTCAGATGCAGAACCAAATGTTCATAATCTTGGCTCTGAGGTAGCTGTTCCTACTACTCCAGGATCACGTCTAAATGTCTATCATCCCCAAGACAATGTCATTGGGGATGTCAGATCAGGAGTACAAACCAGAAATCAGCTGTACTCAGCTAATTATGCCTCTGTTATAGAAAAAGGATACATTCATGATGGTGCTTATCGGTGTTTTGTCTCGCAGTTTGAGCCAAAATACGTCAGTGAAGCACTGAATGATGAGGGGTGGGTGAGTGCCATGCAAGAAGAACTTCTTCAGTTCAAGAAGTTAGGTGTATGGACTCTGGTAGATAGACCTAAAGGTGCTAAGGTCATTGGCACCAAATGGGTCTTGAAATGCAAGAAGGATGACCAAGGGGTCATTATCAGGAACAAGGCTCGACTAGTGGTTCAGGGATTTCGCCAAGTTGAGGGGATTAATTACAATGAAGTGTTTGCACCCGTGGCAAGGATGGAAGCCATCCGTATCTTCCTTGCCTATGCATCGTATATGAAGATTAAAGTCTATCAATTAGATGTGAAAAGTGCATTCCTTCATGGGGAAATTCGAGAGACAGTTTATGTCATTCAACCCGAGGGATTTGAAGATCCTTATCATCGGGACAGAGTTTACAAACTCGACAAGGCCTTATACGGGCTTCATCAAGCTCCAAGGGCCTGGTATGAGAAACTCTCGACTCATCTTGTGAAACACGGCTTTCGCAGGGGAGTCATTGACTACACACTGTTTATCAAAGAAAAAGATGGAGACCTACTGCTAGTACAGATCTATGTCGATGACATAATCTTCGATTCAAAGAACGAAGAATTATGCAAAGAGTTTGAAGCAGTTATGAAGAAAGAGTTTGAGATGAGTGCTATGGGGGAGATGAAATTCTTTCTCGGGTTACAGGTGGATCAGACACCAAATAGGATATTTCTACATCAGACCAAGTATGTGGGAGACATTCTCAGTCGGTTTGACATGGAGAATGCTTCTGCTGCTGGGACTCCACTTGCTACAAATCATGATATAGCACCTGACGAAAATGGAGATCTAGTAGATGCCACAATGTACCGAGGAATGATTGGATCCCTCATGTACCTCACTGCCTCAAGACCTGATATCATGTATGCTACATGTCTATGTTCTAGATATCAGGCTAAGCCTAAAGTTAACCATCTGATCGGGGTCAAGAGAATATTTCGTTATCTGAAGGGTACACCCACACTTGGGTTGTGGTATCCTCATGATGATGACTTTGAGCTCACATCGTATAGTGACTCGGATTACGGGGGCTGCAAGATGAACTACAAGTCTACATCAGTAGGGTGTCAATTCTTTGGGAGGAGATTAGTTACCTGGCAGTGTAAGAAGCAGACCTCGGTTGCATTGTCAACCTGTGAAGCCGAATACGTTGCTGCTGCAAGTTGCTGTTCACAAATCATCTGGATTCAACAGCAAATGCGGGATTACGGTTTAAATTTCTCTTCTACTCCTATCTTTGTTGATAACTATGCTGCAATTCCAGTAACTAAAAATCTAGTCCAACATCCAAAGTCCAAACACATCGGTATTAAATACCATTTTATACGAGACTGTTTTGAAAAGAACTTAATCGATGTGGTAAAAATTAATACTGATTTTCAATGCGCTGACCTCTATACAAAATCTTTTGACAAACCACGTTTTCTATACCTGTTAGAGGTCAACGTCGTTAAAAAGAAAAGTGATGTTATTCCTGATGATGATCATGTGTAGTCCGATGCAGTATAGTTAATTTTTTTTCTTTTTCATTTTCTTTATTTATTTTATTTTCTGTTTAACTTAAACTCATGTTATTTAGCTGTCTATTAAAATCCTAAAATAATTAAATCCATTATGATTTTAGAATTTTAGGGGGAGTTTGTTGATACATGTATGTACCTAGATCATGATATGAATGTAATAGATTTTGTTTGTCTGATAGTGATGTAATGTTTGGAATGTTAATGAAATGATATTGGTTGTTTGTGATTTATAATGTTTAAAATTTCATTAATGAGTCGATGTTGAATTAGTTAACTAGGTTTGTGATTGTTTGAATTGATACACATAATGTTATATTAATTAATACATTCAAACTTAACAAAATGAAGTTCTCATGCGAATGGCCCATACGAATGGACCATACGCATGAATAACTCCATACGAATGACTCAGTCGCACGACTGAACCAGGAGACTGGATCAGTCGTATAATTGTAACATAAGATTGGCTCAGTCGCACGACTGAACACTCGGTCGTGCGGATGGATCAACCGCATGGTTCAATCGCACGACTGAACCATACTAATGGTTCAGTCGCCCGAATGAACCACACTAACCTATAAATACAACCCAATTCGTGGAAAAACGTAAGCATTCATTCTATTTCGACTCCAGACGTACCCTAGCCGTCCAGAAGCCTCCAAGTTCATACTCCAAGTTCATAGAACGCTGTAGATCGATCCCTAATCGATTCTTAACGTTTGATTCAATACTTTATTGATTCTACGTGCATTCTCGCTGATTGGATCGCCAATCAAATAGGATTCCGCACTATTTGGTTTGGTTTACACGTTAATAAGTTGGTATTTCGTTCAAATACCAGGTCCTAACAAGACCTGGCAGTGTAAGAAGCAGACCTCGGTTGCATTGTCAACCTGTGAAGTCGAATACGTTGCTGCTGCAAGTTGCTGTTCACAAATCATCTGGATTCAATAGCAAATGCGGGATTACGGTTTAAATTTCTCTTCTACTCCTATCTTTGTTGATAACTCTGCTGTAATTGCAGTAACTAAAAATCTGGTTCAACATCCAAAGACCAAACACATCGGTATTAAGTACCATTTTATAAGAGACTGTTTTGAAAAAAACTTAATTGATGTGGTAAAAATTAATATTTATTTTCAACGCGCTGACCTCTATACAAAAGCGTTTGACAAACTACATTTTCTATATCTGCTAGAGGTCAACGGCGTTAAAAAGAAAAGTGATGTTATTCCTGATGATGATCATGTGTAGTCCGATGCAGTATAGTTAATTTTTTTCTTTTTCATTTTCTTTATTTATTTTATTTTCTGTTTAACTTAAACTCATGTTATTTAGCAGTCTATTAAAATCCTAAAATAATTAAATCCATTATGATTTTAGAATTTTAGGGGGATAATAGGTCAGCCAGTAACATTAAATAAAAAAAAACGCGGGAGAAGGAGTGGATAGGTGATATAAGGTAGATCGTATCTGTGATACCGATTCAAACCCTTTGGAAAATGATAGTACACAGGGACAAATCAAGAGGGACTTTAAAATTTAATTTAGAAAAGATGCAAAATTCAAAGTATAAGTCTGTGTAGTCTGAGCAATATAAAAGGAAAGATGATAGAAAAACTGGTAACTACTAAGGTAACACAACGAAAGTAGACCTAGAGGTTGCTAGACCACAAATGATATGTCGGTAGATTCAACACAATAGATGATTAAACCTGACTGGTGATCTCAAGATAAAACTAAGTTGTTCAACTGACTGTGGGCTTCCATCTTATCACTGGTTAACACAATCAACAATATTCTAATAAGGGGTAATGAGCATGTAAACGCCACAAATGTGTGCGGATGACCATAAATAGAGCAAAGCACGAAAAAAAAATGAAAGGCAAATGCTATCAAGCTAATAACTTATGTTGTTGGTGCATTCTGTGCAAAAAAAAATTAAGATGCTCTAACAAGAAGATAGGTTGTGTGCCTCTCTGTTGTGCGATGGCACTGACCTGAGGATAAGCACAACCTAGATATTCTAGAATTCATTGTTGTTTGCCGCCTATCTGCTGTGCGATGGCACTAACCTGAGGATTGGTTTCTCTTTGAAAGCTCAAAGAATAGTCTCTTCTTGTAAAAATACCCGTAGACCGCTGAAAAGCTCCTGATGAATGTTGATTACCATATAAGTGTGGGATCCACAAATGTTAGTTGAAATAATTAACCTAAAACTATCACTTGTCTGTGTCAAAAGTCTGTGTATGGATTTAAGAGGACAACTATACTGACAATCATTGTGGCTGCAATTCTTGAAAGTTCAAATCAATGTGGGAATCTAATAGTACCAGTATGATTTCCTAAATTTGCTAACGACTCTGGATGAAAACCAAGAATTGAGCATCAAAAGGTGTTGATAACAAGTCCCAAATGATTTGACTTGCTTGTATGATTCCAAAATTGAATTGGTCCAGGTGTGGTCAAACTAAATAGAAGCTGCCTATTTCGGAACCAAATCCAGTAGATTTCTATCTTAGGATTTATCTCTCACAAAAAGTCAAAAACAAGTTTAATTTTTGTACTTTAGTTTAAATTTTCTAATTTATTTAGTCATTTTAGTTTGTTTTGTTTGTCGGACTACATCATGAAAATCAGTATGGGATCAATTCACCAAAATGGTCATGTCTGAGATGACCACATGTGTTTTGAAAAGATAAATGGGTCACGTCTGAGGTGACAAATTGTTTAAAAGGATCACGTCTGAGGTGATCAAAAGTTTTCAAGTTAAAATGGTCATGTTTGAGATGATCAAATGCTCATAATGTTATTTCAACAGTTAAAAGGGGTTTAAATGTTAAATGGTCAAAAATGGCAGAAAAATTTCATAAGTATGACCCATTCGCACGAATGGACCATTAGTATGGACTTATCATACGAATGGGATCCATTCGTACGAATGGACCATGAGTATGGACCATTCAACCGAATGGCCCATACGATTGGCCCAGTCGGATGCTTAAGAGCGAACGAATGAGTTAGTCACACGACTGAGCTCCAGTCGGACGACTGAAGAAGGGCGACTGAACCAATCGCACGACTGAGGCCCACTAGCACGACTGAAAGGTGCGTATGAGCCTAGTCGCACGATTGAATATAGGGTTAGTATAAATAGAGGGAGAGTCGGTCGCAGAGACTCACCACTCTCAAATTAACCCTAAATCGCACGACTAAAGACACTCTACCCAAATTTCATTTGATCTCTATAAACCCTCGATTCTCACACACTGACCATCTGCATTGATTCTACAGGTAATTTGCGGTGCAGAAACACTACAACATCGTTCAATTTGACTCTAAATCTGGAAAATCAGACTCGCTAGAATCACCGAGACTTGTGTGACAAAATAACCTAACTAAACAACTCAAACAAATGAAATTAAAGATGTTAGGTGTTAAACGAATGGATTGCGAGTCTAACGAACCAGAACACGAAGTCTAAAACTCAAAATTGGTGAAAAATTGAATTTGAATTGAACAATCAGTACAACATGCGAATGGACAGGTTGATGAACTTCAGTCGCACGACTGGTGTAACCGCATGAGGCTACATATGCATGAATTCAGTCGCACACTCAGTCGTACGCATGGGGTCATTCGCACGACTGAATCCCAGTCGCACTGCTCAGTCGCACGACTGATCTCAGTCGCACAACCTCATTCGCATGACAGAAAGAATTTTTTTTTTAAGTCCAAGTGTTTCATGACATTCTTAGCCAATGGGTACTAATGTTTACTTTGTTTGTGTAACAGATGGCGAGTCGATGGACTATGAGTACGAAGCACAATATTTGTGCACATCTGGATCTGACATCCAGAAATGCTGCAGATTTCTCTGGCATTATCACCTTCCTAGAGAGATCGAGGATTGCACATGCCATATCTGCTCCCTGTACTCCTTATCGTTCCATTCAGCAGGCCTTCTGGGAAGGTGCGACAGTTGATCGATCCTCTGAGCCTCACTGCATCAGAAGTACCATCTTTGGAGAGGCTATAGCTATCACAGAGGAGGATCTTAGGATCGTGTTACAGTTGGGGGACGATGCTGACTGTCCAACTAGACTACACCCCCTCACTGTCAGAGGATGCTTTCTTCGAGCCAAGTACTATGGGGGCATCAATGCTGGGGTGCTCAACAAGAGCAACCTCTATCCCCAATTTAAGTATCTTGCTCACGAGCTGCTAAAGTGTATAGCTTCCAGGAAGGGAGGTTTTGATGAGTTATCCGACCAGATCCAGAACGCCTATGTTGCGTTGGTGCTGAACCACCCATTCAGCTTCTCCAGGATGATCTTCACCTACTTGGTAGAGAATATTGAGGGGAAAGGGAAGGAGGGCTTCTGTATGTACCCTAGATTTATACAGATGATTATAGACCAGATGCTCCCCTCCCTGCCAAAGGAGAAGGATGATGTTGTAGTACTTGAGGTGATGGATGATACCACCTTGGGGAGGATGAAGGTATACAGGGGGAAGCAGGTGAAACCCCCTGTCAGGAGATTGTTTGGGCATCTGGCCCGGGAGGACTATGTGGTGCCAGCTAGGAGGAAGTGGCACCACGACGACAGTGATTCTGATGTTGAGCAGATTGCTCTACCCACACATGATTCAGATGATGATGACAGTGGGGATGCTGGAGATGACATGCCTATTCCACCAAGGGGCACAGCTACAGACGTTATACCTCCAGTATCTGCCCCCATAGGCGACATAGCTGAGTCAGCTAGGTTCCACCAGGACTTTATACCTGGTGAGGAGGAAGAAGAGTTAGATGAGGAGCCACTGACCAGGACTGTGGGAAGCAAAGTTGTTCCCACAGAACATGGACTCCGGGCGGTTGGTGAACACCCCAGGAATTCGGGAGAGACAGTTGCGGACCCTAACTATGCTCCTGAGCCATCTAGCCGTGTTCTAGGGGGAGCATCCTCCTCGACAGGATCGAGGAAGAAAAGGATGGCTCAGCCCCACGGCCAGAATAAGAAGAAGAGACTCACCTACATCACGACCATAGCTACCACCACCACTACCACCTCTACAGCCACACCATCCACTACCACAACCACCACAGCTACCACTACCACCACCACACCTCCCACCACTATACATATGCCATCCACCACCATATCATTCACACCTACATCACCTCCACTATCATCCAGACCCAACCCCATCTTCACCACAGCCACCACCACCACAACTAGCCACCAAGCAGGACCCTGATCACTTCCCTCACATATATACGGATCACCTCTACCTCCAATTGGGGTAGAGGAACAGCTTTCAGCGCTGAACCGGATGGTGATGCGTTTGTTAGCTGCTGATGATGAGAAGACAGCACAGATCCGTCACCTGGCAGATCTCACTGCTGCACAGTCACAGCAGATCTCGCAGCAGGCTCAGGTGATCGAGGAGCAGGCCCAGCAAATGGCTGCTCAGAGCCACGAGATCGCCCAACTCCAAGATCACAGAGTCACATCTGCTAAGAAGATTGAGGAGTTGGAGGATGCTAAGAAGACCATCATGCTCAAGCTTAAGGGATCTAAAGATGAGCCTCTGAAGATTAAAGAGGGAGATGGTGATGATGGTGATGATGATGATGAGGATGATGATGAGGACGATGATGATGAGACTGATGATGATGAAGGGATTGAGGAAGAGAGGACAGAGGATAAGCATGAGGATGATGATGATGAAGAAGGAGGAGATGTAGCTGCATCTGCCTCTGCTCAAGGTCAAGAAAGGAGATCTAAGAAGAATCAAGACCAACGAGCTTCATCCTCTGCTCCACCAAGTGATGACCCAGCGATCCAAGACAAAAGTAATGATTAGATGTCTATGTATTTGATTACTTTTGTATTTGAATCATGTATTTAAACTTATGTAATTGATGTTTATATTAAGATTAATGCATTTCTGTCTTGATTATTAACTAATGATTGATGTGTTGCATGTTTAAATCAAACAGATCCAAACTATCAAAGGGATGAATTTGATGTTGCTCCCCTTCAGCAGGTCAAGACTCAATTAACTACGATTCTTGATCTGCAAGGGATCGTCAGGAGATCTGTGAGTTATACCCCTGAAGAGGGGGAAATAATTCACGATCTTTCAAACGAGCAACTAGCTGAGATCTTCAAGCTAAATCCCGATGAAATTGTTAAGGATGCTTCAACGTGTGACTCTACAAGTGACGAAGAGCTAAACGACGTTGATGAAATAGAGATAGAAGATGTCACAGCAGAGCACTACCCTCAGTATGCTGACAACGAGGGAAATGTGGTCCCCAATCTGGGTGAATCCCTTGTCAGTGATACATTTGAGGTGCTAGATAAGATGGAGCAGGAGTCTGAGAAGACAGCAGAAAAGGCCCAAGCCTCAAACGATGATGTTGATATCCGAAAGGCTGAATGGGCTGCTTGTTTTGAGGAAATCAGAGCCCAACGCGCTGCTCCTAAACAGAACGTCTACACCAAACTCTACAGAGTAAAGAAACATCATAAGGTGTCGGGCAGGATTATAGCGTGGGCATATTTTGAGGATCTAAATGCCTATGCAGTTAAGAGCGAGAAGGGCATAGAGTACTTTAGATTTCCACATGATCTAAAGACTCTACCAGGTTTTGAGCTCAACCAGCTGGCCAAACTGAAGTTGTTGTATGCTGACCCAAGAAAGATGTCAGGCTGGTTTGAGGCTGCCCTGAGGAAAGAGTACCACACCAGATGGGTTAACTTCAGACCCCAACAACCTACAAGGTACATCAGAAGGTCTGAAGTTGATGCCATTACTGGAAAGCCAAAGATAGTGCTGAAGTGGAGTCCTCCACGCACGATGTCAAGAATCCCTCTCAGGGAAATGCCACAGGACTTCACTCCACACTTTAAGTGGTGGTACTATGATTGGAGAACAGGAGAAGCGGTCATAGTGCTAAATAAAGAGGGCCAAATGGATACCATCAGGGTATTTTACTCAATGTGGCTCACCAACTTGTCAACTAATGATGTCTACACTCTATACAAGTGGCCACTGTTCTATGACACGTAGGATATAGTACAAGCCCTCCAGTTCCAGAACGTCATAAGACTTTGTTTTGCGTTTGAGATTCACGCAGGAGTCACAGGAGAGGATAAGTACAAGAAATATGAGGAGGTGATGCAGAAAACAAGACATTAGAGAGATCTAGGTCCAAGAGGGAGTTTGTTGATACATGTATGTACCTAGATCATGATGTGAATGTAATAGATCTTGTTTGTTCTTACACTGATGTAATGTTTGGAATATTAATGAAATGAGATTGGTTGTTTGTGATTCATAATGTCTAATATTTCATTAATGAGTTGATATTTAAGTGGTTAAATAGGTTTGTGATTGTTTGAATTGATACACGTAATGTTATATTAATTAATACATTTAAACTTAACAAAATGAAGTTCTCATGCGAATGGCCCATACGAATGGACCATACGCATGAATAACTGCATATGAATGACTCAGTCGCACGACTGAACCAGGAGACTGGATCAGTCGTATGATTGTGACATAAGATTGGCTCAGTTGCACGACTGTACACTCAGTCGTGCGGATGGATCAACCGCATGGTTCAATCGCACGACTGAACCATACTAATGGTTCAGTCGCCCGAATGAACAACACTAACCTATAAATACAACCCAATTCGTGGAAAAACGTAAGCATTCATTCTATTTCGACTCCAGACGTACCCTAGCCGTCCAAAAGCCTCCAAGTTCATACTCCAAGTTCATAGAACGCTGTAGATCGATTCCTAATCGATTCTTAACGTTTGATTCAATACTTTATTGATTCTACGTGCGTTCTCACTGATTGGATCGCCAATCAAATAGGATTCCGCACTATTTGGTTTGGTTTACACGTTAATCAGTTGGTATTTCGTTCAAATACCAGGTCCTAACACAATGACAAATCCTACTGATACTTCTGGGGTGCCTTCAAATTCAAGATTAGAGGCACAAAACTCAGAGGAAGGAGCTTCAAATATTGGAGAAAATGGTGGTGGTGAAAGTGATCAGGACTTTCTTGATGCTGATAACCACTCCATTGAAGACAACATCAATGATGTCACACACTCATTGGATCAAGTCAATCTTGATAATTGTGCTGATGTGGAGGGTGAATCTTCCTTGCCAGATCAGAATTTCTCAAATTTAGATCTGTCTAAGCAACTTGATGTGATCCCTCAACTAAGGATCCACAAGTCTCATCCTACCACAAACATCATTGGAGATGTTTATTCAGGGGTGAGAACAAGAGGATAAACCCATGATGTAAATGTTTGTCTTCACTCTTGTTTCTTGTCCCAAATAGAGCCAAAGAAAATTGATGAGGCTCTAAAGGATGGAAGTTGGGTTGAAGCTATGCAAGAGGAGCTGCTTCAATTCAAAAGGCAAAAGGTTTGGAACCTATGTCCTCTTCCTCAAGGGAAGACTACCATAAGAACCAAATGGGTTTTCAGGAATAAGAAGGATGATAGAGGACTTGTCATCAAGAACAAGGCAAGACGGTCGTTCAAGGATATACTCAAGAAAAAGGAATTGACTACACATATGTTTTTGCTCCCGTAGCAAGACTTGAAGCTGTCAGAATATTCCTAGCTTTTGGTGCATCTAAGAACTTCAAGGTCTACCAACTTGATGTCAACTGTGCTTTTCTTTATTGGGTGATTGATGAAGAGGTGTATGTCAGACAACCACCTGGGTTTGTAGATCCTGATCATCCTGATTATGTCTGCAGGCTTGATAAAGCTCTTTTTGGGTTGTACCAAGACCCAAGGAAGTTGTACGAGACTCTATCTTAGTATCTCTGTCAGCATGGCTACAAAAGTGGTACTATAGATGGAACTCTCTTCATCAAAGGAACAGGAAATGACATAATGCTAGTTCAAGTCTATGTAGACGACATTATCTTTGGATCAACTTATCCAAAGCTCTGTAAAGACTTTGAGAAGCGGATGAAGGACAGGTTTGAAATGAGTGCCATAGGGGAACTCAATTTCTTTCAAGGAATTCAAGTGAAGCAAGTTCAAAATGGCATCTTCATAAGTCAGTTAAAGTATGTACAAGACATACTTAAAAGGTTCAACATGATTGATTGTAAGGTTGCTAAGACACCCATAGCCAGAAATCACTCCCTTGGACCTGATCTTGAGGGGGAGTGTCTTGATGAGCATCTCTACAGGGCAATGATTAGGTCTCTTATGTATCTCACAACTAGCAGGCTAGATATCATGTTTGCTACATGCATTTGTGCAAGATATCAAGCCAACCCTAAGATGTCACACCTGGTCACTGTCAAAAGAATTTTAAGATATCTCAAAGGTGCTCCATCACTTGGCCTTTGGTATCCAAAGAATTCTGACTTTAATCTGTATGCTTATACATATAGTGACTATGGTGGTTGCAACATGACTACAAAGTCTACATGAGGGGGATGTCAATTTCTTGGTGGAAGAGTAGTCTCTTGGCAATGTAAGAAACAATCTTGTGTGTCTGCATCAACTGATGAGGCTGAATACATTGCTGCTGCAAGCTGGTGTGCTCAAGCGCTTTGGATTCAAAATCAGATGCTGGACTATGGATTCAACTTCAAGGAGACTCCCATTCACATAGACAACAACAGTGCTATCTCAATCACAGAAAATCCTGTGCAGCACTCAAGGACAAAGCATATGAATATCAGGTATCATTTGATTAGAGATAACTTGGAAAAGGGATTAATCAAACTAGTCATAGTTAACACAAATGAACGATATGTTGATCTGTTCACCAAACCTTTTGATGAGTAGAGGTTTAAATATCTTGTATAAGCTATTGGGATGATTAACTTTGAATAGCTTTTCGTAAAACTTAATCATATTATTTCTAAAACTTGTGTGTCCTAAGTTTTCTATTTTATCACCTTCATAAGCCCTTGTTTTCTTTGGAAGAAAAATATTTTCACAATACATTTCTTAGATTTTTGAAAATTTTGATCTCTTTTCTTTTCGGAAGATATAAAATTACTTTCGGAAGAAATTTATGTCGTAGTAAACAAATAACTACTTCGGTAATTTTACCTTCGGAAGAAATCTCTAAAATATTTTTCGATGCTTAAAATCAACTTAAGTACTCGTATGTTTTCAAAGAACAAGTTTCTTCTGAAAGCAATTTACCTGCTGAAGTTTTTATTCTCCTTAGAATAAAAATCTCTGAATGTTAATTCTCTTCCGAAGCAAAATTCTCAAAAACCTTTGAAATATCTTCCGAAGCCAATTTGCCTTCGGAAGCTTTTTCCTTCAGAACTTCCGAAGCAAATAACCTTCGGAAGATTTCTCGACTTCCAAGAAAACTACTTTTCGGGCAAAAGTAAAATACTTTTCAGAGGTGGGACTGACATCCGGATTTCAAAGTTTATCCTCTTTCATTAAATTTTTCTCAAATCCTTTTCACATAAATACCCAATGGTTCCCCCCTCTTTCACTATCTTCTTCAATTACACTATTCCTTAAACCTAAATTCTCTCAAACCGCCTTTGTTCTTCATCTTCCTTCACCCTTAAGCTTCTCAAAATGGTCAACCTAAACCATCAAAACAACCCAGATTTCTCCATGCAACTTTACAGGCAACACAACCAAGTTGCTCTGTTGAGCTCTGAGAAAGATGAAAGTTTCACAGATGTTTGCCGTTTCCTGGCTCTATCCAACTACTTCACCTCCCTAACCATTGTTCCTACTCTTTATGAGGATCATCTGCTTGAATGCTGGAAGACCTGCCAAGAGATCATTATGGATAGGGAGAAGGCACTGTCTGCCACAGTGCAGGGGAGGACAATCTTCATCACTCCGGCCATCATCAACACTCACTTACAGCTGGATGATGAAGAAGGTGAGTTGTCTTTCCCAAAGGAAGCTGTAAATCAATCCTTTTGTGTAGATGGGCTATGAGGGAGATTTCTCTGTAAAGACCTTCAGGAAAGGGAAGGTCTCATCCCAGTGGAAATATCTTTTTCATCTGGTATCCATAGCTTGTCAAACAAGCATGGAGGGTGGGACCAGATTCCTGAGGATCAATCCTTCATAGTGCATGGAATGGTTCAAGGGGTCAAGTTCAGGTACTCTCTGTTTGTTTATACAAATTTGCTTGCTAACTTGGACTCCTAAGAATATTACATGTTTCCTAGATATGTTCAACACATTCTTAACTGTGAACTGGGCTCACAGTTGAGGGACACAGATAATATTCTTTAATTGGGATAGATGAAGCCCGACATCTTTAAAATTATGAAGAAGCCAACTGTAGGCTTCCCAGGGGTAGAAACAGCCCTTGTCCCAAAAATATTAGAGCTCATTGCTCAAGGTGACAACCTAGCAACACAAGCTAGTGTTGAACCCACACCTTCTACTTCCCAACCACCAAAAAGACCACAAATCACCCTCACCTACCAAAGAAAATCCAAACGAACTCCTGCTCAAGCTATTGAGTTTGTGCAGGCCCCCATACACTCACCCATACACGAGGAAGTGGACACTGGAGCTCCTACTTCCCCTGAGGAGCAAACCACACCCTTCTTTTTAAGAATCAATGATGAGGTTCCTCATGCTCATCCTGATGAGCTCACAAACCCAACTGCCTTAAGCCTTCACTCTGAGTCTTAACACTCAAGTGAACAACCTTCAGGGGACAGTTACCATCCCCAGCCTTTAGACTTAAATCAACCCATCCCCAACCTCTCATTCTATACTGATAAAGATTTAGGTTTTAGTGAGTACCATGAGTCTCTCTACTCTTCCCCTACTCAAAGAGAGATGAGAACTTCTGAGTCTCCTTTGTCTAGCCCACATCAGTCACCTATCACTGAGGTGGATCTCCTTGACCCTGTTAGGAGGTCCATATGGAAGAGGCTCGCACTTCTGCAAGTGATTACATTATTAAGAACTCAACCATGGCAACTCAACCCATTGACACTTCAACTGAGGTTGTTAGTGAGCAGAGGAAATCCAGCAGCCAAGAACCTGAAGCTAGTGGTGAGAGAGAGGACTTTGGTTCAATCATCTCATCCCCAATGATTCTTCTGATGAAGATGTGGGGAATTTGAGACTAAAGGTTCAAAAATTTTCAAAAACATTCTCTTATTTAGTCTCTAAGGTTAGTCACCTTGAATCTCAGGTGACTACCCTGCACAAAAGGGTCAATGATCAGCAACTTGAGATATCTTATCTCAGGGAAAAACTAGCTGGGAGACCCTTAAGGAGAACTCAACCAGGAACAAAAAAACCTGTGAATGTGATTGACCTAAATCCTAGCTCACCTATGCAAGAGGGTGATGCTACCAAAAAGGGAGAGAAAGTCATTACAGTCACAGAACCTGGGAGTTCTTCAGGGAGTATAGACATTGTGGACTCACCATCCTTACTTGCAATTGTGCATACTCAGCAACTTCCTCAAGTTCAAATTGATGTGGACATTATAAACTCTGTCATTAGGAGTCTCTTTGAGGAAGGCATTCCAAGGGCTATATCATCCCCACCTCAAGGAACTTCAAACTACATTATTGGGTGGATGTATGATGCTGATAGAAGAGCCCTCATTCTTCAAAGAGTTCAAGGGCAGCAAGAGGTGTTCAATTTTTAGACCTTGAACTACTATGAAGCTCTTGACCTAATCAACATGCCACTTGTCAACCCAAGTTAATCTAGACAAGCTGAAAGGTTAGCACTCAGGATTCAAGACAGAATTACTGAAGAGTTCAGTCTTAGAAGTAGACAATGGCAATCAGGTAATGTCATTGGTCAACTGGATGTTAAGGCATACCCAGAGATTAGCTTCAAAGGGAAAACCTTGGCTGAAGGCCCAGTGATAGAGCCTGAGAGCCCTGTCACACAAACAATTACTTCAGAAATTCATCCCCTCGGTGAAGCACCTGCTGGTGAAGGTGTCTCACAACCACTCTCTTGCCAGAGCTTGGATGCTACACCAAGCAATAAAGGCCAAAGCTCTCCCCACCATGTGTCACAAAGGTCTGTGGGTGACAAAGGGAAAAGGATTCTAACTCTTGAGGAGATTGAGGAGGAAGAGAGAGAGAGAGAGAGAGGAAGAGGAAGCTAAGGGGAGAAAGTTCCTCTGGGTCTTCAAGCTTTATGCAAGCTACAATCAGGGCTGCCCCCAGACCAAACACTCAAAATGATGAGTTGAGGGCAGTCAGGATTACTTACCTGCAGACCAGGAACTATGACATAGATGAGATTATATCTTTTCCCTTAAAGGAACTAAATGAACTAGCTGACATGGAAGTGTCAAGAGAGATGAAGGAAGCAGAGGATGCAAGGCTACTTCTCCAATTCAAAGAGGAGAAGAGACATAAAAGTTTATACAAGCATGCTCCTACTCTGTCCCCAGTTCAAGATAGCCCTGTGCAAGAGGTTGTGGCAGCTACACAAGAACCTCAGGTAGACAAGGAAACAGATAGGGAAAACATGACCAACTACCTGAGTGCCACAGGTCTTTACCAGGCATCTACACTTCTTCCCTTGTCCTTTGAGGACATTGAGTTTTAGTATCTCAAACAGCTTGAACTTCAAGTGCTCAAAGAATAAAAGGCAACAAAGAAAAAGATGAGAGAAGAGGCTGCAAAGTCAAGATCCATCATCCAAAAGAGTATGAAGAAGTCTGCTGACAGACAAAGGATGATGAGCTTCTTGAAGTTGTATGGATTCTCCGAAAGGAGACTTGGCCCTATGTCTCTATCCACAATGGATGAGCATATCAGGGTAATCAAGTAGAAGATCAAGAGTGGAGAGCTGATTGACTTACACTCTTCTCCAAGTCAAGCTTCGCTTGAAGTGAAGGTTAAGGTTGAACAATTTGAGACAACACATCCTAGACCTCCTGCTGAGCCTCAGCAAACTTCATCTTCTGATCCACAACAAGGTCAAACTCCCTCTCCTTCTGAACCTGTGAGGGAGGAACACCCAACTGAGGAAGACAAGACTGATCAACAAGATGCTGCCTTCTTAGTTAAAGTCTTCTAAGAGGAAGAAGAGGATGGCTTCCAAACCAAAGTCAAAGAGAAGAAGAAGTCTGAATCATCCACCTCTAAACCTGAGGCTGAGCCAAATCAACCTGAGGAAGTGCATGAAGAGGCAGCCCAATCAACTCCAATTTAAGTGGCTCCTCTTGTAGCTGAGAGACCCATCTTATCCTGGACCTTCACAACTGATCCAGAGAGATGGCATGTGATCAGAGACCAAGGTGTTGAAAATTTCTACACATGGCAAGACCTATTCAACCTACCTCTGCATGATCTCTTTTGTTAGTGATCTAAGAAAGATTAACATGTTGTCTTTAGTTGTCTTTTAATACTTTGTAATAGTATAGGGACTAGTTTTGTAATTAGTTAGTTCCTTTACTTTTTGTTTCATTATAAATATCTTAGACTTACAGGTAGTAGGTAACTAGTTGTATTCGAACCTGCTTACATACTTTGTAATTGTCTTTGCTTGATATTAATGAAACTCTGAATTTTGTTGATATCTTGCTTGATTTGATTACTTTGTGTGTATTTCATTGAATTGTGTTCATAAATCATCATAGATTGGTACATTTGATCCTATCAAATGGTATCAGAGCTGTTGGTAAGCTGTTAGTGAGATATTTTTGAAGTTGTCGAACTCAAAAATTCCACTGAATCTGTGATTTATTTACAATTCTATTGAAAATTTGTGAATTTCATATCTGTTTCATCATCAGAAATATGATTTGAATCACAATTAGCAGTTAAATTCATCAAATTCAAGTCAATTTGTTGAATTTGTGTTCGAAAATGGTTTACATATTTCGGACTAAAAATTTCAAAATTGCGTGATTTGTTGTTGAAATTGAAAGAAATTGATGATTAGAAGAATGATTATCGGCATAAAACACACTTAATTGGAAAGTTTCAATCGAATTCATCAACATTTGAAGAATTCAGAAGATTTGAGTTAGTTACATTCATATGAACATGATGAATGTGGCGCATGAGCTGAGATTGACTGAAAAATTTGTTCTAAGTGTTAGGCGCATTAACACTGTGTAGGCCCATTAACACTGTGTGGACGTTTTTTTTAGTTCAGACGTTTGACTAGTGTTGAAGAGAAAGAGGCCAGACGCGTCATATTTGTTGAGACGTTTGACAACTATTTAGGCGCTTGACAACTGTTCAGACGTTTTATAACTGTTAGGACACATCAACCTTGGGCGTTTTGGAAAATTTTCTAAGGCATTCCCTTATACGTTTCTCAACTCAGACGCATCAACTGTTTGGGAGTATAATCACTGTTCAGGCGCATCACCTTTGACACTTAGAATTTTTTTTAAAGAAAATTTTTCAAAAACTTTTTCATTCATTTTCTTAATTCAAAATCCAAGAAAACCAACAAAAATATAAGAATGGTGAAATCAGAAGATTCTGAAAATAGAGTTCCAAAACTTAAAAATAGAGCTGATTTCAAAAATTGGTCTCTGAGGCTAAAATAGCATTTTAATTCCATTGACACTGATCTTTGGAAATCTATAGAAAAAGAACCATACATTCCTATAATCACAGATGGGCCTGACAGAGTGTTTGTTTACACTAAAGATTCTCCAGAACACTATCCTGAAGATGGTCTTCAAGGAGATGAATTGAAAAGATTAAAGAATGACATTAAAGCATATTCCTTGATGTGTAAAGGACTACCTTTGGAAGTTCTTGCAAGGCTTGATGCATATCAAACTGGATACACTCTATATAAAGCCTTAAAGATCATATGTGAAGGAGGAAAGGAGATTCAAAATCTTGAGAAACAAAAGTTGAAAAGAGAATTAGAATTGTTTCAACATTTGTCTGGAGAAACCATAAATCTAATGATGAACAGATTTGTTCAATTGACAACTGAGATGTCAACAGCTGGTATTAAGCCTGATCTTGAAGATCTAAATCTCAGACTACTCAATGTTTTACCCTCATCATGGAAACAAATAGTTACCCTACTAAAGCATACTGAGAAGTTCCCTATGGATCTAGATCTTCTTATTGCAAAGATAGAATCAGTAGAGATTGATGAAAGCTCAAGGAACAATGATAGAGCAGCATCAATGTCTCAATATCAGTTTGTTGCTTCTCCTGCAACCACTATAGAGAATGCATTGATGGCAAAGAGTGAGAAAAGTACAAAAAAAGAGGGAGATCTGTTTGTTGGAGCAGGATTTTTCACTGACTTGTCATTTACCAATGCACCTGCTTATACAACTCAGTCTCATTATCAATCTCCTCCTAAATCTCAGTCCTAAACATCAAATGTTCAAACAGAGACTTGTTCATCTAACTCTTCTAAATCTAGCAAAGTTAAAGATGTGATAAACATCCTATTAGAGGATGAAGAGTCTAAAACTGCATTCACTGCATTTATGGCTGGTTTTCAAGCATATCAAGGTAGCCATTTAACTCAATTAGATTTTGTTTTGCAGATTTGTTTGAGATGGATCCTGAAGATGTTGAAGAGATGGATTTAAACTGGCAGATGGTGATGATTGCCTACAGGACACAAAAGCATTCATATATCAACAACAAATACAAGCCAAGTGCTAACAAGACTGTTCGATTTGACAAGTCAAAATCTTGATGTTTTAACTGTAACAGTTATGGACACTTCTCCAGAGAATGCAAAGCTCCAAGGAATAATGGAGGAAATGCTCAATCAAGTTCAAGCAATCAAAGATTTCATCCAGCTCAGAAGACTTTTCTAAAGCCTTATCAAAATCTTCCTATGCCTGAGCATAAAGATGAAACAAACTCATCTGATGAAACCAAGAAAGCTCTAGTAGTCAGCATAAAAGATGGTTATGATTGGAGTGCATATGCAGATCAATTTACAAATGATTTAACATCAAGTTTATCTCTTATTGCAGAAATTCAAGGAGAAGATTGGTCAGAAAACAATGATCCAAAGGTGGAAAGTGAAAATGAAGAAGAAGATGACTATGATTGGAGTGACAAGTCTGATCCTAAGGAGGATACAGATGAAGTAGCTCTAATGGCACAGCCTGATCAACCAAAGGTTGTCTCTTCTACTTCAAAAACTGAAACCACAGCTCCAAAATTTTCTGAAATCCCATCTGAAGTGAGAGAAAAACTCTGCACTAAATCATGCTATGAACATGTTGAATACTATAGAAACTACTCATTCAAAATCTATGAGAAGCTAAAAGAAGAAGAATCTATGCATAGCAAACTAAAATCTGATCATAAAACAGCAGATCAAAAGATTATCTCTCTTCAAACTTCATGGAACAAAACTATAAAAGATTTAGAAATTGTTTCTAAACAATTGGAAGAGATGACCAAAAATCTTGAACAAGAGAAAATTTATCACATGCTGCTACTCAAATGGATCTGGCAAAAGTAAAAAGTTCAAAAAATGATAGTAGAAAAACTGGTAAGTGAAAGAAAAGATAAACAAAAAGCAGGGTTAGGTTTCACTCATGAACCTATGCCTGAATCTATTACAAACACACTACCAGAGAACTTCAATACTCATGATCATTCTCCTGAGAATAAAGGTAAACTTAAAGCTTTCCAGATCAAAAACAAGAATTCCGAAGAAGAAAAGGAAAATGTTCAAGTGTTTGTTGAAAATGATCAAGAAAATATCAAAAATGGTCACCCAATCAAGATAAAATCTTATGAACCAAAACAACCAAAACAAAACACTTCTGATCAAATCATGCTGTATTAGAAGAAGTGAAAGTTCAAAGCAAAGATAAACAACAGATAGGAACATCAGAAGATTCAAACACCATTAATCTGAAACAAGTTCAATCAAAAAAGGAATCTTCATCTGACGATGTTCAATCTGAAAATAAACCAAATTCTTCTAAATCAAAGAATCAAAGAAGAAGAAAGAAATCATCAAAAACAACATCTGAACAAAACAAAAGTTCAGAAAATTTGATTAAAGCAACAAATCAAACAACAAAACTTAAACCAATAAAATTTGTGTTAGCTGGTTTGTTAAATATGAATTCTCTTCAAAACAACAAAGCAAATATTATGAACAAATCTCACTCTGATCTGAAATCAAGTTCAGATTCCAAGACTTCGGCTGTAGCAAAAAGATTTGTTCCTAATGCATTGAAGAAGGAAGTTATGTTAAACAAATGCAAAATAATTTGACACAAAATCAAACTGTGAAAAATGAAAGACAAAAGATTAACTATTTGACACCAAAATAAAACATAGTGTCAATGTTAAAAGTGAACAAAAAGCTGTTTTTAACTCCACAAAAGTACCGTGACATTTGTGATATGAAAAATCACAATACTGCTGAGTGCTACTTCAACAAGTACTGTCACATATGTGACATGAGAAATCATTCGACAGCAGATTGTTATTTTAACAAATATTGTACTTATTATGATGAAAAGACTCACAATACTGCAAATTGTTACTTTAGAAATTGATCTCTTAATAGAAACTTTGCAAAATCAAACATGAGCAAAGGCTTTGTTAATCCACAATATCTAAGAAATAAAACTAATGGATTTCAAAAAGTCACTAATCAACCTTTTTTAGGTTTGAGATCTTTTCCAAAGAACAATTATGTGAGATCTAAACAAAATGTGCAAGAACAGTTCTAAACAAAATATGCAAGAACAGTTCAAAAATAAAACAAACAATTTCCAAAAAAAATTGGTAAATTCATCAAGAATAAACCTGATTTGAATAATCTTAATTACAAACAATTTACAATTGTTGATAAATTTGTAAAACCCAAGACCATCTCGGCTTGGGTAGATATCTCAACTTAATTTTTTTGTTGTGCAGGTACGCCCAAAAAGACCACTCAATACATGGTATGTGGATAGTGGGTGTAGCCGGCATATGACTGGCAATCCTGCCTTGTTACAAGATTTTAAGTTAAAAGATGGAACTCACGTCGCCTTTGGTGGTGATGCTGGAGGAAAAATAACCGGAGAAGGAACAGTATCAAATGGGATAATAAGCTTTGATAAAGTCAACTTTTGTTCACAGTTGAACTTTAATCTTTTAAGCGTATCTCAAATATGTGATAAACCATATTCTGTTCTATTTGATGATTCATTCTGTTATGTTTTGAAGCCAGGTTTCAAGATAAGCAAAGGTTGGGTGATTGTTACCCCTGAAAGATATAGAGATGTATACAAGCTGGATATTTCTCAAGTCGATCCTTCAACTGAAACAACATGCCTAATTGCTAAGGCATCAAATGATGAAAGCCAGCTTTGGCATAGACGTCTCGAACATTCAAATTTCAAGAATATAAACAAGCTCGTAGCAAGAAATCATGCCATTGGACTTCCATCTAAGAAGTTTGCAACAACTGATCACTGCTCAGCATGTTTGAAGGGAAAGCAACACAGAGCGTCTTATAAGTCCAAGCCTATAAACTCAACATCCAAACCTCTTCAGATGTTACATATGGACCTTTTTGGACCAACAAATGTCAAGAGTATTGGACGAAAATCATATTGTTTAGTTATCATTGATGACTATACAAGATTTTCATAGGTTTTCTTTCTATATGCCAAATCTGAAATGGCTGATTTACTAAAAGAAATTATAATTAAAGTTGAAAATCAATTAGAAAATAAAGTTAAAATAATAAGAAGTGATAATGGAATGGAATTCAAAAATGCTAACATTGAAATGTTTTGTGCACAGAAAGGGATAACTCATCAGTTCAATGCTCCCATAACTCCTCAACAAAATGGAGTTGCTGAAAGGAAGAATAGAACACTGATTGAAGCTGCTCGTTCTATGTTAGCAGATGCAAAAATTCCTATCACTTTTTGGGATGAAGCTATATCAACTGCGTGTTTCGTTCAGAATCGAATCTTAATTGTGAAAGATAAAATGAAAACTCCATTTCAGTTAATGTTTGGCAGGAAACCGAACATAAACTTTTTAAAATCATTTGGTTGTCCTGTTATGATTCTTAATTCAAGTGATCAATTAGGATAATTTGAAGCAAAATCTGATAATGGATTTTTCGTTGGATACTCATCTGTTTCAAAAGCCTATCGAGTGTATAACTCTAGGACAAATATAATTCTTGAAACATTCAATGTTAAATTTCTGGAAAATTCTTTTCCATTAGTTTCAAATGGTCCTGCATGGTTATTTGATTTAGATTCATTATCAAACTCTCTTCAATATAACTTGTTTAATCAATCAAATTGTGTTGATTCTACAGGTAAGAAGAACTCAAGAGGAGATCTTGGATCTTTTAGTGAGGATTCAGATTCTGATGACCGAGATGATTCTAGCTCATGATACCCATTTTTATCATTTGTCAAGGATTCAACGATACAAAATCATGATAATACAGTTTCAGATCATTCAGTTTCATCTGATCAGGAAGGATCACAACATTTTCCTAATGATGGTAATGAGTTTGTGATACCTGAGTCTGGAACATCATCCATCTCTGGTGATGTAGTTGATACTAGTAACTTTGATTACTTTATTAACTCACCGACTCAAGTTCCAAACTTTAATCCACAATCTTCTACTTTGTTACATGAGCTTTCCAACTTGAACCAAATAAATCTGGATGTTAATGTTCAATGTGATGAGATTCTAACATCTTGTATTCACAAGAATCATCCAATTTCTTAGATTATTGGTCCATTGAATGAGAGAACAAGTAAACGTGTGCTTATACTCTTGTTTTCTTTCTCAAATTGTTCCAAAAATGTTACTGAAGCATTAAAGGACAATGGTTGGATAGAAGCCATGCAAGAAGAATTACTTCAATTTTGCAAACAAGAAGTGTGGAATTCGGTGGATCTACCTGAAGGAGAAAATGCAATAGGCACAAAATGGCTATTTAGAAATAAGACTGATGATCGTGGTGTTGTAATAAGGAACAAAGCGAGACTAGTTGCACAAGGATACACACAGGAAGAAGGAATAGACTATGATGAAGTGTTTGCACCAGCTGCAAGACTTGAATCCATTCGAGTTTTCCTGGCTTATGCCTCATTCATGAAATTCAAGGTGTATCAAATGGACGTAAAGGGTGCATTTCTATATGGTCCTATCACTGACGATGTGTTTCTGAAGCAACCTCTAGGTTTGAGGATGAAGAATTTTCACATCGAGTATATAAGCTGAGTAAAGCTTTATATGGACTTCATCAAGCCCCTAGAATTTGGTATGAGACGTTATCACAACACTTAATTCAACATGGATACACAAGAGGGAAATTTGATCCAACTTAATTCATAAAGAAGGATAATGATGATCTCTTATGTGTACAAGTGTACGTTGATGACATCATATTTGGTTCTACCAGTCCAAAATTGTGTAATGAATTTGAAGAAATCATGAAATCTCGGTTCCAAATGAGTTCTATGGGAGAGATTAACTTCTTTCTTGGACTTCAAGTCAAGCAAACTGAAGATGGAATCTTCATCAATCAAGAGAAGTTTGTCGACAAGCTCTTGAAGAAATTTAAGTTGCAAGACTGTCAGTCCATACGAACTCCAGCAGATGTTAACACCAAGATTGAACCTGATCCAAAAGGAAAATCCATTGACCAAACTTTATACAGATCAATGGTTGGCTCTTTGATGTACCTTACTGCATCTAGACCAGACATTATGTATGCTGTTTGTGTTTGTGCCAGTTATCAATCAGACCCGAAAGAATCTCACTTAATTGCTGTCAAAAGGATATTCAGGTATCTCAAAGGTAAACCAGCCTTAGGGCTTTGGTATCCTTACGAGGGTAACTTTGAACTACATGGATATACAGATAGTGATTATGGTGGATGTTGTCAAGATAGAAAATCTACTTCAGGTGGGTGTCAATTTCTTGGTCACCGATTAGTCTCGTGGCAATGTAAGAAACAAACAAATGTCTCTGTTTCAACTGCACAAGCTGAGTATATTGCTGCATCAGCAGGATGTTCTCAAATCCTATGGTTGCAAAATTAACTACTGGATTATGGGTTCAGTTTTCTTAAGACACCAATTTACATTGATAACACTACTGCTATGTTCATAACAGCTAATCCTGTTCAACATTCAAAAACAAAACATATCGAAATTCGATATCATTTTCTTAGAGATAACTCTGAAAAAGGATTAATCATATTGATTTAAATTGCAACAGAAAAAACAGTTGGTAGATCTATTTACTAAAGCCTTCCTACCAGGACGGTTTGAGTATTTAGTAGAGTCAATTGGTCTTATAAATCATATCTGAACTCCCTAAATCAAAAGATCATAATAAGTGATCCTCTCATTGTTAATTGCCTGTTTATATTTTGTGTGTGTGTGATTCTTGTTTTCTTAGAAAAATCAAATACAAAAATATAAATCAAAACTACAAAAATAGAGTCTTTTTCTAATTATTAGTTTACATTTTTTAGAAAGGAATATGTTTTGCAACATGTGAGAAATGATAGTACATTAGTGAGATCAGTTGCATACTTCACTCATTAATAAAGTCTGACATGATCAGATATGATGTGTAGACAATATCTGACTATTATGCTGAAAAAGTAAATTCTTGTGATCAAACTAAATCTTAATGCTTGTGTGTATTCATCTGAGTACTTTTGAGTTGTTTTGGCTTATCAGATTGAATGCTTGTTAAGTTACACCACTCACACCTGTTGATACTGTGTTTAATCATGAGATCTATTACAAAACATCATATCACTTCTCTGTTATGAGTCATCATAGACCTGAAGTGCTGAGATATCCTTTGTTGTAAGTGATTACAGACCTGGATTCTCTCTTTGATGCAAAAGATGCCAATGTGCACAAACTATTCAAATGAATAGTCAGAGCTGATCAAATGGTTATCCATGATCATTCTCTATTAATTTAAGTAACATGAACTCTGGTGATACATATGTTTCAGGTAATAAGTTGAGTTTGTGTTCTTTCTTGCATGTCATGATGATGGTTGAGCTCTCTTAGTCTCTGTATGATTTACATCATGTCATATCTAAATCTACCTTAATCAATCCAAGAATTGAAAAAGTAAGTGATTTGATAATTTGTCAAAAACACTCATTGTCTGTCCTTAGATCTTGTGTCTCCTTTGCTGTGATATCACTGACCTGGAACACACTTGATCAGGATTTATTCATTGTTTATGATTATTCACATTTCTTTTATTTTAATGTGCTGATCTTCATTAATATGATCTCACTGCAGACATTAATTCTTTTGTTTATATTAGATTTTGATTCTGCTTTCATTTTGTTTTTATGCATTTTTTGTGTGTGAAGGCAATGTTACAATGTGATGTGGGATCTTATTATCTTACCTAGGAAACTTATAAGTTTTTCAAACTTAAAAGTTTAGGGGGAGTAATAAATGAAAGAGTTGTTCTTAGAAAATAATCAAAATCAAAATTAAACTGTTGAATTGAAAGGATGATGCTATATGTTCAAAGTATTTGTGTAATTTGAAAATGTAATTTTTGAAAAATATAATATGAACCTACATAAATTTGCAAATGAAAATGCTTCTGTCAAAAGTTGAAAATTAGATGATAATTGATTTTATGTTGAGACTAACATGAAGGAACAAAATAAATTTAAAAATGAAAAGAAAATAAAATTTGTGAATTGAAAGTGCAAAATGGAAAAAGTTCAAAATTGAGGGACTGAAAGGTAAAAATTGTGAAAAATTCAAAATTATTCTTAAAATGTTTAAATATTAGTATGAAATATTACTAATATTTTTAAACGGTGTGCAGGTGAAGAATTTGGAAAATCACAAGTGTTAAACTCATGAAAGTCAACAAAGTCAACTCATGCGCATAAATAGTGCACATATGTCTAAATAGGAGCATGATGAAATTTTCAGGAATTATACAAGTGTTTGGACGTTTGACACATTCCCATACGTCTAAACAGTTGTAAAAAGTCCATGGAATTATACAAGTGTTGGGCGTTTGTTACATTCCCATGCGCCTAAATAGTTGTAATAAGTCCATTATTTTAATCAAGTGTTGGGCGTTTGTCATAATCCCATGCGCCTAGAAAGTGAATGAATTTGACTTTGACTAACTGTTAGACGTTTGACATGTCTCATGCGTCTACATAGTTGAAAAGTTTCAAAATTACAAGTGTTAGACGTTTCAAAAAAGTCCATGCGACTGAACAGTGCAAAAGCGCCTAAACAGTGCTTATGCGTCTGAACAGTTCCCATGCGTCTAAGTCAAAACGCACAAACAGTGATCATGCGTCTAAAAATTTGGTAAATTTTAGGGTTTCATACGCCTAAACAGGGCTCATGCGTCCAAAATTTCACTTAATATAAATTGAACACTTACACTTATTTCCTCATTCACACTCAAATTTCCACAGACAAAACCCCTAAACCTTCGACTATCACTCATCATCAATCTCTCATTTCATCTGTGATTTCATCAAATCCTGTTGATTGTAGATAGTATTTGGATCTATAAACGTAAGTTTGTGATTCAAATCAGTAAATTTTTGGTTAAATCAGATTATAGGTATAGGCGTTTGAATGCTATTTGTACGTTCGAACACTATATACTTCGAAGTTTAACTAATCAAATGTGAATCATATCTAAAATTGACTCTGGATTATTGATAAGTATCTGATTGCGAGTAGGTTGATGTAAAGTTCATGATCTGAAAGTGAAAATGATTTGAAAATAGTTTGATCAGTCGGTTCTTCGATGGAAGAAGAAGAAGATGGACAGACAGATTAAATTTTGAATAAAAAAAATAAAAATAAAATCAAAAATTTTTTTTAACAAAAAGTAAATAAATCAAAATTCAAATGTTAGATAATGAATTAAAAATGAATAAAGTTTAATGTTTCACAAATTCAAAAGTCAAAATCAAAAGTCAAAATAATAAGTCAAAATTGAATGAAAAAGTTATAAGTTTAAATTGCTAAGTCATATGTAGAAATGAATCTCATTAATCAATATTCAATGTTCTCATAATACTTTCTATATCTTTTGCAGATGGAAGAATTGAAGTTTGAGCCAAAGCACAATATGGCTGCATACTTATATGAAGAAAACAGAGAAGCTATTGGATATGAAGAGATTAGTAGATTTCTTCTCTATTCAAAATATGTCTATGCTATGTGTGCAAGACCAATGATCAATGGAAGACTGATTAAGAGATTCTGGAGAACTGCACAAGTAGAAAGAGATGATGAAGGGAACAAAGTTCTAAGAGCTTCTATTACAACAGAAAGAATGCTTGAAGTTTCTGAAGAAGCAATCAGAATAGCTCTAAGACTTGGTGACAATGAACCTGAAGACTTATCAGAGTATACCTTCAATGAATGTAGAGAAGTTTTTCTACAAATGGGTCATCCTGATCATTTCCCCAAAAAGCAATTTTTCAGAGCTCGAGTGTATAAGCATTGGAAGCTGTTGTGCTACATATTTCAACATTGCATGTCTAAACGAAGTGCTGGTTGGGATTCATTCCCAGTATACATTGCATCTCCCGTTATTGCTTTAGCCACAAACAGAAGATTCAATATGGCTAAGTGGATAATGAATGGCTTCATTTTCAATCTTGAAAGAGGAGTGAAAAATAAAAACTTAATGTACCCAAGATTTTTCCAATTGCTTATTAATGAAGCAAATCCAGATCTGTATACTAAAGGAGTTACAGGAGAAAAGGCTACAGTTAGAGCATATGTCAGAAGCAGTTTATAAAAGACTGGCAATGATCACTAGTGCTCAAAACATTCCAGTTTTTGATTATATCAGGAATGTATCTATGAATAAAATAGATATCAATCAGCACCACTTTCATCTATCTGAAGAAGAACCAATAGACCCAAATGATCTAATTGAGGATGTAGAAAATGATGAAGAAAGTGAGGATGAAGCTACTGAAAGCTCATCAGAAGAAAATGATGATGATGATAATAATGATGATGCTGAAGAAAGTGAGGATGAAGCTCTTGAAAGCTCATAGATGAGGAAAGTGATAACGATGATGATGATGATTGAAATGATGATGCAACTGAAGCACATCAAGAAGAAACTGAGGAAAGAAATGAGGATGATACTGGAAATGAACCTCAAAACATGGCTGATGAAACCAATGTTCTTGACATTCATGATGAAAATGTCAATGAACCTCAAAATATGGCTGAAGAAAATGTTGATGATATTCATGATGAAGCTGTACATGAAATAGATTCACAAAATCAAACCTTTGATTTTGATTTTATGAATGATATGTTATATGACCCGGTATTTGAAGTTGATGTGAATGAAGGAGTAGAAGAAATTCCTGTTAGTACGACACACAATGTGTCAGTACAAACAGAGGAAACATTGGATATTGATGAGATTGAGAGATTGAAAGAAGAAAATTTGAGTAAAGAGAAAGAACTTGAAGAGTTGAAAGGGGAGAATGAAAGGATGGAAGAGATGAACATATCTCTTGAAAAAGAAATTCAAAAGCTTAAGGATGAAAACTTAAAGTTGACTGAAGAAAATGCCTTGAAAGATGAAAAGATTGTGAACTTTGCCAAAGATAAAGAAGATGTAATCAAGAATTTTGAAGTAATGATCAAAGACTATGACATTCTTGAGGAGAAGTTCAAGAAACTAACAGAAGAAAATGAAAAACTCAAAGATGAATTGTTGAAGGAAAAAGATGATCAAAAGCCTATCTCACCATTACAAGTGATAAGTGTTGAGATTAGTGTTGAAGAAAATCTTGAGCAGCTAAAAGGAAAAAGAAAAATTGATGAAGTAGAAGATACAAATCTAAATGAATCATCTTTCAAAGTGCAAAGAACTGAAGAAAATGTTGAAGAACAAAATGTTCAAGAACAGATTGAGGCGTTAGAAGATATTGAGGAAGTATACAATGATGATTGGTATGATGAAGTTCTGGATGATGAAGATATTGATGAAGCTCAATTTGTATCACATTTCTCTTCACAAAAACAAACTCATGAACAAGACGAAGTTCCACAAGACTTTGAAGAAAGATATAATTATCTTGTGAGGATGAAATACAATCAAGTATATTTGGATGGACTGACAGTTTCTCAAATTAATGATGAATATGAGAAATGTATTTCTGCAGAGTCAGTTGCACCAGTAGATCCAAATGAGATTGTTATTGAGCATGGTGAATGGACTAGAGCAAAAGAAGTGATTAATGTAGAAGAACTATCTAGCTCTGAGCTGCATCATCCTGATCCAGATGATATGAGTATTCCAGCTTTAAGATCATGGTTGCAAGCTAGAAACTACCCGTGGAGGAAAGTAAAGAGGTTACAATCTGTATCATTGAGGAACCTTGTCAGAAGTTTTCAAGAAACGGAGAAACAATTGAAGAAGATGATTGTACTTGATACAGATAATCCTCAGTATCTTGAAATTACAAAAAGGAAAAGAATGTTAAAGCCACAGGAGATCAAACAAATGGCAAGAAAGACTGATGCACATGTTCACAGGAAAGAGTTGATTGAAATGTTTGTTGATCCAGAAAGACAAGCATACAAAGCATCTAATGAACAAAGGCATATTTTTGATAATTCAAGATCAACTGGAGACTTGGTAAGAAACATACTACAAAGAAGACAATCAGTTGCTGAACTGTTGAATGCTATGATTGCTCCAGATTTTACCAACCAAGTAAAGATTATCGCATGGAAGTATGATGAAGTATTCGATGCATTTTTGATAAAGAGGGTAAATGCTGTCTGTGATGTATATCACTTTTACTCTAGCATCATAAAACTTCCAGTGCAAGATCTGAAAGAGCTGAATAGATTACCTCTGATCAATCCTTCTGATTCGAAACGTGGCAAGATGTTGGTAGAATTATTAAGAAGAGGATTGGATCGATCAAGTAATTTTCTTAAGACAAGATGTGATCAAGAGGATAAAGAGTACTTTGTTACTTTGAGGAATAATAAAAAGCTAAAAGGATTACAGTCTGAGGAAGAACATTCTATGATTGAATTTTATGACAAGTATTTTGAGAAGGTCACAACTCCTGGTCTGAAAGTGATAGATGGTAATCAAAACACAAAGCCAATCGTCAGATGGTTTTATAACACTGAGACGTTTGAGCTTAAGTTGGTCCGCAATCTCGAACGATGGGATGAGGACATGATTACTTTATTTGGAGTTTTTGAACTGAAGCTTTTACATCCGAGTTATATCTCATTTCTGTCTGTACAAAAGTTTGAGAAAGTATCTCATGAGATAGCAAAGCAAGACAAGAAATATTTCATTTCCATTATCAATGTGATGAATGCGGCTATGGAAAGAATATCTTTGAGAAAAGCTCTTGCTTATGCTAACATTGTAAAGAAAGATAATAAAGATATTGAATTCATGAGAATATCAAGGAAAGGGGTATTAGAAGTATACTCAAAGGAAAGTCAAAAGCCTATTGAGTTATATGCTAACATTGATATCTCATGTCTTTCTAAAGATACACTGGAGAGAATGAACCAGATGGAGATTAAGACGAATGAAGCTAAACCCGAACAAGGCATTCTTGCAAGTAAATTCAAGTCTGCAATTTCAAATGCTTTGAAAGAATTAGAGATGTACAAACAGAAGCCGATGTTTAAGATCAAAGAAGAACCAGAAGATTTCTTTGAATGATGAAGACAAAGAGTTGAAGATAAGGAGAAGATAAAGCTGAAGATGGAAGAAAGAAAAGAAGACAAAGATTGAAGATTTTGAAGACAGAAGACCATGTCAATCTTAGGGGGAGTATTGTTAGTGCTTTAAGAAAGATTAACATGTTGTCTTTAGTTGTCTTTTAATACTTTGTAATAGTATAGGGACTAGTTTTGTAATTAGTTAGTTCCTTTACTTTTTGTTTCATTATAAATAGCTTAGACTTACAGGTAGTAGATAACTAGTTGTATTCGAACCTGCTTACATACTTTGTAATTGTCTTTGCTTGATATTAATGAAACACTGAATTTTGTTGATATCTTGCTTGATTTGATTACTTTGTGTGTATTTCATTGAATTGTGTTCATAAATCATCATAGTTTGGTACATTTGATCCTATCGTCTTTGAGATGAGAAGATATTATGAGAGTCTAAGTGATCCTGACCATCTATTGAAGAAGGGTATGGTCATCGTCATTTGAGGACTTTCACAGCTGAAGATCTTCAAATGTTTTGGTAGAATCAGCCTAGTGGAGTTTGTAAGGATTCTTATAAGTCTGATGCAGCCAAAACATCCAAAGTCTCTCTACATGCATGCACTGAAGAATAGAAGTAGAAATGCTTTAGAAGTTTTCCACCATGCACTAGAAATATTCTAAGTTTAATATCTTCAGAAGCCAAGACTCACATCTTCTGAAGCCAAAAGTGAAGTCTTCCGAAGCTTCAAAGACAAAGTCTTCCGAAGCAAAGAGTGAAGACAGATTTTCTTTCGAAGACTATTGAAGATATGCCTTTATCTGATGTACATTACCATAAAGCTGGACCACCTTTCCACTGCAACTCTGTAAAGTCACCTACTTACATGAGTTGGTGAAAAGGTCCATGCTTTTGGTATTTGTACATTGAGGTTTTGAGTTTGTGCTTTATACTTTATGTACTTTTATCCTTTTTGTAATATATTAGGATGTGAGCTATGGCATGTCATAGTCACTAGTCAAAAGGAAAATCTCTCTTTTGACTCTACATTTGATTTTGTAGTTGTCTAGTCTTATGTATCCAGCTATCCTTCAAAGTATGGCCGGCTGTAGGATGTAGTATATGTATCTAAATACTTGTAACTTTCCTTTATGCTTTGTAACATTTGTAGTAGAACTTTGAGAAGCAATATACATCATTCTTGAAAACCAATTACTTGTTATGTTTGCCATCTTGTTTTGTCTCATTCTTACTTGTGTTCTTAGCATCTTTTACTAAAGTTAACTAGTTCCCTATTTGATGTGTTAAGTGTTCTAAGTAACTCTCCTCATTGTGTTGTTGTGTTGTAGGTGCATACCCTTCAACGGTCCTGCATGATTATATCTCTCCCCTTAGAGGAACTTAATGAATTGGCTGACATGGAAGTGTCAAGAGAGATGAAGGAAGCAGAGGATGTAAGGCTGCTCCTCCAAATCAAAGAGGAGAAGAGACTGAAAAAACTGTACAAGGATGTTCCTACTCTCTCCCTAGTTCAAGAAAGTCATGTGCAAGAGATAGTGGCAGCTACACAAGAACCTCAAGTACACAAAGAAACAGATAGGAAAAATATGATCAACTACTTGAGTGCCACAGGTCTCTATCAGGCATCTGCACTTCTTCCCTTGTATTTTGAGTACATTGAGTTTGAGTATCTCAAACAGCTTGAACTTCAAGTACTCAAAGAACAAAAGCCAAAAAAGAGAAAGATGATGGAAGATGCTATAAAGTCAAGAGCCATCATCCCAAAGAGTATTAAGAAGTCTACTGACAGACAAAGGATGATGAGCTTTTTGAAGCTGTATGGATTCTCTGGAAGGAGACTTGGCCTTATGTCTCTATCCACAATGAATGAGCATATTAGGGTAATCAAGCAGAAGATCAAAAGTAGAGAGCTAATTGACTTACACTCCCCTCCAAGTCAAGCTCCTCCTGAAGTGGAGGTTAGGTTGAACAACCTGAGAGAACACAGCCTGGACCTCCTGTTGAGTCTCAGAAAGCTTCGTCTTCTGATCCACGGCAGGGTCAAACTCCCTCTCCTTCTGAACCTGTAAGGGAGGAACACCCAACTGAGCAAGACAAGACTGTAAGGATTCCTTTAAGTCTGATGCAAACCAAAACATCCAATGTCTCTCTGCAACAAATGCACTAAGTACTGAAGAAGAAATGATTCGGAAGTTTTACACCATACACTAGAAAATATTCTAAGTGTAAAATCTTCCGAAGCCAAGACCAATATCTTCTGAAGCCAAACATGAAGTCTTCCGAAGCCTTAGAGACAAAGTCTTCCGAAGCTTCATTCTATGAAGACAGATTTCTTCCGAAGACTTTTAGTAACATGCTTTATCTGATGTACTGTTCCATAAAGCTGGACACCTTTCCACTGCGTCTCTATAAAGTCACCAACTTACATGAGTTGGTGAAAAGGTCCATGCTTTTGATAACTGTACATTAAGGTCTTGAGTCTGTAACTTTCTACTTTATGTACTTTATTCTTTTTGTAATAGATAAGGATGTGAGCTATGGCATGTCATAATCACAAGGTCAAAAGGCAGATATGCCTTTTGATTCTACAATTGATTTTGTTTGTGTCTAGTCAATTGTATCCAGCTGGCTTTCAAAGTATAGCCGGCTGTAGGTTGTACTATAAGTATTCCAAGTTCTAGTATCCTTCTTTATGCTTTGTAACACTTGTAAAAGAACTTGAGAAAGCAATATACTGCCTCCTTAAAACCCAAATCTCTTGTTCTGTCTCTTTATCTTTACTTGTGTTCTTTGTATCAATATATTGGTTAATCCAGTTTACTGTTTGATCAAGTTTAGTTAATCTCCTCTTTGTGTTGTTGTGTTGTAATTGTTAAGCCCTTAACCGGTCCTGCAATTGGTATCAGAGCATTTCAGGCTCTTGATATAAGATCTCACCATCTTAAGATCCCTCACACACACAAAAACTAAACTCTCCAAATGGCATCCATTTCAAAGACTGACATGGAGACTGGAACCATGAACAAATCCCCACTGATCACTCTTGATGACTTTGACACCTGGTGTATGAGAATGGAAGGTTTCATCAGGTCTCTAGACTCAAGAATGTGGGAATCTGTTGAAAATGGACCTTTCATACCCAGCACTCCTTCTGCTACTGGTGCTGGTATGATCCCAAAAGATGTGGCTAACTACTCTGATGAAGATAGGAAGAGAGTAAAGATTGATAGAAAGGCCATGACTGCTCTTCAAACTGCCCTTCCAAACTCTGTGTACAGAGGTTTTAAGAAGTGCAAAACAGCTAAACAGCTGTGGGATGCACTAAAACTGATGTATGAAGGCTCCTCTGAAGCCAAGGAGAACAAGAAGGATCTCCTGAAGCAGCCGTTTGAAAACTTCACCTTCAAAACAGGTGAAACCATGACTCAACAATACTTCAGGTATGTTGAGATAGTGGATACTCTAGTGGATGGAGGAGTTCCTCTTGAATACAGGTACATTGTAAGGAAGTTCATGTCCTCACTTCCTAGGCAATGGACACACTACTGTGTGGTGATCAAGAGGACTGAAAATCTCAAAACTCTTACTCTGACAGAGTTATATGGTATTCTCAATGGCTACTAGATGGAGATGAACATGTAAGGTTCATCTAGCAACTCCAACAATCAAATGGGTTCAGCCCTGCATATGGTTGAAAGGGATAGCATAGAACCCCAACATCATCTCATATGCTACCCTGACAACTCACCAAAGGGTCCTTTCATCACCTTCCCAGAGACACCCAGGGAGAACTACACTCAAGGAAGCCCATTTCAAGAGACAAGCTCTTCTCAAGCCTTTGTGTCTTCTGATGAAAGTTGTGGAAACTCTCTCTTCACTCTTGAAGACCTGGACTGTATCCATCCAGATGACCTGGAGTATATGGAAATAGTTCAGCAGATGGCTCTCCTCACTCATAGAGCCAAGAAGTTCTACAAGAAAACTGGAAGGAGGTTTCCAAGCAATGCAACCAGTGGAAAGTTTGGATTGGATAAAAGCAAAGTCAAGTGTTACAACTGTAACTTGATGGGCCACTTTGCTAGAGAGTGTAAAGCACCTAAAACAAATGGTGGCCAAGCGCAAACCAGACCAAACTGCACTGACAAAGCCCCTCAGAATGAGAAGCCAAAGCAACATGCTGCTGTTGCTGTTGAAGAAGGAGGCTTTGACTGGAGCTTTCAGGTGGAAGATGCTTCTCCAAATCAAGCACTAATGGCAGACCATGATGAAGCCAAGGTATTGGAACATCTCTGTACTCCTGAATGCATTGCTAAAGTAAACAGATACAGGTCCTATGACTTGAAAATGAGATCTGATCTTGAGTCCTTAAACATTTTAAAATCAGATTTTAGAAAGTCTGAAAATTATTACAAGTTAAAGATAGAGGACTTAGAGAAAACCATTTCAGTACGAAAACATGAACATACAGATTTTAGGACTCAAATCCAGGATCTCATAACTAAGTTGACTGAGTGCCAGGCTGAGCTTGTGATAAGCAAAGCCAGGGCAGAAAAGAGTGTTCTTGAAGAAGAGACCTTCAAGAACATGATATCCTCATCCCTGCACAACAAAATATGCTATCAAAATAGACAGGGACTGGGATCAAATGAGATAGCTCCTCCACACACAATCTTGTCTGTAAGATCTCCTAGGTGTGGAACTTGTGAAGATGAGCTTCCTCTCATAGATCCTATAAGTGAAGAGGATGAAGAAGAGATAGTGAAGAATTCCTCTGAGAAGAATGAAGAGGAGGATTCTACTAAGGGCCACTATCCTTCTGAGGAGAAGAAATCTACTGTGATGACCAAGTCAAAGAGAAAGAACTTGATCAGGAAGAGCAAAAGAAAAGCAAAGAAGGCTCAAGAGATCAAGGCTACTTTTGATTCTAAGCAGAAACAAGTTTTTATCTCTGCAGGGTTTAAAGTAGTAAAGACTAAAGACATCAACCAAAACTCCTCAGCTAAGAGTTATGGTTCTTGTTCAAATCATCTCAGTACAAAGAAGAAGACTGATCTGTTGTGTACAACTGCTGCACAGCCTGGACCATCAAACTCCAAGAACAGTTCACAGCCCAAAAGAACTATCTCAACATCTACAAAGATGAAGGTGGAGAAGGGATGTGACCAAAGACAGTCTTGCTCTCATAAGGAGACTCTTTTGAAGAAGAAAATGTTGTGTGTAATGTGTGAAAGTACCTCTCACATTGCTAAGGATTTCCCATATAATCCTAAAAGTACTATTCATATGACCAATGCAAAGACTTCAAAGAGTTTCAAGAAGATTCAAGCTTCGAAAGGAAAATCTGTTTCCTTCGGAAGCTCCAGATCAAAGAAGAAGGTAAATGGAAAATTACCTTCGGAAGAAAAATTGGTCTCGGAAGAAAGGAGTTCTTCCGAAGCACTGAAGTCAGCTGCAGTGACTGTAGAATCTTCCGAAGGTTCAGTCATCAAAACTTGTGAAGTCCCAAAAGCATCCAAGGTTTTGAAGGTCAAGTCCAAGACTCCAAAGGTGGTGTGGAAGTCTAAGAAAGACCAAATGACTGAAGTTTCTCCACCAACAACAGCTGAAGATCCCCCTAGTACAACCATAGGATCTATTACTGTTGCATTACCTTCTATTATACTTAGTGAGCCCAAGACAAGTAAGGCTTGGGTTTCCAAATGTAAATAATCATTTTCTTTGTGCAGGAACAGCTCAAGACAAACAGGAATGTCTGGATAATTGATAGTGGCTGTTCCAGGCACATGACAGGCAATAGGTCACTACTCCATAACTTTGAGAGAATTGATGGAGGACCAGTTGCTTTTGGAGGAGATGAAGGTGGTTACATTTCAGGAAGGGGCAAGGTCACAAATGGTAAGCTCAGCATCGAAAAGGTAAACTTTGTTAAGGAGCTTGGGTACAATCTTCTGAGTGTATCCAAATTTTTTGATCAGAGTCATAACATGCTCTTTACTGAGCATGAGTGCATTGTTCTCAAGCCTGGAGTGGTCATTCCTCATGAGCATGTCCTGCTCAGAGCCCCCAGGAAAGGGAACATGTACAAGATGGATTTGCAAGAAACATCTCCCTCTGGAGAAGTTTCATGCTTTCTATCTAAAGCAAATAGTGATGAGTCTTTCCTATGGCATAAAAGAATGTGCCATGTAAACTTTAAGAACATGAATAAACTAATTAAACATGATTTGGTAACTGTAATGCCAAAGAAAGAGTTTACAAGTGGTGATCATTGTGTTGCATGTCTGAAAGGGAAGCAACATAAGGTATCTCACAAGCCTAAGGAAAGGAACTCCATCACTACTCCCCTACACTTATTACATATGGATCTCTTTGGCCCCACCAGTGTAATGAGTCTAGGAAGGACCTCTTATTGTTTGGTGATCACAGATGATTTTACAAGATTCACTTGGGTTTTCTTTCTTAGAACTAAGGATGAAACCCTGAGATTCTGAAGAATTTCATCTTAAAATTGAGAATCAAAGTGATCACAAGGTCAAAACCATAAGATGTGATCAAGGAACTGAATTCAAGAATCAAATCCTTGATACATTTTGTGATGAAAAAGGTATTACAAGACAATATAGTGCTCCCAGGACTCCTCATCAAAACGGAGTTGCTGAGAGGAGAAACAGAACACTAATTGAAGCTGCAAGAACTATGTTGTCTGACTCTAAACTGCCCTATCACCTTCTGGGCAGAGGCAGTAAATACTGCTTGCTATGTGCAAAACAAGTTTTGGTAGTTAAGACACATGGTAAGACTCCTTATGAACTTTGGCACAAGAGAAAACCTTTCATTGGCTTTCTCAGGTCATTTGGATGTCCCTGCACCATCTTGAATACCAAGAATCAAATTGCCAAGTTTGCTGAGAAATCAGATGATGGACACTTCATTGGATACTATTCCCAAGCCAAGGCTTATAGAGTATACAATCTCAAAACTAGAATTGTTGAGGAGTCAGCCAATGTGACTTTCAATGAACACACACCCTGTGTGGCTGGTTCTGGTCCTGATTGGCTATTTGATCTTGATTTAGTTACCAACTGTTTTAACAAATCTTGTGAGAATGTTTCAGGATCTGTAGAAAATCTAAATACAGGTGATCCTGATCCAAGATTTGAGCTATGAAGACCCTCAACTCATACATCTTCAGCTCCAGTTGGAATTACTTCAGCCAATGAGGTTTCTATCAGCACTACAATGACAAATTCAGCTGATACATCTGGGGTGCCTTCAGATTCCAGCTCAGGGGCTCCATAACCAGATAAAGATACCTCAATTGTGGAAGACAACAATGGTGATGGTGAAAGTGATCAGGAATTCCTTGATGCTAATAACCACACCATAGATGACAACATCAATGATTTCACACACTCATTGGATCAAGTTAATCTTGATAAGTGTGGTAATGTGGAGGGTGAATCATCTATGCCAGATCTAAATTTCTCAAATTTGGGTCTTTCTCAGCAACTTGTTGTGATCCCTCAACTAAGGATCCACAAGTCTCACCCCACCACAAACATCATTGGAGATGTTGTCACGAGGGTAAGAACAAGAGGACAAACTCATGAAGCAAATGTTTGTCTTCACTCTTGTTCTTATCTCAGATAGAGCCAAAGAAAGTTGATGAAGCTCTAAAGGATGGAAGTTGGGTTGAAGCTATGCAACAAGAGTTACTTCAATTCAAAAGGCAGAAAGTTTGGAACCTTTGTCCTCTTCCTCATGGGAAGACTACCATTGGAACCAAATGGGTTTTAGGAATAAGAAGGATGATAGAGGAATATCATCAAGAACAAGGCAAGACTAGTTGTTCAAGGATACACACAAGAAGAAGGGATTGACTACACTGATGTCTTTGCTCCTGTAGCAAGATTAGAAGCTGTTAGGATATTCCTGGCATTTGCTGCATCCAAGAACTTCAAGGTCTTTCAACTTGATGTAAAGTGTGCTTTCCTATATGGAGTGATTGATGAAGAGGTTTATGTCAAACAGCCACCTGTTTTTGTAGACCCTGATCATCCTGATTATGTCTGCAAGCTTGACAAAGCTCTTTATGGGCTGCATCAGGCACCCAGGAAAGTGGTATGAGACATTGTCTGAGTATCTTTGTAAACATGGATACAGGAGAGGTACTATAGATGGAACTCTCTTCATCAAAGGACAGGGAAATGACTTATTGCTAGTTCAAGTATATGTAGATGACATCATCTTTGGTTCAACTAATCCAAAGCTCTGCAAAGACTTTGAGAAGCTGATGAAAGACAGATTTGAAATGAGTGCAATGGGAGAACTCAATTTCTTTCTGGGAATTCAAGTGAAGCAAGTTGAAGATGGCATCTTCATAAGTCAGTTAAAGTATGTTCAGGACATACTCAAGAGGTTCAACATGACTGATTGTAAGATTGCTAAGACACCCATAGCCAGAAACCACTCCCTTGGACCTGATCTTGAGGGGGAGTGTGTAGATGAACATTTATACAGGGCTATGATTGGGTCTCTTATGTATCTTACAGCTAGCAGGCCTGATATCATGTTTGCTACATGTATTTGTGCAAGATATCAAGCCAACCCTAAGATGTCTCACTTAATCACTGTCAAAAGGATTCTAAGATACCTCAAAGGTGCTTCAACACTTGGTTTATGGTATCCAAAGAATCCTGACTTCAATCTGTATGCTTATACAGATAGTGATTATGGTGGTTGCAACATGACTGCAAAGTCTACATCTGGGGGATGTCAATTCCTTGGTGGAAGGGTTGTCTCATGGCAATGCAAGAAACAATCCTGTGTGTCTGCATCAACTGCTGAGGCTGAATACATTGCTGCTGCAAGCTGCTGTGCTCAAGTGCTTTGGATTCAAAATCAGATGCTGGACTATGGATTTAACTTCAAGGAGACTCCTATCCACATAGACAACAATAGTGCTATCTCTATCACTGAGAACCCTGTGCAGCACTCAAGGACCAAACACATCAATATCAGGTATCATTTAATAAGAGATAACTATGAAAAGGGATTAATTAAACTAGTCAAAGTTCATACAGATGAACAATATGCTGATCTGTTACAAAAGCTTTTGATGAACAGAGATTTAAATATCTAATATCAGCTATTGGGATGATTAACTTTGAGTAGATCTTTTCTTAAAACTAATTCTAATTATTTCTTAAAATATGTGTGTCCTAAGTTGTCTAGTTCATCACTTTCATAAGCTCATGTTTTCTTTGGATATAAAATCCTTTTTGAAGACTTTCCTTAGATTCTTGAAAATTTCTGATCCTTCGAAAGATATAATTTTATCTTCGGAAGAAAATCATGTCTTCAAAATAAATAACTGTCTAAGAAATTTTACCTTCGGAAGAAGTCTAAATCTATCTTCCGAAGCTTAAATTCTTATCTCAGACACTTATTTTTTTAAGGACTTTTTCCTTCCGAAGCAAAATTAACTCTCGGAAGCTTTTTGTTTCTTATACAAAGCATTCAAGTGTTTATTTCTCTTCCGAAGCAAAATTTTTAAGACTCTCAGGAAAATCTTCCGAAGTCATTTTAGCTTCGGAAGCTTTTTCATTAAAACTTCCGAAGATAATTTACCTTCGGAAGCTTTTCGAATTCCAAGAAAACTACTTTTTGAGCAAAAGTAAACTACTTTTTCAGAGGTGGGACCGACTTTCGGATTTCAAAGTTTATCCTCTTTCATTAACTTTGGTTCAAATCCCTTTTCACATAAATACCAACGGTTCCCCCTCTTCCTCACTATCTTCCTCAATTCCACTATTCCTCAAACCTAATTCCCAAAACCGCCTTGCTTTCTACCTTTCTTCAACCTTAAGCTTCTAAAATGGCCAACCTTAACCGCAGAAACAACCCAGATTTCTCCATGCAACTTCACAGGCAACACAATCAGGTTGCTCTGTTAAGCTCTGAGAAAGATGAAAAGTTTCTCAGAGATTTGCCAATTCTTAACTCTATCCAACTACTTCACCTCCCTAACCATTGATCCTACTCTGTATGAGGATCATTTGCTTGAATTCTGGAAGACCTGCCAAGAGGTCATTATGGATGGGGAGAAGGCACTGTCTGCCACAGTGCAAGGGAGGACAATCTTCATCACTCCGACCATCATCAACTATCATTTGCAGCTGGATGATGAAGTAGGTGAGTTGTCCTTCCCAAAGGAAGCTGTCAATCATTCCTTTGAGCAGATGGGCTATGAGGGAGATTTCTCTGTATAGACCTTCAGGAAAGGGAAGGTCTCATCCCAATGGAAATAACTGCTCCATGTGGTTATCCACAGCTTGTCAAACAAGCATGGAGGGTGGGACCAGATTCCTGAGGATCTCTCCTTTATAGTGCATGGAATGGTTCAAGGGGTCAAGTTCAGGTACTCTCAATTTGTTTATACCAATTTACTTGCAAACTTGGACTCCTCCTTAGAGTATTACATGTTTCCTAGATATGTTCAGCACATTCTTAATCTAAACTAGGCTCACAGTTGAGGGAAACAGTAATATTCTTAAATTGGGACAGATGAAGCCCGTCATCTTTAAAATCATGAAGAAGCCAACTGTAGGCTTTGCAGGGGTAGAAACAGCCCTAGTCCCCAAAATGTTAGAGCTCATTGCTCAAGGTGACAACCTAGCAACACAAGCTAGTGTTGAACCCACACCTTCTTCTTCCTTACCACTAAAAAGACCACAAATAACCCTCACCTACCAAAGAAAATCCAAACGAACCCCTGCTCAAGCTATTGAGTCTGTGCAGGTCCCCATATACTCACCTTTATAGGAGCAAGTGGACACTAGAGCTCCCACTTCCCCTGAGGAGCAAACCACTCCCATTTCTTCAACTATTAGGGCTGAGGTTCCTCATGCTCACCCTGATGAGCTCACAAGCCCAACAGCCTTAAGCCTTCACTCTGAGTCTCAACACTCAAGTGAACAACTTTAGGGACAGTTACCATCCTCAGCCTTTAGATCTAAATCAACCCATTCCCAACCTATCCTTCTATACTATGAAGACTTAGGATTCAGTGAGTACCATGAGTCTCTCTTCTCCTCCCCTACTCAAAGAGAGATGAGTACCTCTGATTCTCCTCAGTCTAGCCCACATCAGTCACCTGTTACTAAGGTGGACACTTCTGAACATGTTCAGGAAGTCCATATGGAAGAGGCTCTCACTTTTGCAAGTGATTACATCATTAAGACCTCAACCATGGCAACTCAGCCCACTGACATCTCAACTGAGATTGCTAGTGAGCAGAGGAAAACCAGCAGCCAAGAACCTCAAACTGGTGGTGAGAGAGAGGACTTTGGTCTAATCATCTTATCCCCCAATGATTCTTCTGATGAAGAAGAGGGGAATTTGAGACTAAAGGTGCAAAAACTGTCAAAAACATGCTCCTATTTAGTCTCTAAGGTCAGTCACCTTGAATCTCAGGTGACTACCTTACAAAACAGGGTTAATGATCAGCAACTTCAGATTTCATATCTTAAGGAAAAACTAGTTGGGAGACCTTTAAGAAGAGCTCAACCAGGAACACAAGAACCTGTGGATGTGATTGATCTATCCTCTAGCTCACCTATGCAAGTGGGTGATGTGCTACCAAAAAGGGGGAGAAAGTTATTGCAGCCACAGAAACCTGGGGAGTTCTTCATAGAGAATGGACATAGAGGACTCACCATCCTCACTTGCAATTGTGCCATTCTCAGCAATTTCCTCAAGTTCAATATTATGTGGACTCTATAGACTCTATCATCAGGAGTCTCTTTGAGGAAGGTATACCAAGGGCTGTGTCATCTCCACCTCAAGAACTTCAAACTACATATAAGGTGGAGGTATGATGTGATGATAGAAGAGCCCTTATTCTTCACAGAGTTCAAGGGCAACAAGAAGTATTTGACTTTCAAAGCTTGAACTTCTATGAAAGATTGGATCTAGTCAATATGTCACTTGTCAATCCAAGCAACTCAAGACAGGCTGGCAGATTGGCTTAAAGAATCCAAGATAGAATCCTTGCAGAGTTCACTTTAAGAAGGAGACTTAGGCAATCAGGCAATGTCATCGGTCAACTGGATGTTGAGGTGGACCCTAAGATTAGTTTCATAGGGGAAACCTTGACTGAGGCCCAGTGGCAGAACCTGAGACCCCTGTCTCATCATCATCAACTGCTGCAGAGATTCACACTCCTTCAGAGACACTACTGGTGAAGGTGTTTCTCAGCCTCTCTCTGGCCAGAGCATGGATGCTACACCAAGCAATGAAGGCCAAACCTCTATCCACCCTGAGTCACAAAGGTCTGTGGGTGACAAAGGGAAAAGGATTATGACTCATGAGGAAATTGAGGAGGAAGAGAGAGAGAGGAAAAGGAAGCTAAGGGGAGAAAGTTCCTCTGGGTCTTCAAGCTTTATGCAAGCTGCAATCAGGGCTGCCCCCAGACCAAATACTCAAGATGATGAGTTGAGGGCAGTCAGGATTACTTATTTACAGACCAGAAACTATGACCTGATGAAATATCTCTCTCCCTTTAGAACAACTGAATGAACTGTCTGACATGGAAGTGTCCCACTCTCTCTCTAGTTCAAAAAAGCCCTGTACAAGAAGATGTGGCTCCACAAGAACCTCAGGTAGACAAAGAAGAAGATAGGATCAAAATGATCAACTACCTGAGTGCCACAGGCTTCTATCAGGCAGATAGGATGCAAGGGCTACTTCTCCAATTCCAAGAGGAGAAAGACAGAAAAGACTCTACAAGCATGCTCCCACTCTCTCTCTAGTTCAAAAAAAGCCCTGTACAAGAAAGATGTTGGCTCCACAAGAACCTCAGGTAGACAAAAGAGAAGATAGGATCAAAATGATCAACTACCTGAGTGCCACTGCTTCGATCAGGCAGATGCACTTCCTCCCTTATCCTATGACTTTATTGAGTTTGAGTACTTAAACACAACTTGAACTTGAGTTAGTCAAAGAGAGAAGACAACTAAGAGGAAGCTAAAGGAACTATAAAGTCAGCTTCATGAAGAAGTATGCCCTGCTGATAGACAAAGGATGATGAGCTTCTTGAAGCTATATGGATTCTCCGGAAGGAGACTTGGCCCTATGTCTCTATCCACAATGGATGAGCATATAAGGTAATCAAGCAGAAGATTAAGAGTGGTGAACTGATTGACATACACTCTCTTCCAAGTCAAGTCCCACCTGAAGTGGAGGTTAAGTTTGAACAACCTGAGACACCTCAACCCGGACCTCCTGCTGAGCCTCAGCAAGCTTCATCTTCTGATCCAAAGCAGGGTCAAACTTCCTCTCCTTCTGAAAATGTGAGGGAGGAACACCCAAGTGAGAAAGACAAGGATGATCAACAAGGTGCTGCAGACCAGTTTTCTCAGTTAAAGTCATCTAAGAGGAAGAAGAGAATGGCTTCTAAACCAAAGTCTAAGAAGAAGAAGCCTAAGTCATCTACCTCTACCCCTCAGGCTGAGTCAGATCAACCTGAGAAGTGCATGATGATGAGCCCAATCAACTCCAATGCAAGTGGCTCCTCTGACACTGAGACAACCCATCTTATCCTGGACTTACTCTTACCCATCCAGAAAGATGGCATGTAATCAGAGATCAAGGTGTTGAGAATGTCTATACTTGGCAAGACATAATCAACTTACCTCTGCATGATCTCTTTGAGATGAGAAGATACTATGAGGTCTGAATGATCTGACCATCTATGAAGAAGGGTATGGTCATGATTGTGCTGAGACTACTAACGTCTGAAGATCTTCTAAATGTTTTGGTAGCATCAGCCTAAGGGGAGTTTGTAAGGATTCCTTTAAGTCTGATGCAAACCAAAACATCCAATGTCTCTCTGCAACAAATGCACTAAGTACTGAAGAAAGAAATGCTTCGGAAGTTTTACACCATACACTAGAAAATATTCTATGGTTAAATCTTCCGAAGCCAAGACCAATATCTTCGAAGCCAAACATGAAGTCTTCCGAAGCCTCAGAGACAAAGTCTTCCGAAGCTTCATTCTATGAAGACAGATTTCTTCCGAAGGACTTTAGTAACATGCTTTATCTAATGTACTGTTCCATAAAGCTGGACCCTTTCGATGCTCTCTCTGTAAAGTCACCAACTTACATTGAGTTGGTGAAAAGGTCCATGCTTTTGGTACTGTACATGAGGTCTTGAGTCTGTAACTTTATGACTTGATGTACTTTTATCCTTTTTGTAATAGATAAGGAATGTGAGCTACGGCATGTCATAGTCACAAGGTCAAAAGGCAGATATGCCTTTTGATTCTACAATTGATTTTGTTTGTGTCTAGTCATTGTATCCAGCTGGCTTTCAAAGTATAGCTGGCTGTAGGTGTAGTATAAGTATTCCAAGTTCTAGTATCTTTCTTTATGCTTTGTAACACTTGTAAAAGAACTTGAGAAAGCAATATACTGCCCCTTGAAAACCAAATCTCTTGTTCTGTCTCTTTATCTTACTTGTGTTCTTTGTATCAATATATTGGTTAATCCAGTTTACTGTTTGATCAAGTTTAGTTAATCTCCTCTTTGTGTTGTTGTGTTGTAATTGTTAAGCCCTTAACCGGTCCTGCAAAGACTTATTAACAAGGTACTGCAGACCAGTCTTCTCAGTTAAAGTCTTCAAAGAGGAGAAAGAGGATTGCTTCTAAACCAAAGTCAAAAAAGAAGAAGAAGTCTGAATCATCCACCTCTATAGCTTAGGATGATTCAGATCAACCTAAGGAAGTGCATGAAGAGGCAGCCTTATCATGGACCTTCACAACTAATCCAGAGAGATGGCATGTGATCAGAGGTCAAGGTGGTGAAGATGTCTACATATGGCAAGACTTATTCAACCTACCTCTGCATGCTCTCTTAGAGATGAGAAGATATTATGAGAGTTTGGGTGATCCTGACCATCTAATAAAGAAGGGCATGGTCATTATCATTGTGAAGATGGTCAAAAGTTAAAGATCTTCCAATGTTTTGGTAGCATCAGCCAAGGGGGAGTTTGTAAGGATTCCTATAAGTCTGATGCAACCAAAACATCCAAAGTCTCTCTGCATGCATGCACTGAAGAACAGAAGTAGAAATGCTTCAAAAGTTTCACACCTTGCACTAGAAAATATTCTAATTGTAAAATCTTCCAAAGCCAAGACCAACATCTTCCGAAGCCAAAAGTGAAGTCTTCCGAAGCTTCAAAGACAAAGTCTTTCGAAGCCAAAGAGTGAAGACAGATTTCTTACCAAGACTTTTATGTACATGCTTTTATCTTATGTACTTTACCATAAAGCTGGACCACTTTCCGCTACAAACACTGTTCAGTCACCAACTTACATGAGTGTGTGTGAAAAGGTCATGCTTTTGGTAACTATACATTGAGGTCTTGAGTTTGAGCTTTCTACTTTATGTACTTTTATCCTTTTTGTAATATATTAGGATGTGAGCTATGGCATGTCATAGTCACTACTGCCTTTTGACTCTACATTTGATTTTGTAGTTGTCTAGTCTTATGTGTCCAGCTGGCGTTCAAAGTATGGCCAGCTGTAGGATGTAGTATAAAGTATCTCAAGTACTTGTAACTTTAATCTATGCTTTGTAACATTTGTAAAAGAACTTGAGAAGCAATATACAACATTCTTAAAAACCATATAATTGTGTTGTTAGCTATCTTGTTCTATCTCATATTTACTTGTGTTCTTAGCATCTTTCATATAAGTTACTAGTTCCCTATTTGATCTGTTAAGGGTTCTAAATAACTCTCCTCCTTGTGTTGTTGTGTTATAAGTGCATACCCTTCAACGGTCATGCATACCCTTTTCAAAATGATCAAAGAAAGGGTCATTAGCATTTGTTGTCTTCTCTGTCAAATCCATCTTCTTGAGGTGTTTTGAGTTGAAGATGTGGTTTTTCCTTCTTCTTCAATGGCTTACCATCAGCAGATGGTTGCTTCTTTGCTTTTGGCAACTTTTGTTTTTGTTGCTGCTTCTTTGGCTTTGAATCTTCTTGATTGTCACTTGATTGTGAGTCTGATTCTGCCTTCTCAGATTGTTGCTTCTTTGTGCTTCTTTGATTTGGTATTTTTTTTAAAATAACATTCCTAAGTGGAATGGTTATTTTTTTGCAAATTGCACAATGTTTGTTGAAGTAGCCATCAGAAGTCATGTGATTGTTCATATTGCAAATAGAGCAATAGTTGCTGAAGTAATAATCTTCAGTGTTATGATTATTCATATCACACCATTTGCAATACTTCTCCTCTTCCTCACTCTCATGAACAATCACTTTCTTCTTCTTTTTCTGTTCTGCCAATTCCTTCTCAAACTTGGCAGCTGATGAATCCTTGCCTTTCCCGGACATGATATCAAAGGGTTCTTGTTTAGCATCAGATGATTTCTTAGGATTCACAATTTTTCGTTGCTTTTTTTCTTGATGGTGGTTGCACCCTTTTGTTTCTACAGATATTCTACTGATTCAGAAGATTTGAGCTTCCGCAGATCTGCTAATGATTCAGAAGATTTGTGCTTCCGGATAAATTCTGTTGATTTTGCTTGCTTTGCCTTTTCTATGGAAGATATTTTAACTTCTTCCGTAGATGTGCATTTCACACTATCTTCAGTTAAAGGTTTTTGTTGCTTGTTAAGTTCATGAAGTCTTTCATTTAACTAAGCTATCCTCTTGCAAATTGTTTTCAACATATATCTTTGCTTAGGAGGATAAGGCAACTTGATTTCTTCAAGAACTTTAGGAATGATGGGTTCAAATGAAACATTCTTACAAACATCCAAACCATCCACATTTTTCACAACATGTTCATCAGAATCAGGTAATTGTCATTCAGAGGGGATACAACAGCATTGAATCCTAACACATACCTGTTCTTTGATTCAATATGAGAATTTAACAACTTCTCATATTGTTGAGACGACAATTGAAACTTCTGAAGTTTCACTTCAATTGATGCATGATCAAACATTGATTTTGTTAAGAAAGTGGTCAGATGCTCAACTTGGGCTTTAAAGTTGTAATTTTTAGAAAAAGTTTATCTAAATCTTTTTAGAAAGAGTTGATGTTGATTTGATATAGTTTATGCTCTCTCACATGAGATTGATTTAAACCATTGTTTCTTTTACTTTGTTAGCCAGTTATTAAGCATGGACTCTATATCTTTCAACTTCCTCAACACACATTGATAAACATAATCTATCCCTTACCTCTCTGGCCATAGGTGGGAATTTGTTCTCCATGTTGGTCGTTAGTGCTTGATTTTCTTCCAACACCTCCTTCTCATACTTGCTCTAGTCACATGTTTCATCTTGCAAGATTATCAGCCCAGCCTCTTTTGAATTGCTTGGCCCTGCTGATGAACTTGTAGCTGGTGGGGATGAGTTAGTCAACTAAGGCTATCTAAAGGATCTTTGAGTTGATGATAGTTGATGAGATTCATCTTGATTGGATTGATGTTGCTAATTGTTAGGTGTGAACAAGATAATCTATATTATCAACATAGTCAAAGTCAACAAAAGTCAATATCACGGTCAGAGTCAACAAAAGTCAACATCACGGTCAAGGTCAACAGAAAATTCAAACGATGAGTTCAAGATGAAGAACCGAGTCAAGACGTTAAAGATACATTGTGTCTTGAGTCTTTATTGTAATAAATATATTTTGTGTCAATAAAATATATTTTATCTAGTTTTAGTCTTGTTTTGGCTTTCATGGTTTTAGTCTAAAGTCTAGGGACTTATGTGTCATTAGTGGATTTAGCATTCACTATAAATAGTTAAGTGTAATTAGGGTTAAGAGAGCTTGAATGAGCTATTGATTGGGGTTTATATTTAAACAACATCCCTTGCAATCATGAGATCAAAATGGGGTTTTAGTTGATGTTCTTCCTTGATCATCTTATTATCCATATTTTATACACTTTTGATCCAAAATCTTCATCAATTTCATGATTCAAAGCTATAAGGGACCAACAATTTGGTATCAGAGCCTAAAGGAGATCCAATTAAGTCATAATTGTTGAAGTTTGCTACCAATTTTTGAAGATTGAAGAAAATGTTTTAGAGAGAGAAAGTGGGTTTTTAGAAACCAGATCTGAATCTCAAATCTCATCACAAACACAACAATTCATTAGATCTTAATCACATAGAACATAGTTTGTAACAACAATTAAATTTTCATAAGAAATCTATAAGGAATTGACTGATTTAAGAAATTTTCTCTCTCACACATAAGTGTGTTTGTTCTTGGTGTTCTTGAATGCTTTAAATCTTCATGGTACGAAATTAGAACTGATCTTGAACGAAAGTTCAATTTGTCCGGCGAAACTGTACAATCTTCCGGCGAAAGTGCCCAAACTCCGACAAAACTACCCAAGTTCTGCGAAACTGCCCAAACTTTCGCGAAACTGCATAACTTCTGCGAAACTACCCAACACCACTTCTTTCCGAAACCCTAATCCTCGTCGCCGGTCGCATTCGAACCAAGCATCACAAATCAAAATCATCTGCGAAACTGCTCAACATCGGATTGTTTATTATTGAACCAAGCATCACAAATCAAAATCATCTTCGTCATCTTCGCATTTGAACTCTTTGGTCACCGGAATCACTTGAAACTGCCACCAAACTTTAAAACGCGGCAGCCAAACCCTAGCCGCCACAAACTTCAACTCATGATATCTTCTTCAATACTGCATATCTCTGTGTACGACGACCACCATTGGAACCAGCGAGACGAGGGGAAGAAGATGATGTATTGTACGCGGCGTGACTCGCTAGAATAGTTCACCGGAACTCTATCCACCGTTGTCTTCTCTTATCTATATCTCATTCGTTACTGACTTTCAGAGAAAATCGAGGCCACCATTGGATTCAGGAGGTTGATTTTAGTAGGGGTAGGGTCGTACCGGTCATTACTCGCCGGATTTTTTTCTGGCCACCGTGCGCCGCCGTGACTCGCCGGAGCGCTAGGGATTCTTTCCCTCAACTGAGTTTCTTTCTACACTCTTTTGTGTGTGTTTTACATGATGTTAGTATTGTGTTTTAGGGTTTGTATATGTTGGATGGGTTATTTCTTATTGGGCTAGGTTTTTCAAAGGTTTTGTATGGGCCAGTTAAAATTTTACAAATTTTTGTGCCTCAAGGTGTGTGGGTTAAAATTTCAAAGGTTTAGTTAAAATTTTGGCCTCAAATGGTGTAGTGTGTGTTTACGTTTTACCGGGTTGTTAAAACAAATAAAAAAAATATAATAATATAATATCTTTGTTGTTTTGGGTGATAAAGTGAATTTAATATCTTGTTTGAAAATGTCTTTCTTTGACGATCTCGAATCAGATAATGCCACAATGGCACAAAGTCGGTTTGACTGTTTTGTAGGTACAAAGAAAAAAACTTGTCAGATTTGATTGATCGATTCCTAAAGGTGGCAAATAATGTAAAGAAACATGTTCCAGAACTCAGTAATCATGAACAAATTCAAAAGTTTCTTTACTCTCTTCCATCCGAGTGGAGTCGTCAAGTTAAAATGCTGAAGCAAGAATGAAATTATGTTGACACAAAACTTATGGATATGATCACAGGCTAAAATCTCTCGAGCTGGATATCAAAAGAGAAGAATTTCAGCAAGTTGTGTTCCCACATCAAACTAACACGCTTAATACTTATCTTATTTCTTCTGTAACAAGTATACTTGATTAAAAGCCGAGATGATTGAAAAGATGAAGTTATTGAGAACTGATTTGGATTTAAATGCAAAACTCAAAGAGAACTGTGAAGCTTTGAGAGTTGATAATAAAAGTAAACTTGAATTTGAGAGACTTGAGGGTAATGAAGCTGAAAAAGATGACAAAGGAACGAAAGAATCTAAGGATAAAGAGATGTTGAAGGTCAAGGAAGAGGAACAACAAAGAAACACAAGAGTTTTCAACTATGAGAAGACCTTAGCTGCAGAAAGAATTATCATGGGTCTTTCTTATAAGATAGTTCAGGATATATGTTCTTCTTGTTGCAAAATCCGGTTATTTGGGATTTATAAGGTAAATATATTATTAATGGAAAATGAAACAGAATTAAAAATAATTAATCAAGAATTAAAGAAAAATAAAATTGCTTTTTCAAAGAAACTTAGTGAAGCATTACCTGAAAATTTAGCTCAATTTGAAACGATACAACTTCAAACAAAGCTTGATAAATGGACTCTTTCACATATGAAAAAGGATGAGCTTATTTCTAGACAACAAGGGGCAAGAGTAAAAAGCGGGATTGGATATCATTCAGACAGTGAAGTTGTATTTAATTCAGTTCCACCTACATCTATTCTATGTTATTCTCCAATTCCCAAACCTCATCCAACAAATGATTTAATTGAGAAGGATACTAACAGTTTACATGCAGGTGTAGAGGGAGTGAATCTTAAAGAGATGCGAAATGATTATGGGTCTCCGATTGATATGGGATACAATAAATCAGATGCTGACAGTAAAGATAATAATTGTTTGGTTTCTAGTATTTGTAAACCTGTATCAGTTGTATCTTCTAACTTCTTAGATAAGTTTAAAGTTAGTGAAATTCCTACCTTTGAGCTTGTCCTGAATGTAACGGAAGAGATAAATCCAGAATCATCTAATCATCAAGCAGTGTCTACATTAACACACCCACCTCCTGTCAATCAAGATCCCCTAGAAGCAGAGGTGACTATTGAAGATTGGTCAAGTTCAGATGACGCATTAAACACAAAGGAAAATGTCTACTCCTCAAATATCAAGATATCATCTGAGATTGTCCAGTCTCAAAAGCTTCAAAAACCTGAATTAAGATCAATACGGATCTCAGTCCCAACTGCAAAACAAATCAGCAAACCCTCTAAAACTCAGCAAAAGCATTCACCATCCTCAATCGGTATCCAACAACCTACTCACAAATTTGTCCCCAAATCAGCAGAGCCATCAGTCTCTTCAAAGGCTGAAACAATAACTTTAAACCAAGCTTCAATCCCACCTGTTATCCACGATACTGAAAAGAATGAAAAGCCTTTCAAAGTTTGTTTTAGGTGTGGAATAGAAGGTCATGTGCTAAAGTGGTGCCCCCAAGTTCAAAGACAGACCTCGGATGGTAGTGGCAACACAAGTTGCTTTTATGACATAAGAGGTAAAAAGCACACATCTTTGAATGGTTGGAAGATGAACAATCTATCTACACCTTCTCATGTGAAGCCGGTTTCACATGATTCAAAGATGAAAATGACCAAAGTGTCATCAGCAAAATATTTTACTTCGGAACTTAAACAGAAAATGATTTCCAAATTTAATTCGTTCCAATGAAAAGTCCTTGAACCAAAACAAATTAGGAAAATTAAAACGAATGATAAAGAAATCCCTAAGATTTCAAAGGGTTGTGTGTTTAAGAAGGTTTCCTACATTGATGAACACGAAACTCCCTGGACTACAATGGCCTATGTTCCCCTCTCTAACTAATTTGTTAACGAGTGCAGGAAGAATTTCGGAGAACTGTTATGTAATTCGGTTTACTGAAAAAGTTTGTTCTAGTTCTGGTTTGAGGCGAAACAAACAGGTTTTGGTTACGGGTTTCATCTACGTTTTCGGATTCTTATCTGCACTACCACAATTCACACTACATGTTCACTGAAATTTCCTTGGTACTTCATTTCTCATCATTTTGCTAGTATATTTTGGAAGACTTTCTTTGATAAATTTTTATTTTCATACTGATCGTTTAAAAAAAATTAAAAAAATAACAATAAATACAAAAAATATATAATAAAAGGAGAGGGAGTTCGATAAAATAAAATTTTAAGGGGAGAGTATAATAAATCTAGGAATTTGATTCGAGATGAGTGAGAAATGATTGTATATTTTTCTAGATATGCTTGTTTTTGCTTGACTTGTATCCTGTGAGAAGATGATAGTAGCTGATATAGATGTTTGTATCACTTAAAAATCTTCTAAAAACTAAAAAAGTCTGTCTCATTACATGATATGCTTGGTAGGCTCAACTAAAAACAAAGTAAACAGTGATCGTGTGGTCAATTTAAATGTTCAAGAACTCGGTGATATGGATAATTCCCATGATATTCTCGGCTTGCATTGAGAGTTTCAAATCTTTGTTTTGATTTTCCTAATATTCCCAAAATCACCCTAACCATAGCCCTGAATTGAGCTTTCAAATTTTGCTCTTCAGAAAAATCTCAGAATTGATAAGTTTTTATTTCTTTTTCGTGCTAATCTCATCTGCTATGCGAAAGCATTGACCTAGAGTGGTGGAACTTCTCTGTTATTCGAAAGTATAGACCTGAAGCTACAACCGCACGCTCAGATGATCATCTCCTTTGTTATACGTGAGTATAGACCTGAAGCTCTCATTATCTTACCTTCCTAAAATCAAAGTCACAATGTCTCAGAATCAGAGCATTGTCGAAAGCTCCTTCAATCAAATTATTAGAGATATACATTCACAATGGTCTTCAAATGATCATTGTCTATGTCCATTCTTGGAAAATCAATACTTTATTTCAGTGATCAATATTGATCATTATATAATTCCACATCAAAAGCAAAATCAGATAGAGTCAATCATATTACTCAATAAACTATGATGTCAGGATAAGTTTCTTTGCCGAAGGTCTGTGAGGACCAAGTTTCTAGAGCTTCTACAAATTAAACCGCAAACATGATAAAGAAAGCCACTAGTCATGTGTTGAAAAGAATTAGGCATGGGTTTAAATTGGACAACCATACCAGCAATCATTCTTGATCTGCTTTACCTATAAAATAAATTGTGATCAAACTCTGTCTTAGTGTGATCTCACTATCTTGTCGATGTTTAAATACATCTTTGTGCCTACGTATATCATGAGGATGTGATCTCATGATCAAATCAGTTCCTGGTTACTTTAAAAAAACCAAAATCCAAAAAGGCTTTCATTTATAGTTTCTTTTATGTCGTCCATTGTATGCTATTAAAATGTTATCTTCTAACATTCATTTCACGAGAAATTTCACACACACGAACAAGTGTTTGCATCATAATTGCAGGAGCATAAATACACGGGTTTATATGTTAATTGAAATGATCTGACATGCTACTCGCGAGATTGCGTTTGTGATTATGTTACAGGTTTTTGCTACAATGATGGCCGATCATCACTTGAGCAAAGTACCTTATGGTTTTAGTCTTCTTTTGGCTTTCATGGTTTTAGTCTAAAGTCTAGGGACATCGTGCATCATTAGTGGATTTAGCATTCACTATAAATAGTTAAATATAATTAGGGTTAAGAGAGCTTAAATGAGCTATTGATTGGGATTTCTATGTAAACAACATCTCTCGCATTCATAATGACATCAAAATGGGGGTTTTAGTTGATGTTCTTCCTTGTTCGTCTTATTATCCATATTTTATACACTTTTGATCCAAAATATTCATCAATTTCATGATTCAAAGCTGTAAGGGACCAACATTGTTTTTGCCTCATGTCAGAAGTTGATTGTTGATTGCACTCCCTTGAGAAATGTCCATAGAGATTGCATTTAAAACATCTCGCTTTTGACTTATCAACCCCAATCTTGGTTGTTTTATCTGCTGCAACCAAGTTTTTGTTTCTCCTCATATATTGCTTGGCACTTTATGCTATCATTGTTATTTGCCTTTGAATATCCATTTCTTCTACTTTATCTGGGTGAAATTCTTCTAGATCTTGTTGACAAATATTAGCAGATGTTAGAGTGTTGCCTTAATAAGCTTGGAAGCTTGAGCTAAAAGCTACAAATGTTGCTTTTTGTTCTTTGGCGTCCAGAATCACAGTGATGGGGTCTGTTTGATTGTTGTTGTTAGAAAAAGTCTTTGCTGATGATGCAGATGAATCTTTTCTTTCATTAGTTCTTCCTTTTTCTTTTGCTGACTAAATTTGAGATGTTGATCTTGAAGGCTTGGAAGCATAGAAACTAACTTCTTCCTCATCTTCACTCAAAGTACAAGAGTTATCATCATCATGGTTAGAAATAAAAGCACTTCCAGCACTTTTAGTTTCTTTAAACTGATAAGGAGCAACATATTATTTCACACTCTTGTTTCTTGATTTTTCATCCATTTCAAGAGCTTCAACTTTAGCTACCAAAGTATCTAAACCAATGGTTTTAAGATAAAGGGTATTCTTGAACATGGATACAGTTTGCTTCTAACTTTCAGGAAAAGTATGTAACATCTTTTTGTTTAACTCCTTATTGGTATACTTTAATTCCAAAATGTTGATTTCGGTTACAAATTGCATAAATCTGTGGAGTTGTTGAGGAACTGATTCACCCTCAATATGATAGAAGGTTTCATATTGGGAGCGTAGAGTATCCCTCCTTATGCTCATGATTTCATCACTCCCTTCACAGAGCGTGTGAAGAATCTTCCATAAGGAATTTGCGGTTTTATAGTTCTCACACCTGATAAGTATATCCTCAGGTAAAGCCATATAGAGTAAGTTGTATGCTCTAATATTACTTTAACTTTTTTATCATCTTCAGGTGATAGATCTTTTGTATTTATGGGTTGATTATGATCTTTATAATCCGGTCCAAGGGTTGGTGGAATATATGGACATTCAGTTATTGATACACATAAATCTGAATCAGTGTAGTTCACATGATTCTTAAATTTGATTTTCCAGGATTTAAAATCCTCTTTGGTTTCAACTTTAGAGGTTGGTATGATGATCCACCAAAAGAATTACTCATTTTAGTTAATGAATTAATTTTCAACTAAAATAAAATTCATTTTGTAAATGAACTAATTAATGACAAACACTTAATTATTGAGTAATTAAGTTGTTGAAATAAAAAATCAGTCAATCCTCTTGATGAATATCAAATTGAAGATGTTTGTTGATATGTTTTGTCCAATCGAATTTAACAATTATTGATAATCAATCAATAACATAAATCTACTTGCAATTGATGATAATGTAGATTAATGTTAACCGAGCAATGTAACAGTTTTTCTGAATAATAAATCACGATTTGATTGTTTAAAATTGATTTACACCAAATCGTTGAGTATAATGCCTTTGTTAGCTATCGATTAGTCTAACTCAACTTATATGTTGATCAGTTCATTCTATAACACCCTTGAATTTGAGTTGTGAACTCTCAAGTAGTGATGAACACTTAAAAAAATTTTACTCAAAATCAATAGATCTTATCAGAAATCTGATAGATCTAATGAGATAAACAATCAATCAAACAAATCTAACACTGAGCACTTGGCTCTAATACCACCTGTGAATCCAAAGATCGTAATCAAGAATTATCATGTTAGATTAATTTCGAATAATGATCGTGAAATTATCACTATTCGTTATTTAATTGATTGAATAGGAAATAACGATTGCAGTAAGAATCAATAATAAATAACAGAACAATTAAGTGTAATAAATGAACAAACACGATTTGATTCAAAAGTATTTCATTAAAAACAAATTAATGATTACAAATGAACAAATAATAATTGCTGATGATGATAAACGTTGTGATTATGTGACAACCGACCTCCAGGTTGTTATCCTAACCCTAAATTACTTGCATCATTATCCATCTTATGAGTGCTAATAATTGAAACTATTCAACCCTACCATGAAATTGGAAACAATTCTTCTTACTTGATTCAAATTTATGGTTTAATATGATTTTATTATTGACTTTTAGCTAATTTAGGTTTCTACTTTTTAAAAATTTGTGTTCCGGGAATGTCGACTAGTCACCCTTACAAAAATTAATTTCAAGAGAAGGCAATTAAAATGTGAGCATACACACTCACACCCTTATATTTTCGGCCCATGCATGCATGGACATGCACTAGATACCTCAACTACACCATCCACTAAACAATACATTATACCCAATACTACAAAACTACACTACATAATAACAATTTATAATTAAAAATTTAATCAAAACTCTCCTCACTACAAGCCAAAAGTGGCCGCCCTCTCTCCCTCCACTCTTCTCCTCTCTACACCACCACCACACCCACCACTCACACTCCATGCAAGCCTTCCACTCTCTCCCTCTCTCCCTCTAGTCAAGCACAAGATTCGTGAAGAACAACACCAAGCAACCATCGGCCAAGTGCAAACCGCAAGGAGGTGGCCTCATTCGCGAGTCTTGGACACACACCCGCACTTGTCCGACTTTTCCAGCCTTGGTTCGAGGTTCTACAGCCAAGTCCAAGGAGTTTCTAGCCATCCACGACCATCAACACCTTCCAAACCGTGAGTTACATCAAGTGTAAGCACCATGTTGTCGGTTTTGGACATTTCACTTGTTTTCTTCATTTTTCACCTAAAAACCTTGCTTTTTCCTTGTTGTAGCAGAAAATTCTCACCATCACTTTGTTCATAAGGAGTTCCCAACGTTCTTGAAGGTAAATCTCATGTTATGATAGTCATTCTTGGGGTGGAAACCGATTTCCACCATGAAAACCCTCTTTTTGGGTGTTTTGGTATCATCTAACTTATGAATGTTGCAACTCTTGTAAACCAAACTTGTGACCTGAATGTTAATGGCTTAATGGACTCCCAAGAACCTTTTTTAAAAGTTCCAAAAGGCTACATAACTCGAACCCACGGTTATTACATGGATTACACCTTGAAACCCTTCTTTCTACATGTAACAACACCCATTAAGCATTTGTTTGAAAAACCCTTTCAACCAAGACTCATAACCTACTCATGAACGACTTTATGACACCTTAATAATCTGTTTATAAAGTTAAATGAAGTGTTGGTAATGTTTAAACTCAAGTTAAGATGATTTACACAAGTGTTATGGTCGGTTATGACATTTTCTACATATTTGAAGCCTATGGATGTGTAGAACAACTAGGCAACTCTTTGGGACTGAAATTTCAGTAGGTTTTGATGAATATTAAGAGTGTTAGTAATGTTTAGTCTCTAGAATAAAGGACATGTTGTGATTTGCCCCCTTTTAGTCACTTTCGGGATCCGAAAACATGGTAAAACGACCTTAAAAATAGTAAGAATATGAATTTAACGCTCTTGAAAAGTATTCCAGGCTTAAAAATGATAAATAAAGTGTTCCGGAGTCAATGGATAATTTAAATGGTCAAAGGAACAAATAAATGACGTTTTAACTAAAAACGGGTACTAACCGAGCATCGTTTTTGAGAAAAATCCATAAAAATGGAGTTCGAAGCTAAGATTTATAAGAATCATATGATTTCAGTAAGTTAAGTAATAAAAGACTTAAAGGATTTGAAAATTTGGTCAAACAAGCTTTAAATGGTCAAACACGGTCAAAACCGCGTTTTAACGAGTTAAACGTAAAAACGAAATATTCAACTATAAAAGGCCAAATTTCACGATTTAAGGACTTAAAATTTATAAAGATACCTTTTAGAAAATACCTAATGGTCCAAGATTCAAATATATGAAAACCCTAAATTACGGTTAAAACTCCCCGGCTTTTACCGTAACCGGGAGCGTTAAACGCATAGTTTTTTTTAAATCGGACCCGTAAACTAAAATTTTGAAACACTTACTCTATAATAAGTATAATATCACTCTAAGAATCTGATTTTTGGTCTTAAATGTCATAAAGGGAAAGAAATCAAACTTGAGGGTAGAAACTGTCAATTTTGAAACTTGAGCGACCAAACTGTAAAATTTTTCCAAACCTTATAACCGACTTCCAGGAAGCTAATAATCACCTAAACAACAAAATTCCTTAATATATTTAACCTAATGGAGTGAAAATCCCAATTTTCGTGAAGACGCCTTGACCTGCCATAAAAGGAAACTTTTTACAACAAACCTTCACGAAACCAAAGTCTTAACCAATAGCTAAACTCTTGACACCATTGTTGCACCTTAAATGAGTTTAGGGCAGTAGCTTATTACTTAATATGTACATGTTAGGGTGCTAGACTTTAAACACTCCCGGCACACCAAGAGACACTTGACTTGAAACCTAAGGTGAGTTCTAGTGACTCCCCTTTTTTTACTATTGTTTTGGGATGAAACATGCTCTGCTATTTATGAACTATAATTGTGCTTTACTTGATGATTGTATGTGGGATTTATGGTTACCTGCTGATACTTATATCATGATCATTAATTCTTTCGTGAACCGCTTGTTTTATATGAATAGATCTATTTGGGGAATCCCCCACACACAGTGGCTTCCGTTCCAGGAAGGTTACCCCACTGAGATCCTAAGGGGTCGTTTGTGGCATGTAACAGGTTTTGTTAAGAAACTATGGTGAACCATCCGGGCAGGTAAGGTTCACTGGTTTGGGGCTCAGTTCTTCCTTCGGGAATATCCGGTTAAACACAACTTTAGAATAGGCCAACCGGGACTGAGTGCAGGGTTGATTATGATTTTTCCCACGATGTTAAACAATGATTACTTTCTTTTTAATCAAAGAAGGATTTGTTAAGTCCATTTGTTTTTAAACTTTAAGCACTTGAATTCACCAACTTTTTAGTTGACACGAATTTCTTTTGAGCATGTTTCAGGTAAAGAATGAAGAGATCCTAGCTGTTGTGAAGACCTAGACCTATCCCCGCGACCATGGCATTGGCATATTTCCTTAATGAACCATTTGAACAATTACCTGTTTATGATGAACAAGTACAATTTATCTTTATGGATGACTGTAAAACTTATTTGGGGGCTTGATTGTTTCTAGCCCCGGTATTTTTTTTAAAAAAATATTAATGCCATGTGATATTCTCTCCTTTGAGCTCTTGTAATGGTTTGTTTCCGCTGCCATATGTTGTTGCTAGTCTGTGACGTCCCACCCTACTTGGGCCCGGGGTGTGACAGATTGGTATCAGACCCAAAGGTTGTAGAGAAGTCGGGAATACCATAGTAGACCCTAGGCTACAACCCTGATACCCTAGGACTGTCCTTGTGGGAAGTGTTGGGATGATCGGGTTGGGTAAATTGATGATTACACTTGATCAACGTAATCATGAATTTACCGGACGCGTAATTTCCATCACTGATCTTTAGGTTATGGTTGGACTTTTTCTGATTTATATTGATGATTTTGAAACTAATTTCAAAAAGGGGATTTTAATGATTTTTATGATGAACTATGTTATCCGATACTACTTGAAGAGACTATTGATTTGGGCAAAACAGACAGCTATATGTTGGAATAACAGATACTATTGTCATCACTACTATTACTAGTACTATTATTATAATCATGAGCTAGGAGAAACCAAAATACTCATGATGTATTTCTTACAGGACAACGTCTATGGCTGATAAAGGAAAGGCGCCTGCTCACCCCGACACTGAGACCACTCCTACCGGAACCCTGAGGAGGGAGAAGTCCCAGACAGAGTATGAAGCGTACCTCCGGAGATGCGGACATCCAGGGTGGATATCCGTCACGTCCGAAGACACTGAAGCTTCCGAGGACTCTTCCTCCACATCACCTTTCCGAAGCCGAACGCGTTCCCACTCTCCTCAAGTAGCTGCTCCGACCCTCTCACCCATCCCACCTATTGGAATAGGGGTGCGCGTACTGTCACCCGACCTCGCAAAAGCGTTAGGCTAGGATCCTCCGTATCCTTTAGGATGCCTCCTCCTCCTCCCATGCCTGTTAGGATTCCGACTTCGGTACCTCCACTGTTTGACCCACGTGACGAACGCCTGATGCCGCCGAGACATAGTATGTATGACGGCCCTAGCGTACTGGCTGGTGATAGGTACTCCCAGTCGAGTCGCTGGGCAAGTGATGTAGGACCCTCTGATGCGACATTGGATGAGATCTTGAGGACTGTTCGCCGTCATGAGTTGACTGTTCAGCACGCCACTCGAACCTCCCAGTCTGCTCAATTCCAGGCAATGATGGCTACGCAAGGAGTGAAGCGTTTGGAGCAGGAGCAGAGGAAGAAGAGTACAGGATGGCTCGGATGGCTGAAGAAAAAGTGGATGTGAGAGTAGGAGTACTCAGCGGGATTATCTGTCTCTAGACAGTAGAAGGAAACTATTTGAATTATTATTCGATACTATTATTTTTATTGTCATGGGGGTGATGGCACCTTCCAAATTGTAAGAGCTTGACTCTGATTCTATTTTGTTGGATGATACTATCATGAACTGTTGTTGGGATGCTAGATTTATTAAACTGTCTGTATTAAATTGCTATATGTTATGTTGTGCCTTGAAATTGGTCTGTGCCTTTTTCTAATTGGTTGCCTAACTGTTATGTCATGTTTTGATTTGGACTTTGTAAGGTTTCCTTAGTGGGTTGTAAATACATATGTGCATGCCATGATCCCTCTTCCGAGGCATGGTGTAATAGGATAATGATGCATAGGCTATTCGAAACAAATTTTGAGATGCTAAACGAATCTATTTGTGATACTATCAGAATGCCGACCCGCAGAGGAACACGATTTGGACGGCGAGGAGCCACCAGGGGCCGCCGTGAGGAAGCAAGGCAGACTGGAAACCAACCTACTCCACCAGGGACTCCCCACGGGGAAAATGCTAATCAAGAGAGTGACGAAAGAATTGCTAACCTCGTAGCTCAGTAACTGGCTAACGCCATTCCGACTATTATTGCACAGATAAATGCAGACCTGGATAACACTACTGGTAATGAACGGCCGGTGAACGATGAGGGCCACGACAAAGAAGCCGAGGCATTAAGGAATGGATGCTCCTATAAGACCTTCATGGCATGTAAGCCTAAGGACTTCTATGGCACCGAGGGTGCTATAGAGACTTACAGGTGGATTGACGAAATGGAAGCTGTCTTGGACATTAGCGAGTGCAAGATGGAGTATATGGTGAGGTTTGCATCACAATCTCTCAAGGGATCAGCTCTTGAATGGTGGAAGTCAATTACTCAAAGCCGTGGAAGAAATGTGGCTAATCGAATGGGCTGGACTGAATTCCGAGAGCTAACGACCAACAAATATTGCCCCATCAATCAACTCGAGAAGCTGGAGACAGAATTTTTAAGCTTGGAGATGAAAGGTCCCAACTACACCCAGAATACATCAATCGTTTCTTAGCCCTATCCTGACTTGTGCCACATCTGGTGACGCCAGAAGCCAAAGATGTAGCACGGTTCATCTGGGGACTACACCCAAGAGTTAGGGGAATGGTCCGTTCCTCCCAGCCTGTAACCCTACAAGCTGTTGTCGACCTTACCAGCAGTTTGACTGATGACTTAATTAGGGCTGGATGGACTGATCAAGCAAGGGCTGATGAGAAGAGGAAGTTTGTTGGTGAGAAAAGGAAGTGGTTTGAAGTGAAAAGAGCGGTTGGAAGTAGTAGTGGGTCAGGTAGAAAGAGTTCTGAAGGTGCGAGGCGCGATGATCAGGGAAGTAAAAACCGGAGATTGTATTCGGGGACAAGCCCATTTTGCAGCAAGTGCAAGTTACATCATCAAGGGGAATGTAACCCGATGCCCTGTTTTAGGTGCAAGAGAACAGGCCATTTAATTAAAGACTGTACTTACGCACCAGGAAAACAATGCTATGAATGTGGAGATCCAGGGCACATGAGGAACAAGTGTCCTAAGCTGGGTAGAGACAAGGATGCCAAGCACAACAAGCCTAAGGGAAGAGCTTTCGTAATGGACCCAGCAGGAGCTCGTAGGGAACCCGACGTGGTCAACGGTACGTTCCTTGTAAACAATCATCCCGCTACTGTACTGTTCGATACTGGAGCGACTGCTAGTTTTATCTCTAGTACCTTTAGGCCATTGATTGACTTAGACGTGTGTACCTTGACTATACGTTTACCGTAGAATTAGCTGACGGTAATATTTTAGAAGCTAACGAAATCATTAGGGATTGCCCGCTGAATCTAAAAGGGAATACGTTTAGGATTAACTTGATGCCCATTAAGTTAGGAGGATTTGATGTGGTTGTGGGTATGGACTGGCTAGCGAAGCATAGAGTCGAAATCTTATGTGATGAGCGTCTACTCAAGATACCGTTGAGCGACGAAGAAGTGTTAGTGGTAGAGGGTGAAAGGAGTAACACCCTATACCCTATGATATCCCACTTAAAAGCTACCAAGAGCTTAATGAAGGGATGTCCAGCTTTTATAGTTTATGTGATGAAAACCCAAAAGGAGAAGAAGATCGAAGATATTCCCGTGGTTTCTGAATACCCAGAGGTGTTTCCGGAAGACCTACCAGGACTCCCCCCGAATCGGCAAGTCGAATTCCAGATAGACTTGTTGCCTGGTGCTGCACCGGTAGCCAAGGCACCGTACCGACTCGCCCCACCTGAGATGAAGGAGCTAATGGTGCAAATTCAAGAACTACTGGACAAGGGATTTATACGTCAGAGTGTCTCTCCATGGGGTGCCCCGGTACTATTCGTGAAAAAGAAAGACGGAACCCTGCGAATGTGTATTGATTACAGAGAATTGAACAAGCTGACCATAAAGAACCGTTACCCTCTTCCGAGAATAGATGACCTATTTGATCAACTGCAAGGAGCAAGTTATTTCTCCAAAATAGACTTGAGGTCAGGATATCACCAACTGAAGATAAGAGAAGAAGACATGCCCAAAACAGCCTTCCGAACTAGGTATGGACACTATGAGTACTTGGTCATGCCCTTTGGACTGACTAATGCTCCAGCAACATTCAAGGACCTCATGAACCACGTTTTCTGCCCTTACCTCGACAAGTTTGTGATCGTGTTTATTGACGACATACTAATCTATTCCCGAAGAAAAGACGAGCACGAGAAGCATCTCAGGCTAATTCTTGAATTGCTCAAGAATGAGCAACTATATGCCAAGTTCTCTAAATGTGAATTTTGGATGCGCCAGATCCAATTCTTAGGTCATGTGGTGAATGAGGATGGGATTCAAGTTGACCCTTCCAAGATTGAGGCCATAAAGAATTGGAAGATTCCTGAAACTCCTACGGAGATAAGGCAATTCTTAGGACTGGCTGGCTACTACCGACGATTTATAAAGGACTTCTCGCGTATAGTGCAACCTTTGACCGCACTAACCAAGAAGAACACGACCTTTGTGTGGGAGCGAGAGCAGAACGAGGCGTTTGAAACGCTTAAGGAGAAGTTATGCAGTGCACCTATCCTTGCTCTTCCAGAAGGAGTAGAAGACTTCGTGGTCTATTGTGACGCTTCGCGTCAAGGGCTAGGATGTGTATTGATGCAACGCAACAAGGTGATTGCTTACGCATCTAGACTGCTGAATGATCTGGAGTTGGGTGCCGTGGTGTTTGTCCTCAAAATGTGGAGGCACTACCTTTATGGCACAAAGTGCATCATCTACACTGACCATAGATGTTTGCAACATATCCTTGACCAAAAGATGCTCAACATGCGTGAGAGAAGATGGGTCGAGCTATTAAACAATTACGAGTGCGAAATCCGCTACCATCCCGGTAAGGCCAATGTTGTGGCGGATGCGTTGAGCCGAAAGGAAAGAGAAAAGCCTCTTCGTGTACGAGCCTTAAGGATGAGTGTGTATACCAACCTTATTGCAAAACTGAAAGAAGCTCAAAGCGAGGCATTAAAGGAAGGAAGATTAAAGGAAGAAGGATTGACTGGAATGGAAAAGCAATTTGAGATAGGGGACGATGGTACATACAGATATGAAGGAAGGACTTGGGTGCCAAAACACGGAGGAATTCGAGAAGTAATCCTCGACGAAGCACACAAGTCTAGGTATTCAATTCACCCTGGAAGTGATAAGATGTACCAAGATTTAAAGGCACTATTCTGGTGGCCGGGAATCAAGAAATCAATCGCCGTTTATGTGGGGAAATGCCTAACCTGTGCCATGGTAAAAGCTGAGAACCAAAAACCATCAGGAACGTTACAACAACCTGTAATTCCAGAATGGAAATGGGATAATGTCACGACGGATTTTGTTACCAAGTTGCCCAGAACGTTTAAAGGTCACGATGCTATTTGGGTGATAGTAGATAGGCTAACGAAATCAGCTCACTTCTTGCCAATTAGAGAAGACTACGACATGACGAAATTGGCCTAACTATATGTCGACGAGGTGGTAACGAGGCATGGAGTGCCTTTGTCGATCATCTCCGACCGTGATAGCCGTTTCACCTCTCGTTTCTGGAAATCGTTCCAGCAAGCTTTAGGAACCAGTTTAGATCTAAGCACGACTTACCACCCTCAGACCGACGAACAGAGCGAAAGAACTATTCAAACGATGGAAGACATGTTAAGAGCTTGCGTGATGGACTTTGGCGGAAACTGGGATAACCATCTTCCTTTGGTGGAACTCGCCTATAACAATAGTTACCACGCGAGTATTAAAGCCGCTCCGTATGAGGCCCTATATGGCAGGAAATTCCGATCACCCTTGAGTTGGAATGAGATTGGTGATAGCCAAGTTATGGGACCCGACATAGTGTTGGAGACCACCGACAAGATCTATAAGATAATGGAGCGACCGAAAGCAGCCAGAGATCGGCAGAAGAAGTACGCTGACAGGAAACGGAAACCTCTAGAGTTCCAAGTGGGCGACAGGGTAATGCTAAAGGTAGCACCATGGAAGGGAACTGTGAGGTTCGGAAAAAGAGGAAAGTTAAGCCCAAGATACGTTGGACCATTCGAAATACTGGCAAGAATTGGCCCAGTGGCGTACAAGTTGAAACTACCCCCGGGGTTGAGCCACATACACGACACCTTTCATGTGTCGAACTTGAAGAAGAGCATGGTAGACAAAACCCTGGAACTGCCATTAAAAGAAGCAAGAATAAACGACAAACTGAACTTTGTGGAAGAACCCGTGGAGATCACGGACCGCAAGGTTAAGGTTAGATGGAACTCCAAGCGAGGACCTGAATTTACTTGGGAGCATGAAGATGAAATGAGGAAGAATTATCCACACCTCTTCAAACCCACCCGTTCAGTCCCTAATCAAAGCTAAAATTTCGAAACGAAATTTCCTAAACGGTGGGAGAATGTGACAACCGACCTCCAGGTTGTTATCCTAACCCTAAATTACTTGCATCATTATCCATCTTATGAGTGCTAATAATTGAAACTATTCAACCCTACCATGAAATTGGAAACAATTCTTGTTACTTGATTCAAATTTATGGTTTCATATGATTTTATTATTGACTTTTAGCTAATTTAGGTTTCTACTTTTTAAAAATTTGTGTTCCGGGAATGTCGACTAGTCACCCTTACAAAAATTAATTTCAAGAGAAGGCAATTAAAATGTGAGCATACACACTCACACCCTCATATTTTCGGCCCATGCATGCATGGACATGCACTAGATACCTCAATTACACCATCCACTAAACAATACATTATACCCAATACTACAAAACTACACTACATAATAACAATTTATAATTAAAAATTTAATCAAAACTCTCCTCACTACAAGCCAAAAGTGGCCGCCCCCTCTCCGTCCACTCTTCTCCTCTCTACACCACCACCACACCCACCACTCACACTCCATGCAAGCCTTCCACTCTCTCCCTCTCTCCCTCTTATTCGAACTCCGCTGGAAACACACACACACACACTCACACCACAACTCTCTCAAAAATCCTCTCTAGTCAAGAACAAGATTCGTGAAGAACAACAACAAGCAACCATCGGCCAAGTGCAAACCGCAAGGAGGTGGCCTCATTCGCGAGTCTTGGACACACACCCGCACTTGTCCGACTTTTCCAGCCTTGGTTCGAGGTTCTACAGCCAAGTTCAAGGAGTTTCTAGCCATCCACGACCATCAACACCTTCCAAACCGTGAGTTACATCAAGTGTAAGCTCCATGTTGTCGGTTTTGGACATTTCACTTGTTTTCTTCATTTTTCACCTAAAAACCTTGCTTTTTCCTTGTTGTATAAGAAACTTCTCACCATCACTTTGTTCATAAGGAGTTCTCAACGTTCTTGAAGGTAAATCTCATGTTATGATAGTCATTCTTGGGGTGGAAACCGATTTCCACCATGAAAACCCTCTTTTTGGGTGTTTTGGTATCATCTAACTTATGAATGTTGCAACTCTTGTAAACCAAACTTGTGACCTAAATGTTAATGGCTTAATGGACTCCCAAGAACCTTTTTTAAAAGTTCCAAAAGGCTACATAACTCAAACCCACGGTTATTACATGGATTACACCTTGAAACCCTTCTTTCTACATGTAACAACACCCATTAAGCATTTGTTTGAAAAACCCTTTCAACCAAGACTCATAACCTACTCATGAACGACTTTATGACACCTTAATAATCTGTTTATAAAGTTAAATGAAGTGTTGGTAATGTTTAAACTCAAGTTAAGATGATTTACACAAGTGTTATGGTCGGTTATGACATTTTCTACATATTTGAAGCCTATGGATGTGTAGAACAACTAGGCAACTCTTTGGGACTGAAATTTCAGTAGGTTTTGATGAATATTAAGAGTGTTAGTAATGTTTAATCTCTGGAATAAAGGACATGTTGTGATTTGCCCCCTTTTAGTCACTTTCGGGACATGAAAACATGGTAAAACGACCTTAAAAATAATAAGAATATGAATTTAACACTCTTGAAAAGTATTACAGGCTTAAAAATGATAAATAAAGTGTTCTGGAGTCAATGGATAATTTAAATGGTCAAAGGAACAAATAAATGACGTTTTAACTAAAAACGGGTACTAACCGAGCATCGTTTTTGAGAAAATTCCATAAAAATGGAGTGCGAAGCTAAGATTTATAAGAATCATATGATTTAAGTAAGTTAAGTAATAAAAGACTTAAAGGATTTGAAAAATTGGTCAAACAAGTTTTAAATGGTCAAACACGGTCAAAACCGCGTTTTAACGAGTCAAACGTAAAAACGAAATATTCAACTATAAAAGGCCAAATTTCACGATTTAAGGACTTAAAATTTATAAAGATACCTTTTAGAAAATACCTACTGGTCGAAGATTCAAATATATGAAACTCCCCGGTTAAAACTAAATTACGGTTAAAACTCCCCGGCTTTTACCGTAACTGGGAGCGTTAAACGCATAGTTTTTTTTAAATCGGACCCGTAAACTAAAATTTTAAAACACTTACTCTATAATAAGTATAATATCACTCTATGAATCTGATTTTTGGTCTTAAATGTCATAAAGTGCAAGAAATCAAACTTGAGGGTAGAAACTGTCAATTTTGAAACTTGAGGGACCAAACTGTAAAATTTTTCCAAACCTTATAACCAACTACCAGGAAGCTAATAATCACCTGAACAACAAAATTCCTTAATATACTTAACCTAATGGAGTGAAAATCTCAATTTTCGTGAAGACGCCTTGACCTGCCATAAAAGGAAACTTTTTATAACAAACCTTCACGAAACCAAAGCCTTAACCAATAGCTAAACTCTTGACACCATTGTTGCACCTTAAATGAGTTTAGGGCAGTAGCTTATTACTTAATATGTACATGTTAGGGTGCTAGACTTGAGACACTCCCGGCACACCAAGAGACACTTGACTTGAAACCTAAGGTGAGTTCTAGTGACTCCCCTTTTTTTTACTATTGTTTTGGGATGAAACATGCTCTGCTATTTATGAACTATAATTGTGCTTTACTTGATGATTGTATGTGGGATTTATGGTTACCTGCTGATACTTATATCATGATCATTAATTCTTTCGTGAACCACTTATTTTATATGAATAGATCTATTTGGGGAATCCCCCACACACAGTGGCTTCCGTTCCAGGAAGGTTACCCCACTTAGATCCTAAGGGGTCGTTTGTGGCATGTAACAGGTTTTGTTAAGAAACTATGGTGAACCATCCGGGTAGGTAAGGTTCACTGGTTTGGGGCTCAGTTCTTCCTTCGGGAATATCCGGTTAAACACAACTTTCGAAGAGGCCAACCGGGACTGAGTGCAGGGTTGATTATGATTTTTCCCACGATGTTAAACAATGATTACTTTCTTTTTAATCAAAGAAGGATTTGTTAAGTCCTTTTGTTTTTAAACTTTAAGCACTTGAATTCACCAACTTTTTAGTTGACACAAATTTCTTTTGAGCATGTTTCAGGTAAAGAATGAAGAGATCCTAGCTGTTGTGAAGACCTAGACCTATCCCCGCGACCATGGCATTGGCATATTTCCTTAATGAACCATTTGAACAATTACCTGTTTATGATGAACAAGTACAATTTATCTTTATGGATGACTGTAAAACTTATTTGGGGGCTTGATTGTTTCTAGCCCCGGTATTTTTTTTTAAAATATTAATGCCATGTGATATTCTCTCCTTTGAGCTCTTGTAATGGTTTGTTTCCGCTGCCATATGTTGTTGCTAGTCTGTGACGTCCCACCCTACCTGGGCCCGGGGTGTGACACATTCTATTAATAATTTTGGGTAAATGATGTTGCGACTGCTAGGGTTTGATCGTAACTTTAGGATCACTACCAACTAGGGTTTTTATGATGTGATTGATGTATTGATGGACGTATTGTTAGGTATACAGACGTGCGTAAAAGTGTGAGCCTATGCCTTGTATTTATAGGCTCAGGAATTTACTGTTAGGGAAACAGTGAATTTCTTAGAAACAGTAACTTTCTTATCGTGGTAAGAAATTTACTCAGAGAATACTATGATGTGACACATTCTCTGACTGAGTTAAATTCGTCCGTAGGAGTTAACTTTATGACATCACTCAGTGTTTGACTTGTTGACTTGATGTACTTGATATACAAGTGTTGGGTTTCTGTAGATCATTGGTCTTCCGAAGATCATTGGTCTTCTGTAGGAGTTTTGCCTTTCGTAGGAATCCACTTGGTAGACTTCATCCGCATCAAGTTGGTCATCTGCAGTAGATTAAAGTTCTAAGCCTATACAATGTATCTAGACCTATCAAGACTAGATCCAACAAGACTTAGAAATTATTCAGAATTTTTTGGAAAAAGAGGTTTTTTGGCTATGACTTGGAATGTTCCCGGGGATGATGTATGATGACGTATGATGTTGTATGATGTTGTATAATGATGTTAGGCATGATTATGGTCTATTTATTTATGTTCCTTATTATGTATTACTACGTGTCTTTACGTGGTGTGATTATGTTTTTAAACGTAAAGTATTATCTTAATGAAGTGAATGATCTAAGATTGTGAAACTGGAACATCATGAATGAACGAATGAAAAGTCTTACAAGCAAAATGTAAGGAGGTTCACAACTCATTGAGAGTTGTTAGCTCAACTGTGTGTCATACAACATGCGATCTTGGCTAACCCATGAGGGTTCACACACAGGGGAGTCAGTCTTGGTGACTGCTCCATACGTGTGATATGGGATCCTTGTCGCTTAACCCTAGATAAGTTGGCTTTGTGCCTAAGAGGGAGGATTAGCATATGACATGATCTGGATAGAAGTGAAAGATAATGTAATGTGCAAAATGTACAAAACGTGCGAGATGAACGAAATAAACAATGACAGAAGATAATAAATATTACCTTGATGTATGTACAATGTATGATCATATGCGAAAGTAAAGGAAATTGTTAAACGAATGAAAGGTAATATATTTTTGTAAAACTAGAACTCACTCAGCAACGCTGACTTTTATGCATTTCAGTTGGTAGATAATTGTTGCTGAGGATGGCACGGGGTGAAGCTGCTTGGCGAACTTTTGGATGGTATCCATTTTATGTTATAATGATGTTTTTTGTGTCGTAATGAAACCAAACGATGTTTTGTAATGTTAACGATGTTGTATTATTTGGCAAAAGCAATTATTAATACATGAAATGGTTTTTGTTAAATTATTGTGTTGCGTTGTTTTAATGAAAAATTACATATTTTAACTATTATGTGCGATGAATGTCCAACTATAAGCGTCCCAGGAACGGGGCCTTACAAGTTGGTATCACAGCCAAAGTTTAAGAGAAATGGGTATATATTTTCAAAAACCTAAACTCAAACTGAGAATGGAACAAAATGGAAGGATGCCAGCCCAAGTAGTTACATGCCATCAGGTACTTTCTTTAATGTTAACCGGCATTACATGCGTATGTTATTTGATTTATGCGCTCTTAGTAGATTTAGATACTGATGTAGTCATGATAAGAAATGCTTGGGGTATGAAGAGTAAAGTAGGTGGCTAATCACAACTGGTCACTGTAATTAGGGACTTACTATATTTAACATAAACTGAGCTATTACCTTGAATAACCGTGTTGGTGTTTGAATCTAATAGTGTGTTTAGAGGATGGCTGGCGGTAGATCTTCAAAGGCTTCTCAAGGTGGAGGTCATGGTGGACCTGTTGCTGAACCGCGTGTCACAAGAGGCAGCGCTAAGGCTGCTGAAACGGCTCATGAGGAGCCCAAGCCTCATTACCAGGAAGGTGGTGATGAGAGTGCTAATCTGAGGGCCTCGATGAAGGAGGCGGATGTCGAAGAAGTTCATCAGGTTATGAAGACGATTCTGTCGTCTGTGGTAACTGAAGTGATTAGAGCTGTGAGGGAGGATGAGAGGAAGGAAAAGAAGAAGACCTTTGAGATAGGAGAAAGGGAGCAACCGAAGACTGAGACGGTTGTCTCTAGTGATGAGGAGGAGGAAGAAGCTATACAGGAAACAGCACAGGGCTGTAATTTTGGAGAATTCCAGAGGTGTAAGCCCCCGACTTTTGACGGCAATGGCAACGCTGCTGCTACTAACCGATGGGTGAGAGAGATGGAAGTTGTGCTTGATATCAACGAATGCGGAGAGGACCAAAAGGTGAAGTTTGCCACTCACTCATTTGTGGACTCGACTTAATGTTGGTGGGATAATATTGTACATGCCGAGGGTAGCACGACAATTGGAAGGATAAGGTGGGATGAACTGAAGAAGTTGGTGATTAAGAAGTTTTGTCCTCACAGGGAACTTGATAATATTGAGAGGGGGTTCCTGTAGCTTGCGGCAGGGACCATGACGCATCAACCATACACCACCAAGTGCAATGAGATGGCAAGGCTGGTGTCAGATCAGGTCACACATGTGTCATGAAAGATAAAGATATGCCGGCGGATATTCGCAGGCACGTGATCGTCGTCCGGCCAGGTACTTTCAAGTCAGTGGTTGATCTGGCGGGAAGGTTGTATGACGAGAGGGAGGTGGCTGTGGTAGAGGTGAGCAAGAAAGGTGGCGGCGACTAAAACTGGAATGGAAAGCGGTTTGGACTCGGTGGTGTCACTCCAAACAACAAGGTTGACAGAGTGGATGACCGGCGTGTAGCTACACCTAGTGCGGGGGCGAAGAGGTGTGGTAAGTGAAGATCACGTATAGGTTGGACTCACATTAGATTAGATTATGTTTATATTACTTTGTAATAGGTCTAATGTTAGTTTACTTTTGAATGTAGTTCATTTAGTTTAGTTTGTAGTCCAGCGAAACTATGAGTGAAACTGCAGTTTCGCTCATAGTCAGCTGTTTTAGTTCACCTGGCGAAACTGTTGTTTCTGCCGGGCGAAACTATAGTTTCGGCAGTACAGTTTCGTTGACAGCGAAACTTTTTGCGAAACTAAGACTGCTATATATAGATTTGATCATTTTCATTGTTGGGTAACCTTTTTTAGGACCTGGTATTTGAACGAAATACCTAGTGATTAGCGTGTAAACCAGATCAAATAGTGCGGAATCCTATTTGATTGGCGATCCAATCAGTGAGAACACACGAAGAATCAATCAAGAATTGAATCTAACGTTAGAAGTCGATTGGGAATCGATCTAATGTGTTCTGTGAACTTGGAGAACGATTTGGGAGGCTTCTGGACTGCTAGGGTACGTCTGGAGTCGTAATGGTATGAATGCATACGTTTTTCCACGAATTGGGTCTATTTATAGGTTAGTGTTGTTCATTCGTGCGACTGGACCATAAGTATGGTTCAGTCGTGCGATTGAACCATGCGGTTGATTCATCCGCACGACTGAGTGTTCAGTCGTGCGACTGAGCCAATCTTATGTGTCAATCATACGACTGATCCAGTCTCCTGGTTCAGTCGTGCGACTGAGTCAATCGTATGAAGTTATTCATGCATATGGTCCATTCGCATGGGCAATTCGCATGAGAACTTCATTAAGTTAAGTTTGAATGTATTAATTAATATAACTTTATGTGTAACCATTCAAACAATCACAAACCCAATTAACCAATTCAATATCAACTCATTAATGAAATATTAGACATTACAAATCACAAACAATCAATATCATTTCATTAATCATTACACATTACATCATAATCAGACAAACAAGATCTATTACATTACATATCATGATCTAGGGACATACATGCATCAACAAACTCCCCCTTGGACCTAGATCTCTCTATTCTCTTGTTTTCTGCATAACCTCCTTATATTTCTTGTACTTCTCCTCTTTTGTGACTCCCGCCTGAATTTCAAACGCGAAGCAGAGTCGTATAACGTTCTGAAACTGGAGGGCTTGTACAATATCTTGTGTGTCATAGAACAGTGGCCACTTGTATAGCGTATAGACATCATTAGCCGACAAGTTAGTAAGCCACATCGGGTCGAATACCCTGATCATATCCATTTGGCCCTCTTTGCTTAGGACTATGACCGCTTCAGCTGTTCTCCAATCATAGTACTACCATTTAAAGTGTGGAGTGAAGTTGTGGCATTTCCCTGAGTGGGATTCTCGACATTGTGTGCGGAGGACTCCACTTCAACACTATCTTGGGCTTGCCAGTAATGGCATCAACCTCAGACCTTCTGATATACCTAGTAGGCTGTTGTGGTCTGAAGTTAACCCATCTGGTGTGGTACTCCTTCTTTAGGGCTGCCTCAAACTAGCCTGACATCTTCCTCGGGTCAGCATACAAAAGCTTTAGCTTAGCCAGCTGGTTGAGCTCAAAACCTGGTAGAGTCTTCAGATCATGTGGGAATCTGAAGTACTCTATGCCCTGTTCCCTCTTAACTGCATAAACATTAAGATCATCAAAATACGCCCATGCTATAATCCTGCCTGACACCTTGTGATGTTTCTTGACTCTGTAGAGTTTGGTGTAGGCATCCTTCTTTTGTGCAGCACGTTGGGCTCTAACTTCTTCAAAACATGCAGCCCACTCAGCCTTTCGAATGTCGACATCATCATTTGAGGCTTGGGCTGTTCCTTCTGCTTTCTCTGTTTCTTGCTCCATCTTGTTCAACACCTCAAAAGTATCACTGACGAGGGATTCACCCAGATTGGGGACCACATTACCCTCATTGTCAGCGTACTGAGGGTAATCCTCGGCGGTGACATCTTCGATCTCGACTTCATCAACATCGTTGAGCTCTTCATCACTAGTCGAATCGCATGTCGGAGCATCTTTAACTATTTCATCCGGATTGAGCTTGAAAATCTCTGCGAGTTGCTTGTTTGATAGGTCATGAATTATTTCCCCTTCTTCTGGGGTATAACTCACTGACCTCCTTACGATCCCTTGCAGATCAAGAATCATTGTTAGTTGAGTCTTGACCTGTTGAAGGGGAGCAACATCAAACTCATCTCTTTGATAATTTGGATCTGTTTGATTTAAACATTCAACACATAAATCATTAGTAATTAATCAAACAGAAATGCATTAACTTAATATAAACATTCAATACATTGTTTTCGATACAGGATTCAAACACAAAAGTAAATAAATACATAAACATCTAGTCTTTACTTTTATCCTGTATCATAGTCTCGTCACTTGGAGGAGCAGAGGTGGAGGTTGATTGGTCCTGTCTATTCTTTGACCTCCTCTCTTGACCTGAAGCAGAGGCCGATGCAGCTGCATCCCCTCCTTCTGCATCATCATCATCCTCCTTCTCCTCTGTCTTTTCACCTTCGGTTTGCTCATCCTCCTCTGTATCATCCTCCTCATCCTCATCATCATCTTCATCATCATCATCACCATCATCTCCATCATCTCCATCCCCCTCTTTGATCTTGAGGGGCTCCTCCTTAGATCCTTTCAGCTTCAACATGATAGTCTTCTTTGCCTCCTCCAACTCCTCTATCCTTTTAGTAGATGTGATGTTGTGTGCTTGGAGTTGGGCTATCTCAGTGCTTTGAGCAGCCATCTGCTGGGCCTGCTCCTCTATAACTCTAGCCTGCTCTGCAATCTGGTGAGATTGTGCAGCAGTCAGGTCGGCAAGCTGGTAGATCTGGGCCGCCTTCTCCTTATCTGCAGCAAGTAAGCGCATCACCATCCTTTTGAGCGCTGATAGCTGTTCCTCTACCCCGATTGGAGGTAGAGGTGATCCATAAGTGTGTGAGGGATGGGCTGACGGTCCTGCTTTGTGTGAAGTGGTGGTGGTGGCTGTAGTGAAGATAGGTCGGTGAAATGGTGGAGGTGATGTGGGAGTAACGGATATGGTGGTGGATGGAATCTGTACTGTGGTGGGAGGTATGGTGGTGGCTGTGGTAGCTGTGGTGGATGTGGTGGCTGTGGTGGTGGATGGTATAGCTGTGGAGGTGGTGGTGGTGGCTGTGGTGGTGGAAGTAGAGGCTATGGTGGTAACGAAGGTCAACCGACGCTTCTTCTTCTTCTGACCATGGGGCTGAGCCATCCTCTTCCTCCTCGTCCCTGTTGAGGTGGATGCTCCCCCTACAACCCTGCCTGCTGACCCCGGTGCATAACTCGGGTCAGTATCAGTCTCTCCGGAGTCTCTCAGGTGTTCACCAACCACCCTTAGCCCATGTTCTGTGGGAACAACTTTGCTTCCCACAGTTCGCGTTAGGGGCTCCTCATCAGACTCCTCCTCCTCCTCCGCACCAGGAACAAAATCCCGATGAAATCCTGCTGACTCGGCAACATCTCCAGCTGGGGCAGACACTGGAGGTATAACATCAGACACAGTGTCTCTTGGTGGAGCAGGCATATCGTCCCCAGCGTCCCCACTGTCATCATCATCCGAGTCATGAGTGGGTAGAGCAATCTGCTCCACATCAGAATCACTATCATCGTGGCGCCACTTTCTCTTGGCTGGCACCACGTAGTCTTCCCGGGCCAGATGCCCAAACAACCTCCTGACAGGGGGTTTCACTTGCTTCCCCCTGTACACCTTCATCCTCCCCAAGGTAGTGTCATCCATCACCTCGAGGACTACCGCATCCTCCTTCTCCTTTGGCAGGGAGGGAAGCTTCTGATCTATGATCATCTGCATAAACCTCGGATACATGCAGAAGCCCTCCTTCCCTTTCCCCTCAATGTTCTCCACCAGGTAGGTGAAGATCATCTTGGAGAAGCTGAACGGATGGTTCAGCACCAACGCAACATACGCGTTCTGTATCTGATCAGATAGCTCATCAAAACCTCCCTTTCTGGAAGCTATGCACTTAAGTAGCACGTGCGCAAGATACTTAAACTGGGGACAGAGGTTACTCTTGTTGAGTACCCCAGCATTGATGTCCCCAGAGTACTTGGCTCTTAGAAAGCATCCTCTGACTGTGAGGGGGTGTAATCGAGTCGGACAATCAGAGTCATCCCCCAACTGTAATACGATCCTTAGATCCTCCTCTGAGATAGTAATAGCCTCTCCAAAGATGGTACTTCTGATGCAATGAGGCTCAGAGGATCTATCAACTGTAGCGCCTTCCCAGAAGGCCTGCTAAACGGACCTATAAGGAGTGCAAGGAGTAGATATGGCATGTGCAATCCTCGATCTCAGTAGAAATGTGATGATGCCCGAGAAATCAGCAGCGTTTCTGGATGTCAAATCCAGATGAGCACATATATTGTGCTTCATGCTCATAGTCCATCGACTCGCCATCTGTTACACACACATAGTAAACGTTAGTATCATTGGCTAAGAAAGTCATGAAGCACTTGGACTTAAAAAAATCTTTCTGTCATGCGATTGAGGTTGTGCGACTAAGATCAGTCGTGCGACTGAACAGTGCGACTGGGATTTAGTCGTGCGAATGATCCCATGCGTACGACTGAGTGTGCGACTGGACTCATGCGTATGTAACCTCATGTGGTTACACCAATCATGTGACTGAACTCATACGCATGGTTCAGTCGTGCGGTTAAGCAGTTCGCACCCTTCAGTCGTGCGACTGAAGTTCATCAACCTGTCCATTCGTATGATGTACTGACTGTTCAATTCAAATTCACTTTTTCACCACTTTTGAGTTTTAGACATCGTTATCTGGTTCATTTGACTCGCAATACATTCTTATAACACCTAACGTCTTTAATTTCATCTGTTTGAGTCGTTTAGTTAGGTTATTAAGCCACTTAAGTCTCGGTTCTTTTGCGAGTCCAACTGTACTGATTTTGCATCAAATTGAAAGTTATGGGGGTGCTTCTTCACCGCAAATTACCTGTAGAGTCGATGTATATGGTCAGTAATCAAGAAATGGGCAGTTTTAGGGATCAAACGAAATTTGGGCAGAGTGGCGTTAAGTCGTGCGATTTAGGGTTAATTTGAGGGTGGTGAGTCTCTGCGACCGACTCCCCCTCTATTTATACTAACCCTAGATTCAATCGTGCGACTGAGCTCATACGCACCTTTCAGTCGTGCGAGTGGGACTCAGTCGTGCGATTGGGTCAGTCGCCCTTCTTTAGTCGTCCGACTGGATCTCAGTCGTGCGACTGACTCACTCGTTCGCCCTTAAGCATCCGACTGGGCCAATCGTATGGGCCATTCGGTTGGATGGTCCATACTCATGGTCCATTCGTACGAATGGCTTCCATTCGTATGATTAGTCCATACGTATGGTCCATTCGTGCGAATGGGTCATACTTATTAAATTTTCTGCCAATTTGAATATTTAACTTTTAAAACCCTTTTAATTGTTGAAATTAACTTTATGAGCATTTGATCATCTCAGACATGATCATTTTAACTTGAAAACCTTTTGATCACCTCAGACGTGATCCTTTTAAGCAATTTAGTCACCTCAGACGTGACCCTTTTAAACGTTTAAAGCACATGTGGTCATCTCAGACATGACCCTTTTAGTGAGTTGATTCCTTACTGATTTTCCTGATGTAGTCCGACAAACAAACAAACTAAAACAACTAACTAAATCTGAAAATTAAACTAAATAATCAAAACAGGACTTGTTTTTGGCTTTTTGTGAGAGATAAATCCTAAGATGGAAATCTACCGGATTTGATTCCGGAATAGACAGCTTCAACTTAGATTGACCACACCTGGACCAATTCAATTTTGGAATCATACAGGCAAGTCAAATCATTTGGGACTTGTTATCAAAATCTTTTGATGCTCAATTCTTGGTTTTCATCCAGAGTCGTTAGCAACTTTAGGAAATCATACTGGAACTCTTAGATTACCACATTGATTTGAACTTTCAAGATTGTAGCCACAATGATTGTCAATATGTTTGTCCACTTAAATCCATACACAGACTTTTGACACAGACTGGTGATTGTTTTAGGTTTAATTATTTCAATAACATTTTGGATCCCACACTTATTGGTAATCAACATTCCTCAGGAGCTTTTGAGCGGTCTACGGGTATTATTACAAGAAGAGACTATTCTTAGAGCTTTCAAAGAGAAGCCAGTCCTCAGGTCAGTGCCATCGCACAGCAGAGAGGCGGCAAACAACAATGAATTCTAGAATATCTAGGTTATGCTTATCCTCAGGTCAGTGCCATCGCACAGCAGAGAGGCACACAACCTATCTCCTTGTTAGAGCAGCTTATTATATTTTGCACAAAATGCACCAACAACATAAGTCATTAGCTTTATAGCATTTGTCTTTCATTTTTTTTCTTGCTTTGCTCTAATTATGGTCATCCGCACACATTTGTGGCGTTTACATGCTCATTACCCCTTATTGGAATATTGTTGATTGTGTTAACCAGTGATAAGATGGAAGCCCACAGTCAGTTGAACAACTTAGTTTGATCTTCAGATCACCAGTCAGGTCTAATCATCTATTGTGTTGAATCTACCGACATATCATTTGTGGTCTAGCAACCTCTAGGTCTACTCTCCTTGTGTTACCTTAGGAGTTACTAGTTTTTCTATCATCTTCCCTTTTATATTGCTTAGACTACACAGACTTATACTTTGAATTTTTGCATCTTTTCTAAATTTAATTTTTAGTCCCTCTTGATTTGTTCCTGTGTACTATCATTTTCCAAAGGGTTTGAATCGGTATCACAGATACGATCTACCTTATATCAGCTATCCACTCCTTCTCCCTCGTTTTTTTTTGTTAATGTTACTTGGTGACAAATTCTCCCCCTAAAATACTAAAATCATAACTTGTTTAATTATTTTAGGATTTTAATAAACAACAAAATAACATGTGTTTACAATTTAAACAAACTAAAATAAACAGATAAAATAAAATAAAAAAGAAAAATTTAACTAAACTACATCGGACTACACATTATCATCATCAGGAATAACCTCACTTTTCTTTTTAACGCCGTTGACCTCTAGCAAATATTGAAAACGTGGTTTATCAAAGGCTTTAGTATAGAGGTCAGCGCGTTGAAAATCAGTATTAATTTTTACCACATCAGTTAAGTTCTTTTCAAAGCAATCTCTTATGAAATGGTATTTAATACCGATATGTTTGGTCTTAGGATGTTGGACCGGATTTTTAGTTACTGCAATTGCAGCAGAGTTATCAACAAAAATAGGAGTAGAAGAGAACTTTAAACCGTAATCCCGCATTTGCTGTTGAATCCAGATGATTTGTGAACAGCAACTTGCAGCAGCAACATATTCAGCTTCACAGGTTGACAATGCAACCGATGTCTGCTTCTTACACTGCCAGGTAACTAATCTTCTCCCAAAGAATTGACACCCTGCTGATGTAGACTTGTAGTTCATCTTGCAGCCCCCGTAATCCGAGTCACTATACGCGGTAAGCTCAAAGTCATCATCATGAGGATACCACAACCCAAGTGTGGGTGTACCCTTCAGATAACGAAAAATCCTCTTGACCCCGATCAGATGGTTGACCTTAGGCTTAGCCTGATATCTAGAACATAAACATGTAGCATACATGATATCAGGTCTTGAGGCAGTGAGATACATGAGGGATCCAATCATTCCTCGGTACATCGTGGCATCTACAAGATCTCCATTTTCATCAGGTGCTATGTCGTGATTCGTAGCAAGTGGAGTCCCAGCAGCAGAAGCATTCTCCATGTCAAAGCGACTGAGAATGTCTCCTACATACTTGGTCTGATGTAGAAAGATCCCATTTGGAGTCTGATCCACCTGTAACCCGAGAAAGAACTTCATCTCCCCCATAGCACTCATCTCAAAGCTCTGAGAATTCCCAGCTTCAAAGCATTCTTTGCATAATGTCTCCTCATACTTTGAACCGAAGATTATGTCATCAACATAGATCTGTACGAGCAGTAGGTCGCCATCCTTTTCTTTAATAAACAGCGTGCAGTCAATGACTCCCCTGCGAAAGCCGTGTTTCACAAGATGAGTCGAGAGTTTCTCATACCAGGCTCTTGGAGCTTGATGAAGCCCGTATAAGCCTTGTCGAGCTTGTAAACTCTATCCCGATGATAAGGATCTTCAAATCCCTCGGGTTGACTTACATAGACTGTTTCTCTGATTTCCCCATGAAGGAATGCACTCTTCACATCTAATTGGTAGACTTTAATCCTCATGTACGATGCATAGGCAAGGAAGATACGAATGGCTTCCATCCTTGCCACGGGTGCAAACACCTCATTGTAGTCAATTCCCTCGACTTGGCGAAAACCCTGAACCACCAATCGAGCTTTGTTCCTGATAATGACCCCTTGGTCATCCTTCTTGCATTTCAGGACCCATTTGGTGCCAATAACTTTAGCACCTTTTGGTGTATCAACCAGAGTCCATACACCTAACTTCTTGAACTGAAGAAGTTCTTCTTGCATGGCACTCACCCACGCCTCATCATTTAGTGCATCACTGACATATTTTGGCTCAAACTGCGAGACAAAACACCGATAAGCACCATCATGAATGTAACCCTTCTCCATAACCGAGGCGTAATCAGCTGAATAAAGCTGATTTCGGGTTTGTACTCCTGATCTGACATCCCCAATGACATTGTCAAGGGGATGATAGACGTTTAGTCATGATCCTGGAGTAATAGGAACAACTACCTCAAAGGTTCTGCATCTGAGGTAGTTGGAGTTTGAGGTTCCGAAGTCGAAGGTGCATCACTGGTAGATGCTTGTGGACTTTCAGGAACTGGAACCTGTTCCTCCTGACTGTTCTGGTCATCTTCTCCAGCTTCATCTTCAGAGGAGGAGTCACTGTCATCGACTACTCCCCCTGACTGAGTAGATGATTCTCCCTGTGAGCTAGATGGTGTATTCAAGATATCATACATCATCCTAGTAGCTAACTCATCATCCGAGGGAGAGAGAGGGATGTTGAAGGACTTGAAGAATCCATCATAGTCGAAGAAGTAGGCGGGTCCTTTGCAAGTAGGTGGTGTGGTATATCTCTGAACGTCAACATTACACCACACTTCTACAAGACTCGTTGAGTTGTTGTAAACTCGCTTGTTCGGTATGTTGTATCCTAGAAAGATTCCTTCATCCGCCTTCTCGCTGAATTTGCCTTCTTGTGTCTTCTTCAGAAGTGTGCACGGTGCGCCAAAAGGTTCAAGATACTCCAAATTCGGTTTGCGTCTTTGTAGTAGCTCGTAACATGTCTTTCCGTGGCGCTTGACTATCAGGACTCGATTCAGTGTATAACATGCATTCGCCACTGCTCATTCCAGAATTGGATAGGCAGTTTCGAGTCTGCCAGCATAGTCCGTGCTGTCTCTATCAAGCTTTGTTCTTTCTCTCAGCAACGCCATTCATCTGAGGCGTGTAGGCAGAAGTGAATTGATGCACAATTCCCTTTTCCTTGCAGTATGCCTCCATCCACTGGTTCTTGAATTCCGTCCCGTTGTCTGAGCGTACTTGTCTAACCTTCAGCTTGTAGAGAGATTCCAGTGTGGTTACTAACTCCTTGAATGACTCAAATGTTTCTGATTTGGATTTCAGAAACATTACCCAAGTGAACCTTGAGTAGTCATCAGTGACCACAAAACAGTACAAGTCGCCTGCAATGCTCTTTGTACTGACTGGACCAAACAGATCCATGTGAAGAAGTTCAAGAGGAAGTTCTATTGAATGAACTTTCTTTTCCTTATGAGACTTCTTTGTCTGTTTGCCTTTCTTGCAAGCTACACAGAAGTCAGGAAGCTGGAAGTTCTTGACATTAACTCCTCTCACCAGATCCTTCTGAATCAAGTGATTCATCTTCCTTTGACTAATGTGTCCCATTCTCCTATGCCAGGAGATGGAATCCTTCTCAGTAGCTTTGATAGAAAGCACTGAACCTCATGATCCGTTGTAGCAGCTGTTGACAGATCCAAGACATAAAGGTCTTTATATCTTGAAGCAGTCATCAGAACTTGGTCCTCTGGGATCACATAATCCTTCTTCAGCACGTAACACTTCTTGTTGTCGAAGATGACTTTAAACCCCTTATCACAGATTTGGGAAACAGAAAGTAAGTTATTTTGAAGTTGTTGATCGTAGTTCACCTTATCAAACTTAACTTTCTGATTCCCCACTTCTCCCTGAGCTGTGATATAGCCTCCCTTGTTTCCAGCAAACGAAACATGCCCTCCTTTTATTTGCTTGACGTTTGATAAAAGGGCCCTATTTCCTGTCATGTGCCTGGATGCTCCGCTGTCTACAATCCACGTGTTAGTTTCAGCACTGTATCGAACACCCTGCACATACAAAGTAAATAATTAGTTTAGGTTAGGAACCCAAGCCTTTACTGGCTTGGGTTTCCCAGAGGCATCACACATCATAAATTCCACCCATTGACCCTTAGAGGGTGAGGGTAGCTCAGGTTCCTTCTTGTCATCAGTATCAGACACGCAGGATGACTTCTCTTTCCATAAGCCAGATTTGTGCAAGGCCTGTTTGTGATAAACAGTCGACTGGCTTACAGGTTGAACTTTAGGTTCACTAGTTCTTCTAGGTGGAGTAAGAGAACTCCTCTTAGAAGACCTAGGCTTTGAATCCTGAAGTTCAATTTTCTTCCTAGGTGTCTGATAGAAAGGACAATAGGAAGCAATGTGTCCACATTCTCCACAGTTGTAGCATGATCTGCTATCAACTTTATGATTAAACTTTCTTTGTGGAGAAATGTGTGACACTCTAGTAACATCAACCACTTTAGGTTTTGACTCTGGTTCTTTTTATGTTTTCTCTGGTTTAACAAAGTTAACTGTTTTAACCTGTTTAACATCTTTCTCTTTTTGGTTAACTGGTTTTTGACTTGAAACATGTGAAAGATTAACATTAGAAGTCTTTTTTGGTTTTGATTTGACTCTATTTGACCCTGACTTTAAGTTAACCTTTTCAAATTCCTTTTCCAGATTAACATAAGGCAATTTACCCTTTGCCTTTAAAGTGGCCTCCTTTTGCTTGTTTCCAGATTCAATAGATGAACATGAGGAATCTGGATCACTAACAAGAGGAGTAGACACCACGTGATCCTTGATGGGGTTATTATTTACTGGTCTAGTCTTAGTGTTCATCAAGGTCTCAGGTGATGGTGGAACCACTTTGTAACCCAATCCCTCCCTGTTATTCCTTTCTCTCACTAAGTGTTGAACTATGTGTGAAGAACTAGTCTAACTATGCAGTTTCTGTTTTAATGAGTTTACTTCGACTTCTAGAACTGCCTTTTGCTTCTTAGTGTCTTCTAGGGAGTTTAGATAGTACCTAATGTCGTTAGCTTGGTTAAAGGCAACTACTTCGGTTTCCGTAAGCTGTTTAGTCAAAAGGTCTATCTTTTCTTTATAACTATGCTCATTTTGTTTTAATACTCTATTAGCCTCAGTGCACAGTTGCAAGTCTTTTACTAAGTTATCATTATGATCTAATAACCTAGCAAATTTTTCATCTATGCTATTCCTAAAAGTATCACAATCAGAACAAGCATGATTATCAAACATTTGGTTAGTAGTACTTACCTGAGTTGGTTCAGAAGAGTTAGCCATCAACACAGCATCAGATGTCTCTGGTTCTGGTGATTCTGTCTTTTCTATCTCTGACGTGGAAGTCTCCTCTTTAGGCTTGTAACTGACCTCGGTTGCAGTTGCTTCTTCACTATGTGACATCGCTATCTCAACTGCTAGATCTCCTTCACTCGCGGAATCATCGTCAATATCTTCTACACTTGCAATGCTTGATTCCCCTAGTGAGACAAATCTAAAGCTCCAATCCTGTCCTTCATCATCATGAGCAGTCAAGGCTTTTGGATCCTTGATTGATGAAGTAGAACTAGAAGCTTGCTTGTCTTGGCGTGTGAAGGACGAGAATGGGTTCCCGTTACCCGTCTTCTTTGGCTTGACACATTCTCTCTTGAAGTGCCCCTTCTCTCCACAGTTGAAGCAGGTCACTTTGCTCTTGTCAAAGCCAAATGTGGTATCCTTAGTAGCTACCAAGTTCTGTCCGGTCTTTTTAACAAACTTCTTCGCCCTCCGGACAGCACTAGCTAAAGCCCACATTAGATCCATCCTCTCAAGTCCATTTCGTCCACCTGCTCATAGTCCTCGTCTGCCAGATGGCAGTTTCCAATCTTCCCGGTAACAAGTCCATCATATGAATGAACAACTGCTGCCAAAAGATCCATATGCTCTCGAGCTACTTCCACAGTCACATTACCGAGGTTATCGGTCTTCAGTTTAGTAGCACTTGCTTCAGATCCAATATAGTGGGTACAAGAAGACCCTGACGTGTCTGATCCTGAAGGAGAAGCATGTGAAGGACCCGGTGAGCTAGACACAAATGTAGTCTGGAGAGGTGCTCCAGATGTCTTAGCTTGCGGCGTGGCGTTGTACAAAGCTGGATTTTGAGTGTACGAAGACTTCTGAGCTCTGTACTTCATCCTAAGTGCTTCTTCTCGCAACTTAAGGATGAAGTCATTAATATCCAGCTTTGCCAGCATTCCATTCTGTCTCAGGTTAGACACGAATGAAGCCCACTTTTCAGGCAATCCATCTGCAAAGTTACTAACTTTCTCTTCCATGGTAGTATCCACCCCATGTGTATGCAGTTCGCTCATCAAATGGTAGAATCTATTTATGACGTCGTCTAAACTCTCGTTACCCATCGATGAGAAGTTATCGAATTCCTTCTTTAACTCCTTGGCCTTGATTGCCTTCAACGAAGCATTCCCGTCGTACCTCTTTTCTAGCTCATCCCAAAGTTTCTTGGACTGCTTATTCTCTGAGTACTGGTGAAAGATGTCTTTGGGGATAGACTGTGTAATCAATGCATAAACTTTCTTCTCTGCATTGTATTTAACTTTCTGCGCGTCCGTCATCCCTCCTAACGTTAGCTTAACTCCATCAGCTCCCACCGGTGTACTATATCCAATCTCGATAGCTTCCCACAGATTCGGATCCACTCCATTGAGGTAGATCTCAAAACGTTGTTTCCAGTGGGGAAACTCATCTAACGTCAAGAGCTTTGGTGGTTTATTATGATTACCCACCTCACTCTCAAGCAACAGCAGATTCTGTATCCTAGAGTCCTTCCCAGCAGTAAAGGCTGACATTTGATCTTCCATGGCGAAAAACTTTAAGTCTAATCAAACAAACTGTCATTGGTGCGACTGAAGGATGCGAATGGTCTAGTCGTGCGTATGAACCCTGCGACTGGTTCAATCGTGCGGCTAAACTAAGCGATTGGTTCAGTCGTGCGAATGAGGCCGATGCGTTTGAGCTATGTGAACGAACGGTTCAATCGTACGAATGAAGGTGCGAATAGGTCCAATCGTGCGAATGGGCAATGCGAATGGAGTCCAGTCGTGCGAATGGGTCATTCGTGCGACTGAAGCTGCTGTTTTGCGAAATTTTCTAGGTTAGACGTGGTTTAGCCGTAAAAATTCGAAATTTCGCAATGTCTAATCGCTTAAGTCCGTAGAAACCAAACTTTGATGAGCAGGGAACGTCCAAGATCACTTTTGACACCAAAGATTGCGTTTTTAGTGCAAAAACACAACCTTTTATGCAATCTTGATTGAATCACACGTAATCAAGAGCCAATGCTCTGATACCTCTTGTTAGGACCTGGTATTTGAACGAAATACCTAGTGATTAGCGTGTAAACCAGATCAAATAGTGCGGAATCCTATTTGATTGGGGATCCAATCCACGAAGAATCAATCAAGAATTGAATCTAACGTTAGAAGTCGATTGGGAATCGATCTAATGTGTTCTGTGAACTTGGAGAACGATTTGGGAGGCTTCTGGACGGCTAGGGTACGTCTGGAGTCGTAATGGTATGAATGCTTACGATTTTCCACGAATTTGGTCTATTTATAGGTTAGTGTTGTTCATTCGTGTGACTGGACCATAAGTATGGTTCAGTCGTGCGATTGAACCATGCGGTTGATTCATCCGCATGACTTAGTGTTCAGTCGTGCGACTGTGCCAATCTTATGTGTCAATCATACGACTGATCCAGTCTCCTGGTTCAGTCGTGCGACTGAGTCAATCGTATGAAGTTATTCATGCGTATGGTCCATTCGCATGGGCCATTCACATCAGAACTTCATTAAGTTAAGTATTAATGTATTAATTAATATAACTTTATGTGTAACCATTCAAACAATCACAAACCCAATTAACCAATTCAATATCAACTCATTAATGAAATATTAGACATTACAAATCACAAACAATCAATATCATTTGATTAATCATTACACATTACATCATAATCAGACAAACAAGATCTATTACATTACATATCATGATCTAGGGACATACATGCATCAACAACCTTGCAAAACCCTAATTAGTTTATCATTGTTGGAAGTGAACTTTGTAAGCAGTCTATTCACTGAAATATTTTTGTGCTTTGTTATTATTGGTTATATTGATCATCATTGTTCTCACCTTGATACATTTGTGGTTGTTCTTAATCTTCTTCATCTTTGTTTTCTATTGTTTGTATTTGATATTGAACGATTCAATATCTCATTTGTACTGCAAATCAATCAAATGGACCAACAATATGGTATTAGAGCCTTAGTGCTCATGATTTATTGGAATTTTTGGTTGTTTTTGTTCAATATCAAGTTTTCATCAATTCCAGATCAAATTTGAGTGTATTTGATATGAAATTTGCTTGAATTTTGTTTGTTTTTGGTTGGGGAAGCTCTGTTAATCATCAGATCTCAAATCCATTGAGTTTTTGATTATTTTCGATTGATATCGTGTTGAAAAAGCTTTTCAGCTTCATCCAGCGAAATTACAAATTCATGCAGCGAAACTGCCTGATCTTCCAGTGAAACTACATGTGTTATCATCTTTGAAGTTGTTTTCTACTGTCTTGTGAAACTAGTTTCAGTGAACGAAAATTCAATAGTGCTTGTGGGTGATTTACAAGCGAAATTGCTGCCGAAAGTACCATTGAATGAAAGTTCAAGCTTGTTTCGTGCGAAATTGTCGGCAAACTAAGCAATTTCAGGCATTTGGCTAGCGAAACTGCTGCCGAAATTGCCTGCGAAACTACGGCGACCCGGCGAAACTAGTCTTCTCTGCGAAATTTTCTGCGAATTTACCAATTCCCTGCGAAATTATTTCTTCCCCAGCAAAACTAGTATGTCAAAGATTACTTCCCTCACCCTTGCTGATCTTGAAAGTGTAACTCCCAACAGACTTGCGAGACTCATAAACGGGGATAATTTCGAGGATTGGAAGAGATGTGTCAAAGCCTTTTTCTTCTACACTGACCACAATCAATGGGAATCTATCATTTCTGGTCCTCACGTACCGATTGTCACTGTTGGTGATGTTGTATCTCAAAACAAGGACCCATCCACATTGAACGAGAAGGATCTGAAGCTAATTGATCGAGACCAGAAAGCTTTTGGAGCATTAACTCTCTGTCTCACACCAGACATCTACAATCGATTTACTGAGCATAAGAATGCTAAGTCTCTCTTCGACGCTCTGTGTGAGTTCTATGACGGTAACGATGAGCTGGTGAAAGATAAGGGTATACAAGCTGAGAAGGAATTCAACTCCTTCGTGGGATACAAGAACGACAGTCTCACAGATCTCACCAAATTGTTTTCTGACAGTTTCAAGCACACTAAAGAAATACGATGACAAAATTTCCAATAGTGAGCACGTCAACAGGTTGCTAGACTCTCTCCCACCTCAGTGGAGCCTACAAGTGAGAATGCTCAAGTAGGAAAGATGTTTCACTGACTACAAGCTTATGGACATCATCAATAAGCTTAAATCCTTCGAGTTAGACATGAAGAGAAGGGAATTCAACCAAACCATGATGCCTATATCTGGTTTCACTCAACATGCTGCATTATTGTCTTCCGCTGCATCCTCTCCTATGCAGACATCTTGTTAAGGAGGAGTGAATACTGGTAATTATTCTGGAGGTTGTGGTAGTGGTGGGAGAGATCAAGCTAATTCGAAAGCAAATGTTGAAACTTCAGTTCCATCCGGGACAATGGCTCTTTTTGGTATGTTTGTTCAGAGCTATGAAGCCTTAGTGGCAGGGAGTTGAAAGGCAAAGGAATGACGATGGAGGATATGTATCAGGTGGACCCTGATGATCTTGAAGAGACTGATATTCAATGGCAAATGGCAATGTTGACACTTAGAGCCCGGAGATTCATGGAGCGCACTGGAAGAAAAAATTTCGAAGGTCAAAGCACTAACTCCAAACTGGGATTTGATAAGTCTAAACTGAGGTGTTTTAATTGCAAACAGTTGGGACATTTCAAAAATGAATGTACATTGCCAATCATCACTGATCCTAGTAATTCGGGAGTTCCACGACTGGCTTCAAGCGGGTGTAAAGAGGAAATGGGTCACAAGAAAGAGACAGCTTTAATTTCTAATTTTGATTGGAGTGCTGAAGTTGAAGAGATGAGAGATGAGATTAATCAAGCACTGGTGGCTGAGATTGTGGAAGGAAGGGGGAAGGTGAACTGTGAGGATGAATTTGATCCGTTCAAAGAACTCAAAGATGAAGCTGAGTTATCTTTGAAGGTGAAGGAGGATGAGAGGGTGAAAGAAGGTAAATCTAAGGAATTGAGGAAGGAAGGAAGTCAACCCACTAAGCAAGGAAAAAAAAAGATGATGCTGCTACCACTGTCGAGGAAAGCAAGTCAAGTACTCCGGTGTGCCAATGTGAGAAGGCCTTAGCAGCAAAAAAGGTGGTGATGGGACATCTGTATGAGGTAATTTAGGATATGTGTTCTTATGCATGTAAAATCAGGTTATTTTGGGTTTATAAAGCTAATCGTTTATTAATTGATAATAAGAAAGATTTAAAACGAATTAATGAGGAACTTAAAATAAACGAGTCTAAATATTTTGTTAAATTAAATGAGGCTTTGAAAGAGAATGATCACCTAAAACGAATAGTTTTGGAAAGAAATGTTCAGATTAATACTTTGACTGAAAGGTTTGCACTTGCTGAATTTGAAACAAGTAAACTTTAGTCAAAGCCATATAAATGGACAATATCGGGAATGAAACATGATGATCTATGTAAATCTCAACGGGGGGCCAGGATTAAAACGGGATTGGGATATAAAAATGCTAAGGTTTATCCTTCTCCCATCACTTACTGCTATTCTCCTATGCCTGTTCCTCATCCTTCTAATGATTTGATCAAAACAAATACTAATAGTATGTCTACAGGTTTAGAAGGTGTGAATCCTAAGCATGTTCGTGAGGACTACGATTATGGACTGATTAGCGGGCTTGGATGCACTAGTCTTAGTACACCTGAATCTCAGCATCCAGTCTTAGATCATAAATCTAGTTTAAATTCTGTTTTTGTTTCTAGTGAATCTGTAATAGATTCTGCCTCATCGTGTTCTCGTGATGTTTCTATCTCATCTTTAAATTTTGTGGATTGTGATGATGTTACCGTTTCTGATTGTGTTAATAGTGTGAATGTTTCCACCGAAAAGAGTAACGAGAAAAATGAAACTAATTGTTTTGCAAAATTCTTTTCTCGTCCTATCCCATGTTAGATCTAGGAACAATAGATCTAGATCATTTTGTATAGGCTTAGAACTTTAATCAATATTTGTAATAAATGATTGTACTTCATTATTTTGATGTATGCATTGTGTATATAGGTTAACCCATATGTGTATTGATCAGTGTATAATTGCAGGTACAAACATAATACTCGGTCAATTATTAAATTTGACTAAGTGTAAGAAACATCTATGGATGAACATTTTGTTCTTCCGTAGATATGTTTCTAACAAGTAACAATCATCCGAAGATCATCTGCGGATGAACATTCAACTGGAGTTCAAGTGAAAATCAGAGTTCAAGTGAAGACTCTTGCGGATGAGCAAAGTCCTGCGTATGATCAAACACCTTCGGAAGAACAAGTACCTTCGGAAGAACAAAGTACCTTCGGAAGAACAAGTACCTTCGGAAGAACAAAGTACCTTCGGAAGAACAAGTACCTTCGGAAGAACAAAGTACCTTCAGAAGAACAAAGTACCTTCGGAAGAACAAAGTACATTCGGAAGACTATGTAGCTGCGGAGCTCAAACACATGTATTTAAATAATACAAGTGTTACAAGTCAACAAGTCAACAAGACAGCTGTGGGAACCCCTAGAGATCCGGTGTTTCCTTAACTGAAACACACGTGTCTATAAATATGGATCCTAGGTTTCACATCAAAGAACACACGAACACAAACAACCAAGCATCAATATGGAAAACCCAAACTCACATCAAATCACACAAACATAAACCCTAGCAGCCGTCACATCAACATCAACACGTTCGAAGCATTTATCATTTATTATTTATTCATCTGTAATCATTAATCAGTTTAATGAAATACATTTGAATCAAATCTTTTTTTTGCTTATTAATTGTGTTCGTCATAATCTTTAATCATTAAATTTGATATTTAGTTGTTATAACAAATAAACAAGGTTAATGTTGATTCCATAAACATTAACTTGATTTCCTATTAACACCGATTATTCTTTATTGCGATCCTTGGATTCACAGATGATATCAGAGCCACGTGCTCATTGATTTAGATCGATTGATCTATCAGTGTTAATAGTGTTTAATTGTTTGCTTGTTTCACTAGATTTGTCAGTTTTTGCTGATTAGATCTATTGTTTTTAAGCAAATCGTTTTTGTGTGAATTGATGAAAATAGTGAATTGTCCTTCAACAAGTACAGTTAAATTGCTTGATTAACTTGGGTCAATATTCAAATCAATTGAATAGTAGATCTTGGTTATTGATTGACATTCATAAATTGTTCAAATTTATTTGAACAAATACATTAACAAATTTTTGATCCAACAAATCAAAACATGAGTAACTCTGGTGGATCATCATACCAACCTCCAAAGTTGGAAACAAAAGCAGATTTTAAATCCTGGAAAATCAAGTTCAGGAATCATGTGAATTATACAGATTCTGACTTATGGGTGTCAATAACTGAAGGTCCTTATATTCCACCGACTCTTGGGTCATATTATAATAACAATAATCAACCCATAAGTACAAAGGATCTGTCACTTGATGATATTAAGAAGGTTAAAGTCGATATTAAGGCATACAGCTTACTTAGTATGGCTTTACTTGAAGAAATATTGATTAGATGTGAGAATTACAAAACAGCAAATTCCTTGTGGAAGATTCTTCATACACTCTGTGAAGGAAGTGGTGAAACCAGAGATGAATATCTTGGAGTTGAAATACACAAGTGAGAAATTAAACAAGAAGATGCTCCATACTTTGCCAGAAAGTTGGAAGCAAAGTGTGTCCATGTTCAAGAACACCATCGACCTTAAAGCAACTGGTTTAGATACATTGGTAGGTAAAGTTGAGGCTCTTGAAATGGATGAAAAACCAAAAAACAAGAGTGTGAGAATACATGTCTCACCTTATCACTTTAAAAAACAAAAAGTGCTTGAAGTACCTTCATTTCCAACAATGATAGTGATAACTCTTGTACTTTGAGTGAAGATGAAGAGGAAGTAAGTTTCTATGCATCAAAGCCTTCAAAGAAATCTTCTCGAAGTAAGTCAAGAAAAGATAAAGGAAGAACTGATGATCGAAGAGATACATCATCAGCAAAGTCTTCATCAAATAACAACCAAACAGAGCCCATCACTGTCATTCTGGACTCTGAAGAACAAAAAGCAGATTTTGCAGCTTTCAGTTCAAGTTTTCAAACTTACCTGGGAAGCTCATTAACATCTGCCAACATTTGCCAGCAAGACTTGGAAGAACTACATCCAAATGTAGTAGAGGAGATGGATCTACAATGGCAAAGGGCAATGATTGCTTATAGAGCCAAACAATATCTCAGGAGAAATAAAAATTTGGCTGCTGCAAGTAAATCATTAATGATTGGTGTTGATAAGTCAAAGTTAAGATGCTTCAAGTGCAATCTCTATGGACACTTTTCTAGAGAATGGAATCAACAATCAAATCTTGATTTGACACAACATCAGCAACGTCAGTCTCACCAACCATCATCATCTCAAAGATCTTTTAGGCAACCAAAAATTACTAACTCATCCCTACCAGCCACAAATACATCAGCAGGAACAAGTAACTCTAAAGAAACTGGGTTGATCATACTTCAAGATGAAACTTGTGACTGGAGTATGTATGAGAAGGAAGTATTGGAAGAAAATCAAGCTGTAATGGCGTACATGGAAAACAAAGTTCCACCCATGGCTAGAGAGGAACAATCTTGGAGAGCTGACAACAAGTGGTACGTTGACAGTGGTTATTCCAGGCATATGACAGGAAACTGTTCACTTCTCCATGACTTCAAACATAAAAATGCCTCATATGTGGCATTTGGTGGGGATAAGAAAGGAGGTAAAATAGTTGGTGAAGGAATGGTAACTAATGGTGTGCTCAAATTTGAGAAAGTAAACTATTGTGAAAATTTACAATATAATTTACTGAGTGTGTCTCAAATTTGTGATCAAAATTATACCATATTATTTGATAACACTAACTGTTACATTCTTAAGCAAGGTTTTTTTGTTCCAGAAGATTGGATCATTCTTAAAGCATCAAGAAAAGAAAAAACATATGTTTTGGATACGAACAACACTTCACTCAAAACACATGAAACATGCCTCCTATCTAAGTCATCAGAAGATAATCTCAATTGTGGCATAGAAGGCTTGTTCATTCTAACATGAAGAACATGAACAAATTGGTGAAAAATGACTTAGTCATTGGATTGCCAAAGAAAGAGTTTTATTGTTCAAACCATTGTCCTTCTTGTTATAAAGGAAAACAACATATAGTGTCTCATAAATCCAAATCAATACAAACTCTACACCACTCAAATTGCTTCACATGGATCTGTTTGGTCCAACCAATGTGACGAGCATCGAAAAGAGGCAATCTTGTTTGGTGATAGTTAATGATTTCAATAGATTAATAAGGTCTTCTTCTTAAAACAAAAGAGTGAAACATCAGAAAAATTAATGGACGTTGTCATCAAGATTGAGAATCAACTTGATTTAAAAGTTAAAATTTTCAGGAGTGACAATGGGACTGAATTTGTTAATACTGACTTACATTCCTTTTATAGGAATAAAGGTGTTGCAAGACAATTCAGTGCACCGAGAACTCCACAACAGAACGGAGTTACTGAAAGAAGAAACAGAACACTTATTGAAGCAGCAAGAACAATGCTAGCTGATTCACAATTTCCAATCACCTTTTGTGCTGAAGCAGTGAATACAACATGCAATGTTCAAAATAGGACATTGATTGTCAAAGAACATAATAAAACACCTTATGAGCTTTTATTTAAAAGAAAACCTTACATAGGATATCTTAGAGCTTTTTGGTGTCATGTATCTTTTTTAAACACAAAAGAACAATTGGGAAAATTTTCAGAAAAAACCTATGATTGTTTCTTTATTGGATATTCTTCAACATCTAAATCTTATAGGATCTACATTCCACAACATAACATTATGGAAGAACTCTGAATGTATCATTTGATGAATACTTATTTCCTAAATCACTTAAAGGATCATCATGGTTGTTTAACATAGATGCACTAACAGACTCATTTAACTCTGGTTATTTGAATAATGCAAGATCTGATGACACATGCTATCCATTTGTTCCCACAAATATGAATGAAGTGTCATTATCTGCTGATCCTCCAAGGATACACACATCAAGTATTATGGAACAAAGAACAACAAATAATGACAATGATGATGCACAAGTCCAGCAAACTGAATGCACATCCTCAGATGGAAATACTTCATCAGCAGCTGCTGACTCTGCATCCGCAGATGTACATTGTGTATCCGGAGATATGAATAATGTCTCAGCAGTTGTTCTATGCTCTCAAGAAGATACAACAAACATTTGAAATGATTCATCAAGTCCTCATATACCATTCGTAGAAGTTCCTGTAACTTCTACAGAAGAACAAAATGCTTCCGGAGAAGTTCCTATGGAAGACATTAATGATGCTCCTGATGTTCAATTTTAGGAAGACCACTCAATACCTAATGATGAACAGGAGGAACACTTTGACTACTTCCTAAATTTCCTAAATTCATCAACTAGATTAGATCCGTCTTTATTAATGAATATGTCTAACTTGGAATCATCTATTCCAGTTGAATCAACTCCAACAACAAGAATTCATAATACTCATCTAGTCAACAACATTATTGGTGATCCTGACAAAAGAAATACAAGCCAAAGTGGAACTGCCAACATCTGTCTTTTCATTTGTTTTATTTCACAAGTGGTTCCTCCAAACATCATAACTGCTCTAAAGGACAATAGCTGGATTGAAGCTATGCAAGAAGAGCTTCAACAATTCAGAAAGTAGAAAGTCTGGAATCTAGTTGATTTACCTGAAGACCAACATCCAATTGGAACAAGATGGCTCTTCAAAAATAAACTAGATGAAAGAGGTATAATTGTGAGAAACAAAGCAAGGTTGATTGCACAAGGTTACACACAAGAAGAAGGAATAGACTATGATGAAGTTTTTGCACCAGTTGCAAGAATTGAAGCCATAAGAGTATTCCTAGCATATGAATCATATAAGAAGTTCACTGTCTATCAAATGGATGTCAAGTGTGCTTTCCTATATGGGAAAATTTGAATAAGAAGTCTATGTATCACAACCTCTAGGATTTGAAGATCCACACTACCCACACAGGGTATACAAGCTTGATAAAGATTTGTATGGTCTTCACCAAGCACCAAGAAAGTGGTATGAAACCTTATCATCTTTCTTGCTCAAGCATGAATACAAAAGAGGAACCATTGATCAGACTCTCTTTCTCAAACAAGAACATCAATATCTCTTAGTAGTTCAAATTTATGTTGATGACATTATATTTGGATCAACTAACAAGAGATTGTGTGTAAGCTTTGAAGAATTGATGAAATCTGGGTTTCAGATGTGTTCAATGGGAGAATTCACTTTCTTTCTTGGTCTACAAGTTCATCAGAAGACCGATGGCATTTTCATTAATCAAGACAAATACATACATCAAATATTAAAGAAGTACAACCTTGCTGATACATCTTCATGCAATACACCAGCCTCAACAATTGAAAAGATTGTACCTGATCCTACAGGAAAAACTGTTGATCAAAGATTATATAGATCAATGATAGGATAACTTATGTATTTAACTACCAGTAGACCTGACATTATGTTTGCTGTGTGTGGTTGTTCTAGGTACCAATAAGATCCAAAAGAGTCTCATCTGAATGCTATGAAGAGAATTTTCAGATATCTGAAAGGAAAACCAGCACTTGGACTTTGATATCCAAAGGATGGTGATTTCACTCTCTACTCATATTCGGATAGTGACTTTGGAGGATGCAACAACAACAGAAAATCCACAACTGGTGGATGTCAATTCATAGGACCAAGACTAGTTTCATGGCAGTGCAAGAAGCAAACAAATGTATCCGTAGCCACAGCTGAGGCTAAGTACATAGCTGCTTTAGTTGGCTGCTCTCAAGTCCTTTGGTTGCAAAACCAATTGCTTAATTATGGTTACAATTTCCTTCAAACTACAATTTACATTGACAATTCAGCTGTAATTTTTATAACTGCTAATCCTGTGCAACATAGTAAAACAAAGCATACTGAAATTGTTGATACATCATGTTTCTAGTTTATGTTTTTAATTTCAAAAGTCTTTCATTTCTTACACATATGTAATGTGAATTCTTAATGAAATTTGATATGCTTCTTGATGTTTATTTGTCTTTAAATATTTCATATTATTATTGTATTTAGTATAATTCATATGTATGAACATCATATATAGGTTGAGGTTGTTGTACATAGTTCTAAGTCAATAATGATTAAGAAATGTGTTCAACTTAGTCGGGTGGTTATTCATGCTAATGGACCATACTTATGGACCATACGTATGAATGAATCATACTTATGGATCAGTCGCACGACTAAACCAGGAGACTGGATCAGTCGTATGACTGAGACATAAGATTGATTCAGTCGCACGACTGAACCTTCAGTCGTGCGTATGAATCAATCGCATGAGTCAGTCGCACGACTGAACCATGCTAATGGTTCAATCGTACGAATGAAAACTAAAAACCTATAAATACCACATAATTCGTGAAAAAAAAACGAGACTTAGAAGATTTACAAACCCTAGCGTCCAGAGCGTCCTAAACAGCCTATCCAACTTCATAGTTCGTTCCGGATCGATTTTAATCAATTCTTAACGTTTGTTTCATCGTTAGATCGATCAGGTTGTCGTTCTCGTTGATTGGATCGCCAATCAAATAGGATTCCGCACTATTTGATCTGGTCTCAAGCAGAATCTGTTAGTACTCCATACGAAAACGGTCCTAACAGATATAAGATACCATTTTCTGAGAGATTACTCAGAAAAAGGTTTGATCACGTTAGTCAAAGTGGATACAACAAATCAGCTTGCTGATTTATTCACTAAAGCCTTTGATTCAGTTAGATTTAATTTTCTAATTGAGGCTCTGGGCATGATTAACTTATATTAATCATTATGAACAAACAAAGAAAAACATGTGTCTGTCCTTGTAAATAGTAATAAATAATAATAAAAAAACATTGTCTTTCTTTCTATGTATTTTAATTCAGCATGACATATGTATGGGAAATGATAGTACACTATGCCTTTGCTTACTTCCTGAATTCTTAAATATCATTAACATTTGATCAAAGTTTCTTGATATGTGAGTAGCTTCATCTTGAGTGGAAACTACACTAAGAGCATGCCAAACATAATGTAAAGTGATTGTTTGTGGGAAACTTCATTTTGAGGATACAGAAAGTGAGTCTTATTCTGATGTGACCAAATCACTCATCTAAGCACACTATGTTCCAACACTTTATAATATAAATCTTTGCAAATCATACTCCCTCTATTTTGCCGTACAGATTCCTATGCCACACTTACCTAAAGTGCATCTCAAATAGGAAGTCTGGGCTTGACAGATTCTTTAGACACATATGTGATTATGAGCATGAGTGAGATGAAAGATGTGATGAAAGAGTTTGAGCTGGCTAGATTCATGATTCCTAATTGTTATTATGAAGCATTCACAACATTACAAGCCATTCAGAAAATCAAGAAAGATCTAGACCACTGTGACACAGCAAAGCTTAGCAAGTACAATATGATCTATTGGCTACAAGGTCATAACTACAAGGTACATGAGCTTAAGGGAAGAAAAGTTGGTGAGCTCAGGAGGATGATGGAGCATGTAATGGCTGTTGTGCTTGACACAGTGGTGAGCTTGACACAATGGTGACACATTGAAGAAGTATCAGAAGTTCGAATCTCAGAAGAAGATAAGCTTGAAATAATTCATAACCAAAGTATTGTGGAAACACTAACAACAGAAGAAGACATTTTGGGACTAAGTTTTGAGACTCTTCAAAGGATATGCAGAATCAAGTTCAAATACGATGATCAAAAGGATGCAGTATCTTATTTCAACAAGAAGATGGAGTCAAGATTGAAGGAACTTTCAGTTTTGAGGAGCTGGTTAGAAGTATCTAAGCCTAAGGGGGAGTATTGTTAGATCTAGGAAAAACATATGTAGATCATTTTGTATAGGCTTAAAACTTTAATCAATATTTGTAATGAGTGATTGTAATTCATTATTTTGATGTATGCATTGTGTATATAGGTTAACCCATATGTGTATTGATCTGTGTATGATTGCAGGTACAAACATAATACTTGGTCAATTATTGAAATTGACTAAGTATAAGAAACATCTACGGATGAACATTTTGTTCTTCCATAGATATGTTTCTTACAAGTAACAATCATCCGAAGATCATCTACGGATGAAAAATCAACTGGAGTTCAAGTGAATATCAGAGTTCAAGTGAAGATTCATGCGGATGAGCAAACTCCTGCGTATGATCAAACACCTTCGGAAGAACAAGTACCTTCGAAAGAACAAAGTACCTTCAGAAGAACAAGTACCTTCAAAAGAACAAAGTACCTTCGGAAGAACAAGTACCTTCCGAAGAAAAAAGTACCTCTGGAAGAACAAAGTACCTTCGGAAAACTATGTAGCTGCTGAGATCAAACACTTGTATTTAAATAATAAAAGTGTTACAAGTCAACAAGACAACAAGACAGCTGTGCGAATCCCAAGAGATCCGATGTTTCCTTAACTGAAACACACTTGCCTATAAATATGGATCCTAGGTTTTACATCGAAGAACACACGAACACAAACAACCAAGCATCAATACGGCAAACCCAAACATCACATCAAATCACACAAAACATAAACCCTAGTAGCCGTCACATCAACATCAACACGTTTGAAGCATTTATTATTCATTATTTATTCATCTGTAATCATTAATTAGTTTAATAAAATACGTTTGAATCAAATCTTTTTGTTTGCTTATTAATTGTGTTCTTCTCATTGTGTTCATCATAATCATTAATCATTAAATTTGATATTTAGTTATTATAACAATTAAACAAGGTTAATGTTGATTCCGCTAACATTAACTTGATTTCTTATTAACACCGATAATTCTTGATTGCGATCCTTGGATTCACATCCCATCTTTTACCCCAATGAATATTTCTTTATCAAACGAAAGGGTATCGTCTTCATCTGAAGCTAGTACAAGTACTACATGTACTTCAGATGACAATTCAACTTCTTTTGTAAATAACTATTCTTTTTCAAATAAAAACAGACCTCGAGACATGTATGAGACATACAGTGATGTAGATTCTAAACTGTCTAAATATGATGAGGAAATACATATTGATCAAATCCCTACCCCGTTTCATAACAGACCTAGATTAGAACCACATTGTTTTAGGTGTGGTAAAGATGATCATGTAGTTAAGCATTGTCCAGAGCTACATCATAGACATGTTAATAGAAATTCATTTTTTGGGAATAGATTGACAAAGTTAGTCAATAATTTCTTCTGTAAGAAACCTGTCTCTCCTAAACCCAAAGTTGTTCAAACTTGGGTTCCCATTTCACCTGGTTAACCTGTTTTTTGAGATTTTTGCAGGAGTCATCCACTATGGTCGTAAACAGTGTATGGCATGTGGGTAGTGGATACTCTAGACATATGACGGGGCTCAAGGACTTATTGACCAATTATCAAATAATAAATGGAGGTTATGTCACATTTGCTGGCTTGCATTTAGAGAAAGTCAAATTCGTAACTGAGCTTGCATTTAATCTGTTGAGTGTCTCTTAGATTTGTGATAAAGACATTCCGGTCTTGTTTAAGTCCAATGAATGTCTCTTTCTAAAATCCGAGATCGATATTCCAGATGAGATGGTACTCATGCGGGCTCCAAGAAAGAATGACACATATCTTCTTGATATGGGTTCAAAGGAGTCAATGTCTATCGTCACCTGTCTTTTGTCCAAAGCTTCCACTTCTGAGTCTTTCCTATGGCATCGCAGATTGGGCCACGTTAATTTCAAAATTATAAACAAATTAGTTAAAAAACAATCTTGTTAGGGGACTACCTTTAAATGATTTCTCTTTGGTTGAAAAATGTATGGCGTGTGCCAAAGGCAAACAACACAAGAAACCACATAAGCCAAAACTTGAAAATAGCATATCTAATCCCCTCGAGTTGTTACACACTGATTTGTTTGGCCCAATCAGTGTTAAATCAATTGCTAAAAAGTCTTTCTGTCTTGTAATAACAGATGATTTTTCCAGTTACTCTTGGGTGAGATTTCTTGCTCACAAGGGAGAGGCTGCTGAGGAGTTGCACAAGTTAGTTCTTTCGATTGAATCAATAAGCAAGAGGAAGGTTATGGCAATAGGAAGTGAAAACGGTACTAAATTCAGAAGGCAGATCTTTGATTCATTTTGTCCTGCTAAGGGAATGTTAAGACAGTTCATTGCTGCGAGTACCCCTCAACAGAATGGTGTGGCTGAACGAAAGAATCACACCCTTATTAAAGCTACCCGTACAATGTTGATTGAATCCTCCTTACCCATCATCTTTTAGGCTAAGGCGGTGAATTGTGCTTCATACGTTCTGAACAGAGTGTTGATAGTCAAGGATAAAATGAAGACTCCTTATCAATTGTTTCATAAGAGAAAGCCTTTAATTGATTTCTTTCGACCATTTGTCTGCTCGTGCACTTTATTGAATACTCAGGCGCAGAAGTCGAAATTTGGTGCCGTGTCTGAAGAATGTTACTTCGTCGGCTATTCTTCTTCTCAAAAAGCTTATCGGGTATATAACAAGAGAACACGTATTGTTCAAGAGTCCTTCTATGTTGATTGGCATGAATCCAATTCCTCCAATTTCGATCTGAACCAGCATGGTTCTTTGACTCTGATACGGTGTTTAACTCTTTTAATCTTCCAGTTTTTGACGATGATGTGTCTATCTCCAATATTCAAACAAATATCTTTTCTCCAACTCCAGTACCTATCATGCCTCAAGACCCTCCCACTACATCTACAAACGATGCTACATTAGTTGATATTGCATCTTCATCATCATCATTTGACCTTCCACCTCCACCTGTTTCTGCATCTCTTCCCTCTTCACCTACATCTACCTCATCTCAGCCGGTATCACCTATCTCTCCAATTGACTCTACCTTACTAATTAGCCAACCGTCTTCCAACACCCTACCTATGCCCTTTGATTTCAAAACCTTGAATGATCATCCACATGATAACATCATAGGATCTATCACCGATGGAGTTCGGACGTGGAGTCAATATGCTTTGATTAACGTTTGTTTATTCTCTTGTTTTATATCCCAAATTGTCCCAAAGAATGTTCATGCAGCTCTTCATGACCCTTGTTGGGTTGAATCGAGGCAATTAGAGCTGCAACAGTTCAGGAAACTCAAGGTGTGGACCCTGGTCGATCTTCCACCGAACAAATGCCCAATTGGCATGAAATGGGTGTTCAAGAACAAACCCGATGACTGGATCTGGTATGAGACTTTAACACAGTATCTCTTAAGCAATGGTTTTTCTCGAGGCACCATTGATATGACTTTATTCAAGAAGGAACTGGATGGTGAAATGTTGATTGTACAAGTCTATGTCGATGATATTATCTTCGGCTCCACCAATGCACAGTTGTGTCGGGAGTTCGAGGAGGTGATGCGTAGTCGCATCGAAATGAGCATGATAGGGGAGATGTGCTTTTTCCTTGGGCTGCAGGTAGAACAAAAAGCCAGAGGGAATTCTCATTCATCAAGAGAAGTATTTTAAAGAAATTTTGAAGAAATTCAAGGTGGATGAAGCTTCTCCTGAAATGACTCCATTTACTGCTCAAACTTGCCTCACTCCTGACGAGAACGGGATACCTGTTGATCCTCATTTCTACAGATCCATGATCGGTTCCCTTATGTATCTTACAGCAAGTCGTCCGGACATCACCTTTGCTGTAGGATATTGTGCACGATACCAATCTGCCCCGAAAGAGTCTCATGAAAAGGCTGTAAAACGAATCTTTCGTTATCTTAGAGGCTCTTCTCGTTTAGGTCTTTGGTATCCTTATGGTGGGAATTTTGACTTACATGCCTATTTTGATAGTGATTCTAATGGCTGCAGGTTAAACAGAAAATCGGTTACCGGAGGTTGTCAATACTTGGGCAATTGTCTGGTCTAATGGCAAAGCAAGAAACAGACCACTGTTTCTCTCTCTAAGGGAGAAGCAGAATACATTGCTGCTTCCAGCTGTTGTTCACAAGTGCTCCGGATACAACACCAGATGATTGACTATGGGATCAACTTTCTCCTTACACCTTTATTCTGTGACAACAAAGCAGCCATCGTCATCGCCAAGGATCCTATTCATCACTCCCGAACCAAGCATATCAAGACATGGATTCATGCGATCTGTGATGTTCAGGAAAAGTATTATTCAAATAGACACAAAATATAAAAAAGCGGGTCTTTTCACTAAAACATTTGATAGACCTCGCTTTTTATGAATTGATCACTATGTTAGGTTTAATATCATTTTAAAACCGTTTTTCCTTCAAACTATTTTATGTACATATTGTTTATATTTCTCTTTTTATTTTCTTTCTTTTCTTTTCGTTCTGTTAGCTCCATTGTTCTTCATCATTTTTCACTTAAAAAAATTATAATAATAATAATAATAATAATAATAATAATAATAATAATAATAATAATAATAATAATAATAATAATAATAAAAATAAAGTCCAATAAGAAATTTCTACATCTTGCTTATTCGTAGAAATTTCGGGGGAGAATATATATTAAATGTTCTTCACTGTTTTCTTTTTCTTTGCAGAATAAAATGAGAAGCCTGGACGATGTAAAAGAAGTTGATAGTATTGTGTGGGATATGCTTGATAGGTTCAGCCAGAAAGCGAAGTAAACAGTAATCTCGTAGCTTAATTAATAGAGCAAGAAACTTGATGACTCAGATAATCCTCTTGATATTTTTGGCCTTCACAAAGATTCAAGTCCTTGTTAAAAAAGGGTTGAAAACGTTATATATCTGTTTTGAGTTATTCTTATCTAAAGTATCCTTGTGCATATAGGTTCCACCCTATCTCAAAAGCTATACGCTTTCTCATCTTTTTACCTAAGTTCTCCCTGCTATATTCTTTTTGGTGCTTATCTCCTCTGCTATGTGTGAACATTGACCTGGAGTGATGATCTCCACTGCTGTAAGATAGTACTGACCTGGAGCTCTCATCGGCACAATATGATGATCTTCTTTGTTATACGTAAGTATAGACCTGAAGCTCTCATCTATAAGACTCAATTGATCAACTCCTTTGTTATACGTAAGTATAGACCTGGTGCTCTCATAATTTGATGTTTATAAGGGCTTTGCTTCTTATGATATAAGACATATGATGCTTTTGAGAGGAAGAGACATGCAGAGCGTGCCATTTGTTCAAAACATCATGAGAACATGATAAGTTTATTTGCCAAATGTCTGTGGGGACTGGGTCATTCTATGTTCTCTTTAAAAAGAATCAAAACATGATAACAGTAGCCGCGGTGGACTTGTTGAAACGAAGAAGGCATGGACTTGAAAGGACGAGTATATCAGCAATCCCACCAAACTTTGACTCTCCAGAAGATCTTTTCAGCTTCTCGCTCATATCCTTTTATATTAAATGTTTTTGTTTTAACAAAATTATACGTGAAGATTGGTGAGGTTTTGTGGAGTAAATTTTATTTTGATTTTTTTTATTTTGTTTAGTTTGTTTTAATTCTTTTTAAATTATTTTTACTTTTATTTTATCTTTTTAAAGAAAGGAAAACAAAGTCAAATTTTTAAATTTTTAGGTTTTCAGCGGAATTATAATTTCGCTAGTAGTTCCGCATGGCGAAACTGTAGCTTCGCCGGTTCTTTCGCAAGTTGTATGGTCAGTTTCGACCGGAGTTTCGCCTGACGAAATTTCATCTTCGCTAGGCGAAACTATAGTTTCGCTGCCTGCGAAACTATATGCTATATAACTCAATTTGCGAAATTGTTCATTCATTTTCGCACAATTGAGTTTTCTGTTGTTTAGGGTTTCTCCGTAGACTTGTCTACCAATTCTACTTTTCTATGATTTTGTTCATTGATTGATTGTTGTATTTCCTTCGCAAGTGAGTTTCGAACTCAGGACATTAGTCTTTTCTAGGTTTAATGACTTCACTGTGAGTATCTTTGATTGAGACTCTTCGGTACCTTCCCAGTTCTTACTGCGAAAGTACTGATAATCCAACGAAATTGAACGAAAGTTCATGGGTTTTCAGCGAAACTATAGAGTTATGCTGTCCGGGCGAACTTAACAGTTTCTTTGTGTAAACTTCAGTTTCGCTGCACCGAAACTTAATTTCAGCCAGCCGAATCTACTTCTCTGTCTTGCCGAAACTAATAACTAACTGTTGCCGAAATTACACTTTCGCATGCCGAAACTAAATTTCATCTTGCAAAACTATAATTTCGGCCAGCGAATTTTATTTGGTTTTTGTTTAATTTTAATCTTTTTCTTATTTTTCTTTAATATTATTATTTAATATACCATTTTAATGTGTTTCATCTGTTTTTCAGATTAAATGGCGAATCTGAAGTTTGATGAGAGGAACAATATTGCTGCTATATTGGATGATACTCTCCCTAAAGCGGCTGCTTTTAGAGATTGCATACGATGGTTGCAGAGATCTCCTATAGCCTACGCGATATCTCATTCCACTGCTATTTAAGACTTAAATATCAGAGATTTTTGGTGAATGGCTGAGTATGATACGAGAGGCAATACACAGAGGATTGTAGCCAGGGTGATGGAGAATGAGGAGACCATTACTGCAGAGGTTGTATTGTCACACCCCGGACCCAGGTAGGGTGGGACGTCACAGACTAGCAACAACATATGGCAGCGGAAACAAACCATTACAAGAGCTCAAAAGAGAGAATATCACATGGCATTAATGTTTTAAAAAGATACCGGGGCTAGAAACAAATCAAGCCCCCAAATGAGTTTTTACAATCAACCATAAAATAAATTGTACTTGTTCAACACAAATATAAAATTGTTCAAATGATTCACTAAGGAAAATATGCCAATGCCATGGTCGCGGGGATAAGTCTAGGTCTTCACAACAGCTAGGATCTCTTCATAAATTACCTGAAACATGCTCAAAAAGAAATTTGTGTCAACTAAAAAGTTGGTGAATTCAAGTGCTTAAAGTTTAAAAACAAAAGGACTTAACAAATACTTCTTTGATAAAAAGGAAATAATCATTGTTTCAACATCGTGGGAAAAATCATAATCAACCCTGCACTCAGTCCTGGTTGGCCTCTTCTAAAGTTGTGTTTAACCGAATATTCCCGAAGGAAGAACTGAGCCCCAAACCAGTGAACCATACCTGCCCGGATGGTTCACCATAGTTTCTTAACAAAACCTGTTACATGCCACAAACAACCCCTTAGGATCTAAGTAAGGTACCCTTCCTGGAACGGAAGCCACTATGTGTGGGGGATTCCCCAAATAGATCTATCCATATAAAACAAGCGGTTCACGAAAGAATTAATGATCATGATATAAGAATCAGCAGGTAACCATAAATCCCACATACAATCATCAAGTAAAGCACAAATATAGTTCATAAATAACAGAGCATGTTTCACCCCAAAACAGCAGTAAAAAGGGGAAGTCACTAGAACTCACCTTAGGTTTCAAGTCAATATATCTCTTGGTGTGCCGGGAGTGTCTCAAGTCTAGCACCCTAAAATGTACATATTAAGTGATAAGCTACTGCTCCAAAATCATTTAAGGTGCAACAAGAGTGTCAAGAATTTAGCTATTGGGTAAACCGTTGATTTCGCGAAGGTTTGCATAAAAAGTTTCCTTTTATGGCAGGTCATGGTTTCTTCATGTAATTTGGGATTTTTACATCATTGGTTAAGGACATAAGGAAATTTTGTTGTTCAAGTGATTATTAGCTTCATAGGAGTCGGTTAATAAGTTTGGTAAAATTTTACAGTTTAGTCCCTCAAGTTTCAAAATTAACAGTTTCTACCCTCAAGTTTGGTTTCTTGTCCTTTATGACACTTAAGACCAAAAATCAGGTTCTTAGAGCAAAATTTTACTTATTATAAAGTAAGTGTTCCAAAATTTCAGTTTACGGGTCCGGTTAAAAAACTATGCGTTTAACGCTCCCGGTTGCGGTAAAAGCCGGAGAGTTTTAACAGTTAATTTAGGGTTTTCATAAATTTGAGTCTTGGACCATTAGGTATCATCTAAAAGATATTTTTATAAATTTTATGTCCTTAAATTGTTAAAATTTTCCTCTAATAGTAGAAAGTCTCGTTTTTACGTTTGACCCGTTAAAACGCGGTTTTGACCGTATTTGACCATTTAAAGCTTGTTTGACCAATTTTTCAAATCCTTTAGGTATTTTATTACTTAACTTACTGAAATTACATGATTTTTATAAATCTTAGCTTTATACTCCTTTTTCATGGATTTTTCTCAAAAACGATGCCCGCTTGGTACCCGTTTTTAGTTGAAACGCCATTTAGTTATTCTTTTGACCATTGAAATTACCCATTGACTCCAGAACACTTTATTTATCATTTTTAAGCCTGGAATACTTTTCAAGATGGTTAAAATCATGTTTTTACTATTTTTAAGGTCGTTTTACCATGTTTCGGGTCCCGAAATTAACCAAAATGGGTCTAATCTTAACATGTCCTTAATTTCCAGAGATTAACCACTTGTCCCACACTTAATATTCATCAAAACATTCTGAAATTATGTCCAAACACACGGCTAGGTTACCCATCACAACAATGAACCATCAACTTAGTGATTTAGCCATAACCAACCATAACACATGTGTAAATCATTGCAAACTTGTAGTTAAACATTATTAAAACCCCATTTAACTTTAAAACCAGATTATTAGGGTGTTACAAGATCGTTCATGAGCAGGTTTTAAGCCTTGGTTAAGAGGGTTTTCAAACAAGTGCTTAGCTTGCAATATATCTTGTAAAAAGAAGGTTTTTAAGGTGTAACTTGCGCTAAAACCATATATCCATGGTGTATCTTCTTTTATAACTTTTAAAACAGGTTATTTAGGAGTTCATTAAGCCTTTAACAAGCAGGTTATAAGTTTTTCTTTCAAGGGTTACAAGATCCACAAGTTAGATGGTGCAAAAGTCCCAAAAATAGGGTTTTCATGGTGGAAATCGGTTTCCACCTTAGGAATGACAAGTATAACGAGTGAGATACCTCTTGTGAAGTTGAAAGCTCCTCAAGAACAAGGTAGTGGTGTCGGGTTTCTGCTACAACAAAGAGAGGAGGTGTTTTTAAAAGAGAAATGAAAGAACACATGAAAAGACCATTTTCGGGTGACATGAAGCTTACACTTGGTGTTGTTCACGTTTTGGAGAGTGTAGATGGTCTTGGATTGCTCGAATCTCCTTGGACAAGGCTGGAGAATCTTCTAACAAAGCTGGAAGAGTCGAACAATGGGTAGAGGTGTGTCCAAACTCGCGGATATGGCCACCTTCTTGCGGGTTTTAGGTTGGCCGATGCTTGTGATGTTGTTGTTGCGATTTTTGGAGCTGAAGTAGAGAGGATTTTGAGAGAGTTTGCAAGGGAGAGGGAGTGAATTCTGCTGAGAATTCGAATAAGAGAGAAGAGGGAGAGAGTTGAGGGTGTTTGCATGAATGAGGAGTGGATGGTAAGGGTGGTGGTGTAAAGAGAGGGGAGTGGGGAAGAGGGGGCGGCCGATTTGGCATCTAGTGTGGATAGTTTTTATTTAATTTTTAATGGTAAATGATTATTAGGTAGTGTAGTTTTGTAGTATTGGGTAGAATATATTATTTAGTGGATGATGTTAATTGTAGTATCTTGTGCATGTCCATGCATGCATGAACCGAAAATATATATAAGTGTGAATGTATGCTCACATTTTTAATTGTTTCACTTGAGATTAAATTTTGTAAGGGTGACTATTTAACATTCCCGGAACACTAATTTTTAAAAAGGTAAAACCTAAACTAACTAAAAGTCAATAAAATCATATGAAGTCATAAATTGAATCAAATAGCAAGAAATGCTTCTAAATTTATGATAGGGTTGGATTGTTTCAATTATTGGTACTCATAAGACGGATAATGATGCAAGTAAGTTAGGGTTAGGATAACAACCTAGAGGCCGGTTGTCACATTCTCCCAACATTTAGGAAATTCCGTCCCGAAATTTTAGCTTCGATTAGAATCTGAACGGGTGGGTTTGAAGAGGTGTGGATAATTCTCCCTCATCTCATCTTCACGCTCCCAAGTAAATTCAGGTCCTCGCTTGGAGTTCCATCTAACCTTGACCTTGGGTATGCGGCTCCGCCGGAGTTGCTTGACCAAGCGGTCCGTGATCTCCACGGGTTCTTCCACAAAATTCAGCTTGTCATTTATTCTTGCTTCTTTCAATGGTAGCTCTAGGGTTTTGTCTACCATGCTCTTCTTCAAGTTCGACACATGAAAGGTGTCGTGTATGTGGCTCAACCCAGGGGGTAGTTTCAACTTGTAAGCCACTGGGCCAATTCTTGCCAGTATTTCGAATGGTCCAATGTATCTCGGGCTTAACTTTCCTCTCTTTCCGAACCTCACGGTTCCCTTCCATGGTGCTACCTTTAGCATTACCCTGTCGCCCACTTGGAACTCTAAAGGTTTCCGTCTCCTATCAGCGTACTTCTTCTGCCGATCTCTGGCTGCATTTAGTCGCTCCTTTATTTTAAAGATCTTGTCAGTGGTCTCCAACACGATGTCGGGTCCCATTACTTGGCTATCACCAATCTCATTCCAACTCAATGGTGATCGGCATTTCCTGCCATATAGAGCCTCATACGGAGCGGCTTTAATACTCGCGTGGTAACTATTGTTATAGGCGAATTCCACCAAAGGGAGATGGTTGTCCCAGTTTCTGCCAAAGTACATCAAGCAAGCTCTTAACATATCTTCCATCGTTTGAATAGTCCTTTTGCTCTGACCGTCGGTTTGAGGATGGTAAGCGGTGTTTAGATCCAAACGGGTTCCTAAAGCTTGCTGGAATGATTTCCAGAAACGAGAAGTGAAACGGCTATCACGGTCGGAGATGATCGACAAAGGCACTCCATGCCTCGTTACTATCTCGTCGACATATAGTTGGGCCAATTTCATCATGTCGTAGTCTTCCCTAATTGGCAAAAAGTGAGCTGACTTCGTTAGCCTATCTACTATCACCCAAATAGCATTGTGGCCTTTAAACGTTCTGGGTAACTTAGTAACAAAATCCATCGTGACGTTATCCCACTTCCATTCTGGGATTTCGGGTTGTTGTAACGTTCCTGACGGTTTTTGATTTTCAGCTTTTACCATGGCACAGGTTAGACATTTCCCGACATAAATAGCGATTGATTTATTGATTTCTGGCCACCAGAAAAGTGCCTTTAGATCCTGGTACATCTTATCACTTCCAGGGTGAATCGAATACCTAGACCTGTGTGCTTCGTCGAGGATTACTTCTCGAATTCCTCCGTGCTTCGGCACGTCCTCCCTTCGTACCTGTATGTACCATCGTCCCCTGTCTCAAATCGCTTTTCCATTCCGGTTAACCATTCTTCTTTTAACTTTTCTTCCTTTAATGCTTCGTTTTGAGCTTCTTTCAGTTTTGCGATAAGGTTGGTATACACACTCATCCTTAAGGCTCGTACACGAAGAGGCTTTTCTCTCTCCTTTCGGCTCAACGCATCTGCCACAACGTTGGCCTTACCGGGATGGTAGCGGATTTCGCACTCGTAATCATTTAACAGCTCGACCCATCTTCTCTGACGCATGTTGAGCATCTTTTGGTCAAGAATGTGTTGCAAACTTCTATGGTCAGTGTAGATGATGCATTTCGTGCCATAGAGGTAGTGCCTCCACATTTTGAGAGCAAACACCACGGCACCCAATTCCAGGTCGTGCGTCGTATAGTTCTTCTCATGATCATTCAGCAGTCTAGATGCATAAGCAATCACCTTGTTGCGTTGCATCAATACACATCCTAGTCCTTGACGCGAAGCGTCACAATAGACCACGAAGTCTTCTACTCCTTCTTGAAGAGCAAGGATAGGTGCACTGCATAACTTCTCCTTAAGCGTTTCAAACGCCTCGTTCTACTCTCGCTCCAACACAAAGGTTGTGTTCTTCTTGGTTAGTGCGGTCAAAGGTTGCACTATGCGCGAGAAGTCTTTTATAAATCGTCGGTAGTAGCCAGCCAGTCCTAAGAATTGCCTTATCTCCGTGGGAGTTTCAGGAATCTTCCAATTCTTTATGGCCTCAATCTTGGAAGGGTCGACTTGAATCCCATTCTCATTCACCACATGCCCTATGAATTGGATCTTACGCATCCAGAATTCGCATTTAGAGAGCTTGGCATATAGTTGCTCATTCTTGAGTAATTCAAGAATTAGCCTGAGATGCTTCTCGTGCTCGTCTTTACTACGAGAGTAGATCAGTATGTCATCGATAAACACGATCACAAACTTGTCGAGGTAAGGGCGGCAAACGCGGTTCATGAGGTCCATGAATGCTGCTGGAGCATTAGTCAGTCCAAAGGGCATGACCAAATACTCATAGTGTCCATACCTAGTTCGGAAGGCCGTTTTGGGTATGTCCTCTTCTCTTATCTTCAGTTGGTGGTATCCTGACCTCAAATCTATTTTGGAGAAATAATTGATCAAATAGGTCATCTATTCTCGGAAGAGGGTATCAGTTCTTTATGGTCAGTTTGTTCAATTCTCTATAATAGATGCACATTCACAGGGTTCCGTCCTTCTTTTTCACAAACAGTACCGGGGCACCCCATGGAGAGATACTTGGACGTATAAATCCCTTTTCCAGTATTTCTTGAATTTGTGCCATTAGCTCCTTCATCTCAGGTGGGGCGAGTCGGTACGGTGCCTTGGGTACTGGTGCAGCACCAGGCAGCAAATCTATCTGGAATTCGACTTGTCGGTTCGGGGGAAGTCCTGGTAGGTCTTCCGGAAACACTTCTGGGTATTCAGAAACCACGGGAATATCTTCAATCTTCTTCTCCTTTTGGGATTTCATCACATAAACTATAAAAGCTGAACATCCCTTCATTAAGCTCTTGGTAGCCTTTAAGTGGGATATTATGGGGTATAGGGTGTTACTCCTTTCGCCTTCTACTACTAACACTTCTTTGTCGCTCAACGGTATCTTGAGTAGACGCTCATCACATACGATTTCGACTCTATGCTTAGCTAGCCAGTCCATACCAACAACCACATCAAATCCTCCTAACTTAATGGGCATCAGGTTTATCCTAAACGTATTTCCCTTTAGATTCAGCGGGAAATCCCTAATGACTTCGTTAGTTTCTAAAATGTTTCCGTCAGCTAATTCTACGGTAAACGTATCGGTCAAGGCACACGCGTCTAAGTCAATCAAAGGCCTAAAAGTACTAGAGACAAAACTAGCAGTCGCTCCAGTATCGAACAGAACAGTAGCAGGATGATTGTTTACAAGGAACGTACCGTTAACCACGTCAGGTTCCCTACGAGCTCCAGCTGGGTCCATAACAAAAGCTCTTCCCTTAGGCTTGTTGTGCTTGGCATCCTTGTCTCTACCCAGCTTAGGACACTTGTTCCTCATGTGCCCTGGATCTCCGCATTCATAGCATTGTTTTCCTGGTGCGTAAGTGCAGTCTTTGATTAGATGGCCTGTTCTCTTGCACCTAAAATAGGGCATCGGGTTACATTCCCCTTGATGATGTAACTTGCACTTGTTGCAAAATGGGCTTGTCCCCGAATACAGTCTCCGGGTCTTGCTTCCCTGATCATCGCGCCTCGCACCTTCAGAACTCTTTCTACCTGACCCGCTACTACTTCCAACCGCTCTCTTTACTTCAAACCATTTTCTTTTCTCACCAACAAACTTCCTCTTCTCATCAGCCCTTGCTTGTTCAGTCCATCCAGCCATAATTAAGTCATCAGTCAAATTGCTGGTAAGGTCAACAGCAGCTTGTAGGGTTGAAGGCTGGGAGGAACGGACCATTCCCCTAACTCTTGGGTGTAGCCCCTAGATGAATCGTGCTACACCTTTAGCTTCAGGCGTCACTAGATGGGGAACAAGTCGGGATAGGGCTAAGAAACGATTGATATATTCCGTGTAGTTGGGACCTTTCATTTCCAAACTTAGGAATTCTGTCTCCAGCTTCTCGAGTTGATTGATGGGGCAATACTTGCTGGTCATTAGCTCTCTAACTTCGGTCCAACTCCTTCGATTAGCCACATTTCTTCCACAGGTTTGAGTAATTGACTTCCACCATTCAAGAGCTGATCCCTTGAGGGATTGTGATGCGAACCTCACCATATGATCCATCTTGCACTCGCTAATGTCCAATACAGCTTCCATTTCGTCAATCCATCTGTAAGTCTCTATAGCACCCTCGGTGCCATAGAAGTCCTTAGGCTTACATGCCATGAAGGTCTTATAGGAGCATCCATTCTTTAACGCCTCGGCTTCCTCGTTGTGGCCCTCGTCGTTCGCTGGCCGATCATTACCATTAGCATTATCCCGATCAGCATTTATCTGGGCGATAATGGTCGGGATGTGATGCGAACCTCACCATATGATCCATCTTGCACTCGCTAATGTCCAATTCAGCTTCCATTTCGTCAATCCATCTGTAAGTCTCTATAGCACCCTCGGTGCCATAGAAGTCCTTAGGCTTACATGCCATGAGGTCTTATAGGAGCATCCATTCTTTAACGCCTCGGCTTCCTCGTTGTGGCCCTCGTCGTTCGCAATCGATCATTACCATTAGCTTATCCTATCAGCATTTATCTGGGCGATATGGTCGGGATGGCGTTAGCTAGTTGCTGAGCTACGAGGTTAGCAATTCTTTCATCGCTTTCTTGATTAGAATTTTCCCTGTGGGGAGTTCCTGGTGGAGTAGGTTGGTTTCTAGTCTGTCTGGCTTCCTCACGGCGGCCCCTAGTGGCTCCTCGCCGTCCAAATCGTGTTCCTCTGCGAGTCAGCATTCCGATAGTATCACAAATAGATTCGTTTAGCATCTCAAATTTGTCTCGAATAGCTTATGCATCATTATCCTATTACACCATGCCTCGGGAAGAGGGATCATGGCGTGCACATATGTATTTACAACCCACTAAGAAAATCTTACAAAGTCCAAATCAAAACATGACATAACAGTTGGACAACCAATTAGAAAAGGGCACGGACCAATTTCAAGGCACAACACAACATACTGAAATTCAATACAAATAGTCCAATAAATCTAGCATCCAAACAAACAGTTCATAAATAAATAGAGATAGTAGTATCATCCAGCAAAGTTGAATCAGAGTCAAGCTCTTACAAATTGGAAGGTGCCATCACCCCCATGTTAATAATAATAATAGTATCGAATAATAATTCAAATAGTTTCCTTCTACTGTCTAGAGACAGATAATCCTGCTGCGTACCCCTACTCTCACATCCACTTTTTCTTCAGCCATCCAAACCATCCTGAACTCTTCTTTCTCTGCTCCTGCTCCAAACGCTGCACTCCTTGCGTAGCCATCATAGCCTGGAATTGAGCAGACTGGGAGGTTCGAGTGGCGTGCTGAACAGTCAACTCATGACGACGGATGGTCCTCAAGATTTCATCCAGTGTCGCATCAGAGGGTCCTACGTCACTTGCCCGACGACTCGACTGGGAGTACCTATCACCAGCCAGTACGCTAGGGTCGTCTTACATACTATGCCTCAGCGGCATCAGGTGCTCATCACGTGGGTCAAACAGCGGAGGTACCGGAGTCGGAATCCTAACAGGCGGGGGAGGAGGAGGAGGCATCCTAAAGGATACGGAGGATCCTGGCCTAAAACTTTTGCGAGGTCGGGTCACAGTACGCGCACCACTATTCCCAATAGGTGGGATGGGTGAGTGGGTAGGAGTAGCTACTTGAGGAGAGTGGGAACGCTTTCGGCTTCGGGAAGGTGATGTTGAGGAAGAGTCCTCAGAAACTTCAGTGTCATCTGACGTGACGGATATCCACCCTGGATGTCCGCATCTCCGGAGGTACGCTTCATACTCAGTCTGAGGCTTCGCCCTTCTCAAGGTTCCGGTAGGAGTGGTCTCAGTGTCGGGGTGAGCAGGCGCCTTACCTTTATCAGCCATAATCGTTGCGTCTTGTAAGAAATACATCATGAGTAATTTGGTTTCTCATAGCTCATGATTATAATAATAGTACTAGTAATAGTAGTGATGGCAATAGTATCTGTTATTCCAACATATAATCGTCCGTGTTGCCCAAATCAATAGTCTCTTCGAATAGTATCGGATAACATAGTTCATCATAAAAATCATTTAAATCCCCTTTTTGAAATTAGTTTCAAAATCATCAAGATAAATCAGAAAAAGTCCAAACATAACCTAAAGATCCGTGATGGAAATTACGCGTCCGGTAAATTCATGATTACGTTGATCAAGTGTAATCATCAATTTACCCAACCCGACCATCCCAACACTTCTCACAAGGACAGTCCTAGGGTATCAGGGTTGTAGCCTAGGGTCTACTATGGTATTCCCGACTTCTCTACAACCTTTGGCTCTGATACCAATCTGTCACACCCCCGGGCCCAGGTGGGTGAGACGTCACAGACTAGCAACAACATATGGCAGAGGAAACAAACCATTACAAGAGCTCAAAGGAGATAATATCACATGGCATTAATGTTTTAAAAAAATACCGGGGCTAGAAAAAAATCAAGACCCCAAATGAGTTTTTACAATCAACCATAAAATAAATTGTACTTGTTCAACACAAATATAAAATTGTTCAAATGATTCATTAAGGAAAATATGCCAATGCCATGGTCGCGGAGATAAGTCTAGGTCCTCACAACAGCTAGGATCTCTTCATAAATTACCTGAAACATGCTCAAAAAGGAATTTGTGTCAACTAAAAAGTTGGTGAATTCAAGTGCTTAAAGTTTAAAAACAAAAGGACTTAACAAATCCTTCTTTGATAAAAAGGAAATAATCATTATTTCAACATCGTTGGAAAAATCATAATCAACCCTGCACTCAGTTTCGGTTGGCCTCTTCTAAAGTTGTGTTTAACCGGATATTCCCGAAGGAAGAACTGAGCCCCAAACCAGTGAACCATACCTGCCCGGATGGTTCACCATAGTTTCTTAACAAAACTTGTTACATGCCACAAACGACCCCTTAGGATCTCAGTGGGGCACCCTTCTTGGAACGGAAGCCACTGTGTGTGGGGGATTCCCCAAATAGATCTATCCATATAAAACAAGCTGTTCACGAAAGAATTAATGATCTTGATATAAGTATCAGCAGGTAACCATAAATCCCACATACAATCATCAAGTAAAGCACAAATATAGTTCATAAATAACAGAGCATGTTTCACCCCAAAACAACAGTAAAAAGGCGAAATCACTAGAACTCATCTTAGGTTTCAAGTCAATATATCTCTTGGTGTGCCAGGAGTGTCTCAAGTCTAGCACCCTAAAATGTACCTATTAAGTGATAATCTACTGCTCTAAACTCATTTAAGGTGCAACAAGAGTGTCAAGAATTTAGCTATTGGGTAAGGCGTTGATTTCGCGAAGGTTTGCATAAAAAGTTTTCTTTTATGGCAGGTCATGGTTTCTTCATGTAATATGGGATTTTTACATGATTAGGTTAAGGAAATAAGGAAATTTTGTTGTTCAAATGATTATTAGCTTCATAGGAGTCGGTTAATAAGTTTGGTAAAATTTTAAAGTTTAGTCCCTCAAGTTTCAAAATTAACAGTTTCTACCCTCAAGTTTGGTTTCTTGTCCTTTATGACACTTAAGACCAAAAATCAGGTTCTTAGAGCAAAATTTTACTTATTATAAAGTAAGTGTTCCAAAATTTCAGTTTATGGGTCCGGTTTAAAAACTATGCGTTTAACGCTCCCAGTTGCGGTAAAAGCCGGAGAGTTTTAACAGTTAATTTAAGGTTTTCATAAATTTGAGTCTTGGACCAGTAGGTATCATCTAAAAGATATTATTATAAATTTTAAGACCTTAAATTGTGAAATTTTGCCTCTAATAGTTGAAAGTCTCGTTTTTACGTTTGACCCATGAAAACGCGGTTTTGACCGTATTTTGACCATTTAAAGCTTGTTTGCCAATTTTCAAATCTTTAGGTCTTTTATTACTTAACTTACTGAAATTGCATGATTTTTATAAATCTTAGCTTTAAACTCCTTTTTCATGGATTTTCTCAAAAACGATGCCCGATGGTACCCGTTTTTAGTTGAAACGCCATTTAGTTGTTCTTTTGACCATTTCAATTACCCATTGACTCCAGAACACTTTATTTATCATTTTAAGCCTGGAATACTTTTCAAGATGGTTAAAACCATGTTTTTACTATTTTTAAGGTCGTTTTACCATGTTTCGGGTCCCGAAATTAACCAAAATGGGTCTAATCTTAACATGTCCTTAATTTCCAGAGATTAACCACTTGTCCCACACTTAATATTCATCAAAACATTCTGAAATTATGTCCAAACACACGGCTAGGTTACCCATCACAACAATGAACCATCAACTTAGTGATTTAGCCATAACCAACCATAACACATGTGTAAATCATTGCAAACTTGTAGTTAAACCTTGTTAAAACCCCATTTAACTTTAAAACCAGATTATTAGGGTGTTACAAGATCGTTCATGAGCAGGTTGTAAGCCTTGGTTAAGAGGGTTTTCAAACAAGTGCTTAGCTTGCAATATATCTTGTAAAAAGAAGGTTTTTAAGGTGTAACTTGCGCTAAAACCATATATCCACGGTGTATCTTCTTTTATAACTTTTAAAACAGGTTATTTAGGAGTTCATTAAGCCTTTAACAAGCAGGTTATGAGTTTTGCTTTCAAGGGTTACAAGATCCACAAGTTAGATGGTGCAAAAGTCCCAAAAATAGGGTTTTCATGGTGGAAATCGGTTTCCACCTTAGGAATGACAAGTATAACGAGTGAGATACCTCTTGTGAAGTTGAAAGCTCCTCAAGAACAAGGTAGTGGTGTCGGGTTTCTTCTACAACAAAGAGAGGAGGTGTTTTTAAAAGAGAAATGAAAGAACACATGAAAAGACCATTTTCGGGTGACATGAAGCTTACACTTGGTGTTGTTCACGTTTTGGAGAGTGTAGATGGTCTTGGATTGCTCGAATCTCCTTGGACAAGGCTGGAGAATCTTCTAACAAAGCTGGAAGAGTCGAACAATGGGTAGAGGTGTGTCCAAACTCGTAGATATGGTCACCTTCTTGCGGGTTTTAGGTTGGCCGATGCTTGTGATGTTGTTGTTGCGATTTTTGGAGCTGAAGTAGAGAGGATTTTGAGAGAGTTTGAAGGGGAGAGGGAGTGAATTCTGCTGAGAATTCGAATAAGAGAGAAGAGGGAGAGAGTTGAGGGTGTTTGCATGAATGAGGAGTGGATGGTAAGGGTGGTGGTGTAGAAGAGAGGGGAGTGGGGAAGAGGGGGCGGCCGATTGGCATCTAGTGTGGATAGTTTTTATTTAATTTTTAATGGTAAATGATTATTAGGTAGTGTAGTTTTGTAGTAATGGGTAGAATATATTATTTAATGGATGATGTTAATTGTAGTATCTTGTGCATGTCCATGCATGCATGAACTGAAAATATATATAAGTGTGAATGTATGCTCACATTTTTAATTGTTTCACTTGAGATTAAATTTTGTAAGGGTGACTATTTAACATTCCCGGAACACTAATTTTTAAAAAGGTAAAACCTAAACTAACTAAAAGTCAATAAAATCATATGAAGTCATAAATTGAATCAAATAGCAAGAAATGCTTCTAAATTCATGATAGGGTTGGATTGTTTCAATTATTGGTACTCATAAGACGGATAATGATGCAAGTAAGTTAGGGTTAGGATAACAACCTAGAGGCTGGTTGTCACACGTATCGAGGGTGTTAAGGCAAGATGAAGACATAGGAGAGGAGTTTACTCTGTCAGACCAGGAGGTGTTTGAAGCCTTTAGATCGATGGGATACAAAGGACCACCTTTTGGCACTAGGAAGGAGATTAAGAAGTCCTTTCTTTCTAAGGAATGAAGATACATAGCTCATGTCTTCATTATGTGCTTAGATCACCAAAAAGGTGGATCAGATGGGCTTTACTTAGACTGGGCAAAAGCTATAGTGATATTGCAGGACCGTTGAAGGGTGGTCACTTACAACACAACAACACAAACAGGAGATTAACCAAACTTAATCAAACAGTAAACTGGACTAACCACAATAATGATACTAAGAACATAAGTAACAAGTAAGAGAAAGAACAAGAGATTGGTTTCAAGGATGCAGTATATTGCTTTCTCAAGTTCTATTACAAGTGTTACAAAGCATAAAGAAAGATACTAGAACATGGAATACTTATACTACAACCTACAGCCGGCTATACTTTGAAAGCCAGCTGGATACAAGTGACTAGACACAAACAAAATCAATTGTAGAATCAAAAGGCATATCTGCCTTTTAACCTTGTGACTATGACATGCCACAGCTCACATCCTTATCTATTACAAAAAGGATAAAGTACATAAAGTAGAAAGTTACAGACTCAAGACCTCAATGTACAGTTACCAAAAGCATGGACCTTTTCACCAACTCATCTAAGTTGGTGACTTTACAGAGATGCAGCGAAAAGGTGTCCAGCTTTATGGAACAGTACATCAGATAAAGCATGTTACTAAAAGTCTTCGGAAGAAATCTATCTTCATAAGGTGAAGCTTCGGAAGACTTTCTCTCTGAGGCTTCGGAAGACTTCATATTTGGCTTCGGAAGATATTGGTCTTGGCTTCGGAAGATTTTACACTTAGAATATTTCTAGTGCATGGTGTAAAACTCCGAAGCATTTCTACTTCAGTTCTTTAGTGCATTGCTTGCAGAGAGAATTTGGATGTTTTGGTTTACATCAGACTTAAAGGAATCCTTACAAACTCCCCCTAGGCTGATTCTACCAAAACAATTAGAAGATCTTCAGATGTTAGTAGTCTTCAGCACAATCATGACCATACCCTTCTTCACTAGATGGTTAGGATCATTCAGACTTTCATAGTATCTTCTAATCTCAAAGAGATCATGCAGAGGTAAGTTGATTATGTCTTGCCATGTATAGACATTCTCAATACCTTGATCTCTGATTACATGCCATCTTTCTAGATTGGTAGAGAAGGTCCAGGATAAGATGGGTGTCTCAGCTGCAAGAGGAGCCACTTGTATTGGAGTTGATTGGGCTGCCTTTTCATGCACTTCCTCAGGTTGATCTGACTCAGTCTGAGGTGTAGAGGTAGATAATTCAGGCTTCTTCTTCTTAGACTTTGGTTTAGAAGCCATCCTCTTCTTCCTCTTAAATGACTTTAACTGAGAAGACTGGTCTGCAACACCTTGTTGATCATCCTTGTCTTTCTCAGTTGGGTGTTCCTCCCTCACAGGTTCAGAAGGAGAGGGAGTTTGACCCTGCTGTGGATCAGAAGATGAAGCTTGCTAAGGCTCAGCAGGAGGTTCGGGTTGTGTTGTCTCAGGCTGTTCAACCTTAACCTCCACTTGAGGTGGGACTTGACTTGGAAGAGAGTGTAAGTCAATTAGTTCTCCATTCTTGATCTTCTGCTTGATTACCCTTATATGCTCATCCATTGTGGATAGAGACATAGGGCCAACTCTCCTTCCGGAGAATCCACACAGCTTCAAGAATCCTTTGTCTGTCAGCAGACTTCTTCATACTCTTTTGAATGATGGCTCTTGACTTTGCAGCCTCATCCCTTAGCTTCTTCTTAGTTGTCTTTCTCTCTTTGACTAACTCAAGCTCAAGTTGTTTTAAGTACTCAAACTCAACAAAGTCATAGGACAAGGGAAGAAGTGCATCTGCCTGATAGAAGCCTGTGGCACTCAGGTAGTTGATCATTTTGATCCTATCTTCTTCTTTGTCTACCTGAGTGTCACACCCCGGGCCCAGGTAGGGTGGGACGTCACAGACTAGCAACAAAATATGGCAGCGGAAACAAACCATTACAAGAGCTCAAAGGAGAGAATATCACATGGCATTAATGTTTTAAAAAGATACCGGGGCTAGAAACAAATCAAGCCCCAAAAAAGTTTTACAATCATCCATAAAAATAAATTGTACTTGTTCAACACCAACATAAAATTGTTCGAATGGTTCATTAAGAAAAATATGCCAATGCCATGGTCGCGGGGATAGGTCTAGGTCTTCACAACAGCTAGGAGGTGAATTTAAGTGCTTAAAGTTTAAAAACAAAAGGACTTAACGAATCCTTCTTTGATTAAAAAGAAAATAATCATTGTTTAAACATCGTGGGAAAAATCATAATCAACCCTGCACTCAGTCCCGGTTGGCCTCTTCTAAAATTGTGTTTAACCGAATATTCCCGAACGAAGAACTGAGCCCCAAACCAGTGAACCCTACCTGCCCGGATGGTTCACCATAGTTTCTTAACAAAACCTGTTACATGCCACAAACGACCCCTTAGGATCTCAGTGGGGTACACTTCCTGGAACGGAAGCCACTGTCTGCGGGGGATTCCCCAAATAGAACTATCCATATAAAACAAGCAGTTCACGAAAGAATTAATGATCATAACATAAGTATCAGAAGGTAATTCATAAATCCCACATACAATCATCAAGTAAAGCACAAATATAGTTCATAAATAATAGAGCATGATTCATTCCAAAACAGTAGTAAAAAGGGGGATCACTAGAACACACCTTAGGTTTCAAGTCAAAAAGTCTCTTAATGTGTCGGGAGTGTCTCAAGTCTAGCACCCTAAAATGTACATATTAAGTAATAAGCTACTGACCTAAACTCATTTAAGGTGCAACAATAGTGTCAAGAGTTTAGCTATTGGGTAAGGCTTTGATTTCGCGAAGGTTTGTATAAAAAGTTTCCTTTTATGGCAGGTCAAGTTTTCTTCATGATATTTGGGATTTTTACATTATTAGGTTAAGGATATTAAGAGATTTTGTTTTTCAAGTGATTATTAGCTTCATAGAAGTCGGTTATAAAGGTTGGTAAAATTTTACAGTTTAGTCCCTCAAGTTTCAAAATTGACAGTTTCTACCCTCAAGTTTGGTTTCTTGTCCTTTATGACACTTAAGACCAAAAATCAGGTTCTTAGAGTAAAATTATACTTATTATAGAGTAAGTGTTTCAAAATTTCAGTTTACGGGTCCAGTTTTAAAACTATGCGTTTAACGCTTCCGGTTGCGGTAAAAGCCGGAGAGTTTTAACTGTAAATTTAAGGTTTTCATAAAAATTTGAGTCTTGGACCAGTAGGTATCATCTAAAAGATATTTTTATAAATTTTAATTCCTTATATAGTGAAATTTGGCCTTTAATAGTTGAAAATCTCGTTTTTACGTTTGACCCGTTAAATCGCGGTTTTGACCGTATTTGACCATTTAAAGCTGGATTGACCAATTTTTCAAATCCTTTAGGTCTTTTATTACTTAACTAACTGAAATCACATGATTTTTATAAATCTTAGCTTTAAACTCCTTTTTCATGGATTTTTCTCAAAAACGATACCCGGTTGGTACCCGTTTTTTTTAGTTAAAACATCATTTATTTGTTCTTTTGACCATTTAAATTACCCATTGACTCCAGAAAACTTTATTTATCATTTTTAAGCCTGGAATACTTTTCAAGAGTGTTAACTCCATGTTTTTACTATTTTAAGGTCGTTTTACCATGTTTCGGGTCCCGAAATTAACTAAAATAGGTCTAATCTTAACATGTCCATAAATACCAGAGATTAACCACTTGTCACAACCTTAATATTCATCAAAACATTCTGAAATTAAGTCCAAACTCACGGCTAGGTTTCCCATCTCAACAATGAGCCATCAACTTAGTGATTTAGCCATAACTAACCATAACACATGTGTAAATCATTGCAACTTGTAGTTAAATCTTACCAAAACCCCATTCAACTTTAAATCCAGATTATTATGGTGTTAACAAGTCGTTTATGAGAAGATTGTAAGCTTTGGTTAAGAGTGTTTTCAAACAAGTGCTTAGCTTGCAATATATATCTTGTAAAATGAGGTTTTTGAGGTGTAACTTGTGTTAAAACCATACATCCATGGTGTATCTTTCATAACTTTTAAATCAGGTTATTAGGGGTTCATTAAACCTTTAACAAGAAGGTTATAAGTTTTTCCATCAAGAGTTACAAGATCTACAAGTTAGATGGTGCAAAAGTCCCAAAAATAGGGTTTTCATGGTGGAAATCGGTTTCCTCAAGAACAAGGTAGTGGTGTCGGGTTTCTGCTACAACAAAGAGGAGAGGTGTTTTTAAAAGAGAAATGAAAGAACACGTGAAAAGACCATTTTCGGGTGTCATGAACTTACACTTGATGTTGTTCTAGTTTTGGAGAGTGTAGATGGTCTTGAATGGCTTGAATCTCCTTGGGCAAGGCTGGAGAATCTTCTAACAAAGCTGGAAAAGTCGAACAAATGGTAGAGGTGTGTCCAAACTCACGGTTATGGCCACCTTCTTGCGGTTCTTCGGTTGGCCGATACTTGATGTTGTTGTTCTTGCGAGTTTTGGGGCTGGAGTTGAGAGAGTTTTGGGAGTGTTTGCAAAGAGTAGAGGAGGAGATCAGCTGGTGGTTCGAATTATGAGAGGAGAGGAGAGAGTGTGGATGTGAAGTGTGTAAGAATTGCATGTGAGAAGAGTGGTGGGTGTGGAGGTGGTGTAGAAAAGAGAGGAGTGGAGGGAGAGAGGGCGGCCGCTTTTGGCTCTTAGTGTGGGTTTAAATTTTAAATTTTAAATTGTTAATAATTATTAGGTAGTGTAGTTTTGTAGTATTGGGTATAATGTATTATTTAGTGAATGATGTTAATTGAGGTATCTAGTGCATGTCCATGCATGCATGGGCCTAAAATATGTGAGTGTGAGTGTGTATGCTCACATTCTAATTGTTTTCACTTGAGATTAATTTTGTAAGGGTGATTAGTCAACATTCCTGGAACACTAATTTTTAAAAAGGTAAAACCTAAATTAACTAAAAGTCAATAAAAATCATATGAAACCATAAATTGAATCAAGTAACAAGAAATGTTTCCAATTTCATGGTAGGGTTGAATTATTTCAATTATTAGTACTCATAAGGTGGATAATGATGCAAGTTAATTAGGGTTAGGATAACAACCTAGAGGCCGGTTGTCACACTGAGGTTCTTGTTGAACCACATCTTCTTGTACATGGCTTTCTTGAACTAAGGAGAGAGTAGGAGCATGCTTGTAGAGTCTTTTCTATCTCTTTTCCTCTTTGAATTGGAGAAGTAACCTTGCATCCTCTTTTTCTTTTGTCTCTCTTGACACTTCCATGTCAGCCAGTTCATTTAGTTGTTCTAAGGGGAGAGAGATGATTTCATTAATGTTATAGTTCTTGGTCTGCAGTAAGTAATCCTGACTGCCCTCAACACATCATCTTGAGTATTTGGTCTGGGGGCAGCCCTGATTGTAGCTTGCATAAAACCTGAAGACCCAGAGGAACTTTCTCCCCTTAGCTTCCTCTTCCTCTCTCTTTCTTCCTCCACAATTTCCTCAGGAGTCAAAATCCTTTTCCCTTTGTCACCCACAGACCTTTGTGACTCAGGGTGGATAGAGGTTTGGCCTTCATTGCTTGGTGTAGCATCCATGCTCTGGCCCGAGAGAGGCTGAGAAACACCTTTACCAGCAGGTGTCTCAGAGGGAATATGGATCTCTGTAGCAGTTGATGATGATGAGACAGGAGTCTTAGGTTCTGCCACTGGGCCTTCAGTCAAGGTTTCCCCTATGAAACTAATCTTAGGATCTGCCTCAACATCCAGTTGACCGATGGCATTACCTGATTACCTAAGTCTCCTTCTTAAGCTGAACTCTGTAGTGATCCTATCTTGGATTCTTTGAGCCAATCTGTCAGCTTGTCTTGATTTGCTTGGGTTGACAAGTGGCATGTTGACTAGATCTAGACCTTCATAGAAGTTCAAGGTTTGAAAATCAAATACTTCTTGTTGCCCTTGAACTCTGTGAAGAATAAGGGCTCTTCTATCGGTATCATACCTCCACCCAATTATGTAGTTTGAAGTTCCTTGAGGTGAGGATGAGATAGCCCTTGGTATACCTTCCTCAAAGAGACTCCTGATGATAGAGTCTATAGAGTCCATATTAATGTGAACTTGAGGAAGTTGTTGAGAATGCATAATTGCAAGTGAGGATGGTGAGTCCTCAATGTCCATTCTTTGTGAAGAACTCCCAGGTTCTGTAGCTGCAATGACTTTCTCCCCCTTTTTGGTAGCATAACCTACTTGCATAGGTGAGCTGGAGGATAGATCAATCACATCCACAGGTTCTTGTGTTCATGGTTGAGCTCTTCTTAAAGGTCTCCCAGCTAGTTTTTCCTTAAGATATGAAATCTCAAGTTGCTGATCATTGACCCTGTTGTGTAAGGTAGTCACCTGAGATTCAAGGTGACTAACCTTAGAGACTAAATAGGAGCATGTTTTTGACAGTTTTTGCACCTTTAGTCTCAGATTCCCCTCTTCTTCATCAGAAGAATCATTGGGGGATGAGATGATTGGACCAAAGTCCTCTATCTCACCACCAGCTTGAGGTTCTTGGCTGCTGGTTTTCCTCTGCTCACTGGCAATCTCAGTTGAGATGTCAGTGGGCTGAGTTGCCATGGTTGAGGTCTTAATGATGTAATCACTTGCAGAAGTGAGAGCCTCTTCCATATGGACATCCTGAACAGGTACAGAAGTGTCCACCTTAGTTATAGGTGACTGATGTTTGCTAGACTGAGGAGACTCAGGAGTACTCATCTCTCTTTGAGTAGGGGAAGAGAAAAGAGACTCATGGTACTCACTGAATTCTGAGTCTTCATCAGTATAGAAGGATAGGTTGGGAATGGGTTGATTAAGATCTAGAGGCTGGGGATGGTAACTGTCCCCTAAAGGTTGTTCACTTGAGTGTTGAGACTCAGAGTGAAGGCTTAAGGCTGTTGGGCTTGTGAGCTCATCAGGGTGAGCATGAGGAACCTCGACCCTGATAGTTGAAGAGATGGGAGTGGTTTGCTCCTCAAGGGAAGTGGGAGCTTTAGTGTCCACTTCCTCTTGTATAGGTGAGTATATGGGGACCTGCAAAGACTCAATAGCTAGAGCAGGGGTTCGTTTGGATTTTCTTTGGTAGGTGAGGGTTACTTGAGGCCTTTTTAGTGGTAGAGAGGTAGAAGGTGTGGGTTCAACACTAGCTTGTGTTGCTAGGTTGTCACCTTGAGCAATGAGCTCTAACATTTTAGGGACAAGGGCTGTTTCTACCCCTGAGAAGGCTACAGTTGACTTCTTCATGATTTTAAAGATGTCGGGCTTCATCTGTCCCAATTTAAGAATATTATCTGTTTCCCTCAACTGTGAGCCCAGTTCACTGTTAAGAATGTGTTGAACATATCTAGGAAACATATAATACTCTAAGGAGTCCAAGTTAGCAAGTAAGTTTGTATAAACAAATTGAGAGTACCTGAACTTGATCCCTTGAATCATTCCATTCACTATGAAGGAGAGATCCTCAGGAATCTGGTCCCACCCTCCATGCTTGTTTGACAAGCTGTGGATAACCACATGGAGTAGGTATTTCCACTGTGATGAGACCTTCCCTTTCCTGAAGGTCTTTACAGAGAAATCCCCCTCATATCCCATCTGCTCAAAGGAATGATTGACCGCTTCCTTTGGGAAGGACAACTCACCTTCTTCATCATCCAGCTGCAAATGAGTGTTGATGATGGCCGGAGTGATGAAGATTGTCCTCCCTTGTATTGTGGCAGACAGTGCCTTCTCCCCATTCATGATGACCTCTTGGCAGGTCTTCCAAAATTCAAGCAAATGATCCTCATAAAGAGTAGGATCAATGGTTGGGGAGGTGAAGTAATTTGATAGAGTTAAGAATTGGCAAATCTCTGAGAAACTTTCATCTTTCTCAGAGCTTAAGAGCAACCTGGTTGTGTTGCCTGTGAAGTTGCATGGAGAAATCTGGGTTGTTCTGCGGTTAAAGGTTGGCCGTTTGAGAAGCTTAAGGATGAAGAAAGGTGAAAAGCAAAGGCGGTTTGGGAATTAGGTTTGAGGAATAGTAGAATTGAAGAAGATAGTGAGGGAGAGGGGGAACCGTTGGGTATTTATGTGAAAAGGATTTGAACCAAAGTTAATGAAAGAGGATAAACTTTGAAATCCGAATGTCGGTCCTACCTCTGAAAAAGTAGTTTGCTTTTGTTCAAAAAGTAGTTTTCTTGAAATTCGAAAAGCTTCCGAAGGTAAATTATCTCTGGAAGTTTTAATGAAAAAGCTTCCGAAGCTAAAATGACTTCGGAAGATTTTCCTGAGAGTCTTGAAAATTTTGCTTCGGAAGAGAAATAAACACTTGAATGCTTTGTATATAAAACAACAAAGCATCCGAGAGTTAATTTTGCTTCGGAAGGAAAAAGTCCTTAAAACCAAATAAGTGTCTGAGACAAGTATTTAAGCTTCGGAAGATAGATTGAGACTTCTTCCGAAGGTAAAATTTCTTAGATAGTTATTTATTTTGAAGACATGATTTTCTTCGGAAGGTAAAAATATATCTTCCGAAGGATCAGAAAATTTTCAAGCATCTAAGGAAAGTCTTCAAAAAGGATTTTATATCCAAGAAAAACATGAGCTTATGAAAGTGATGAACTAGACAACTTAGACCACACATAATTTAAGAAATAATTAGAATTAGTTTTAAGAATAGATCTACTCAATGTTGATCATCCCAATAGCTGATATTAGATATTTAAATCTCTGTTCATCAAAAGCTTTTGTAAACAGATTAGCATATTATTCATCTGTATGAACTTTGACTAGTTTGATTAATCCCTTTTCATAGTTATCTCTTATTAAATGATACTTGATATTGATGTGTTTGGTCCTTGAGTGCTGCCTAGGGTTCTCAGTGATAGAGATAGCACTATTGTTGTCTATGTGAATAGGAGTCTCCTTGAAGTTAAATACATAGTCCAACATCTGATTGTGAATCCAAAGCACTTGAGCACAGCAACTTGCAGCAGCAATGTATTCAGCCTCAGCAGTTGATGCAGACACACAGGATTGTTTCTTGCATTGCTATGAGACAACCCTTCCATCAAGGAATTGACATCCCCCAGATGTAGACTTTGCAGTCATGTTGCAACCACCATAATCACTATCTGTATAAGCATACAGATTGTAGTCAGGATTCTTTGGATACCATAAACCAAATGTTGAAGCACCTTTGAGGTATCTTAAAATCCTTTTGACAGTGATGAGGTGAGACATCTTAGGGTTGGCTTGATATCTTGCCCAAATACATGTAGCAAACATGATATCAGGCCTACTAGTTGTAAGATACATAAGAGACCCAATCATAGCCCTGTGTAAATGTTCATCTACACACTCCCCCTCAAGATCAGGTCCAAGGGAGTGGTTTCTGGCTATGGGTGTCTTAGCAATCTTACAATCAGTCATGTTGAACCTCTTGAGTATCACCTGAACATACTTTGACTGACTTATGAAGATGCCATCTTCAACTTGCTTCACTTGAATTCCTAGAAAGAAATTGAGTTCTCCCATTGCACTCATTTCAAATCTATCTTTCATCAGCTTCTCAAAGTCTTTGCAGAGCTTTGGATTAGTTGAACCAAAGATGATATCATCTACATACACTTGAACTAGCAATAAGTCATTTCCCTGTCCTTTGATGAAGAGAGTTCCATCTATAGTACCTTTCCTGTATCCATGTTTACAAAGTTACTCAGACAATGTCTCATACCACTTCCTGGGTGCCTGATTCAGCCCATAAAGAGCTTTGTCAAGCTTGCAGACATAATCAGGATGATCAGGATCTACAAAACCAGGTGGCTGTTTGACATATACCTCTTCATCAATCACTCCATATAGAAAAGCACACTTCACATCAAGTTGAAAGACCTTGAAGTTCTTGGATGCAACTAATGCAAGGAATATCCGAACAGCTTCTAATCTTGCTACAGGAGCAAAGACATCAGTGTAGTCAATCCCTGTGTATCCTTGAAAAACTAGTCTTGCCTTGTTCTTGATGATAATGCCTCTATCATCCTTCGTATTCCTAAACACCCATTTGGTTCCAATGGTAGTCTTCCTATGAGGAACAGGACAAAGGTTCCAAACTTTTTGCCTTTTGAATTGAAGCAACTCTTGTTGCATAGCTTCAACCCAACTTCCATCCTTTAAAGCCTTATCAACTTTCTTTGGCTCTATCTGGGATAAGAAACAAGAGTGAAGAGAAACATTTGCTTCATGGGTTTGTCCTCTTGTTCTTACCCATGTGACAACATCTCCAATGATGTTTGTGGTAGGGTGAGACTTGTGGATCCTAAGCTGAGGGATCACAGCAAGTTGCTGAGAAAGATCCAAATTTGAGAAATTTAGATCTGGCATAGATGATTCACCCTCCACAGCACCACTCTTATCAAGATTAACTTGATCCAATGAGTGTGTGACATCATTGATGTTGTCATCTATGGTGTGGTTATTAGCATCAAGGAATTCCTGATCACTGTCACCATCACCATTGTTGTCTTCCACAATTGAGGTATCTTTATCTGGTTGTGGAGCCTCTGAGCTGGAATTGTAAGGCATCCCAGATGTATCAGCTGAATTTGTCATTGTACTGCTGATAGAAACCTCATTTGCTGAAGTAGTTCCAACTAGAGCTGAAGATGTATGAGTTGAAGGTCTTCCTAGCTCAAATCTTGGATCAGGATCACTTGTATTTATATTTTCTGCAGATCCTTAAACATTCTCATAAGATTTGTTAAAACAGTTGGTAACTAAATCAAGATCAAATAGCCAATCAGGACCAGAACCAGCCACACAGGGTGTGTGTTCATTGAAAGTCAAATTGGTTGACTCCTCTACAATTCTAGTTCTGAGATTGTATACTCTATAAGCCTTAGCTTGGGAAGAGTATCCAATGAAGTGTCCATCATCTGATTTCTCAACAAACTTGGAAATTTGATCTTTGGTATTCAAGATGGTGCAAGGACATCCAAATGACCTGAGAAAACCAATGAAAGGTTTTCTCTTGTGCCATAGTTCATAAGGAGTCTTACCATGTCTCTTTACTACTAAAACTCTGTTTTGCACATAGCAAGCAGTATTTACTGCCTCTGCGCAGAAGGTGATGGGTAGTTTAGAGTCAGACTACATTGTTCTTGCAGCTTCAATTAGTGTCCTGTTTCTCCTCTCAGCAACACCATTTTGCCGAGGAGTCCTGGGAGCACTATATTGTCTTGTAATACCTTTTTTATCACAAAATGTATCAAGGATTTGATTCTTGAATTCAGTCCCTTGATCACATCTTATGGTTTTGACCTTGTGATCACTTTGATTCTCAATTTTTAAGATGAAATTATTCAGAATCTCAGGGGTCTCATCCTTAGTTATAAGAAAGAAAACCCAATTAAATCTTGTAAAATCATCTGTGATCACCAAACAATAAGAGGTCCATCCTAGACTCATTACACTGGTAGGGCCAAAGAGATCCATATGTAATAAGTGTAGGGGAGTAGTGATGGAGTTCTTTTCCTTAGGCTTGTGAGATACCTTATGTTGCTTCCCTTTCAGGCATGCAACACAATGATCATCACTTGTAAACTCTTTCTTTGGCATTCCAGTTACCAGATCATGTTTAATAAGTTTATTCATGTTCTTAAAGTTTACATGGCACATTCTTTTATGCCATAGGAAAGACTCATCACTATTTGCTTTAGATAGAAAGCATGAAACTTCTCCGGAGGGAGATGTTTCTTGCAAGTCCATCTTGTACATGTTCCCTTTCCTGGGGGCTCAAAGCAGGATGTGCTAATGAGTAATGACCACTCCAGGCTTAAGAACAATGCACTCATGCTCAGTAAAGAGCATATTATGACTCTGATCACAAAATTGGGATACACTTAGAAGATTGTACCCAAGCTCCTTGACAAAGTTTACCTTTTCAATGCTGAGCTTACCATTTGTGACCTTGCCCCTTCCAGAAATGTAACCACCTTCATCTCCTCCAAAAGCAACAGGTCCTCCATCAATCCTCTCAAAGTTACGGAGTAGTGACCTATTGCCTGTCATGTGCCTGGAACAGCCACTATCAATGATCCAGGCATTCTTGTTTGTCTTGAGCTGTTCCTGCACAAAGCAAATGATTAGTTACATTTGGAAACCCAAGCCTTATTTGTCTTGGGCTCACTAAGTGTAATAGAAGGTAATGCAACAGTAATAGATCCTACGGTTGTGCTAGAAGGATCTTGAGCTGTTGTTGATGGAGAAACTTCAGTCACTTGGTCTTTCTTAGACTTCCACACCACCTTTGGAGTCTTGGACTTGACCTTCAGAACTTCAGAAGCTTTTGGGACTTTGGAAGTTTTGATGACTGAACCTTCAGAATATTCTGCAGTCACTGCAGTAGACTTCAGTGCTTCGGAAGAATTCCTTTCTTCCGAGACCAACTTCTCTTCCGAAGGTAATTTTCCATTTGCCTTCTTCTTTGATTTGGAGCTTCCAAAGGAAACAGACATTCATTCCGAAGCTTGAATCTTCTTGAAACTCTTTGAAGTCTTTGTCTTGGTCATATGGACAGTACTTTTAGGATTGCATGGACAATCCTTAGCAATGTGAGAGGTACTTTCACACATGACACACAACATTTTTCTTCTTCACATGAGTCTCCTTATGAGAGCAAGACTGTCTTTGGTCACATCCCTTCTCCACCTTCATATTTGCAGATGCTGAGACAGTTCTTATGGACTGAGAACTGTTCTTGGAGTTTGATGGTCCAGGCTGTGCAGCAGTGGTACACAGCAGATCAGTCTTCTTCTTGGTACTGAGATGATTTGAACAAGAACCAGAACTCTTAGCTGAGGAGTTTTGGTTGATGTCTTCAGTCTTTACTACTTCAAACCCTGCAGAGATAAAAACGTGTTTATACTTAGAGTCAAAAGTAGCCTTGATCTCTTGGGCCTTCCTTGCTTTTCTTTTGCTCTTCCTGATCAAGTTCTTTCTCATTGACTTGGTCATCATAGTAGTCTTCTTCTCCTCAGAAGGATAGTGGCCCTTCATAGAATCCTCCTCTTCACTCTTCTCAGAGGAATTCTTCACTATCTCTTCTTCATCCTCTTCCCTTATAGGATCTATGAGAGGAAGCTCATCTTCACAAGTTCCACACCTAGGAGATCTTACAGACAAGATTGTGTGTGGAGGAGCTATCTCATTGGATCCTAGTCCCTGTCTATTTTGATAGCACACCTTGTTGTGCAGGGATAAGGATATCATGTTCTTGAAGGTCTCTTCTTCAAGAACACTCTTTTCTGCCTTGGCTTTGCTGATCCCAAGCTCAGCCTGGCACTCAGTCAGCTTGGTTATGAGATCTTTGATTTGAGTCCTAAAATCTATATGCTCATGTTTTAGAACTGAAATGGTTTTCTCTAAGTCCTCTATCTTTAGTTTATAATCATTTTCAGACTTTCTAAAATCAGATTTTAAAATGTTTAAGGACTCAAGATCAGATCTCATTTCCAAGTTATAGGACTTGTATCTGATAACTTTAGCAATGCATTTAGGAGTACAGAGATGTTCTAATACCTTGGCTTCATCATGGTCTGCCATTAGTGCTTGGTTTGGAGAAGCATCTTCCACCTGAAAGCTCCAGTCAAAGCCTCCTTCTTCAACAGCAACAACAACTTATTGCTTTGGCTTCTCATTCTGAGGGGCTTTGTCAGTGTAGTTTGGTCTACTTTGTGCTTGGCCACCATTTGTTTTAGGTGCCTTACACTCTCTAGCAAAGTGGCCCATCAAGTTACAGTTGTAACAGTTAACTTTGCTTTTATCCAAGCCAAACTTTCCACTGGTTGCATTGCTTGGAAACCTCCTTCCAGTTCTCTTATAGAACTTCTTGGCTCTATGAGTGAGAAGAGCCATCTGCTGGACTATTTCCATATATTCTATATCATTTGGATGGATACAATCCAGGTCTTCAAGAGATCTGCTGGACTATTTCCATATATTCCATATCATTTGGATGGATACAATCCAGGTCTTCAAGAGTGAAAAGAGAGTTGCCACAACTTTCATCAGAAGACACAAAGGCTTGAGAAGAACTTGTCTCTGGGAATGGGCTTCCTTGAGTGTAGTTCTCCCTGGGTGTCTCTGGGAAGGTGATGAAAGGACCCTTTGGTTAGTTGTAAGGGTAGCATATGAGATGATGTTGGGGTTCTATGCTATCCATTTCAACCACATGTAGGGCTGAACCCAATTGATTGTTGGAGTTGCCAGATGAACCTTGCATGTTCATCTCCATATGGTAGCCACTGAGAATCCCATATAACTCTGTCAGAGTAAGAGTTTTGAGATTTTCAGTCCTCTTGATTACTACACAATAGTGTGTCCATTGCCTAGGAAGTGAGGACAGGAACTTCCTTACAATGTCTCTGTTTTTAAGAGGAACTCCTCCATCCACAAGGGTATCCACTATCTCAACATACCTGAAGTATTACTGAGTCATGGTTTCACCTATTTTGAAGGTGATGTTTTCAAACTACTGCTTCAGGAGACCCTTCTTGTTCTCCTTGGCTTCAGAGGAGCCTTCATACATCAGTTTTCATGCATCCCACAGCTGTTTAGCTGTTTTGCACTTCTTGAAACCTCTGTACACAGAGTTTGGAAGAGCAGTTTGAAGAGCAGTCATGGCTTTTCTATCAATCTCTACTCTCTTTCTATCTTCATCTGAGTAGTTAGCCACATCTTTGGGGATCATACCAGCACCAGTAGTAGAAGGAGTGCTGGGTATGAAAGGTCCATTTTCAATAGACTCCCACATTCTTGAGTCTAGAGACCTGATGAAACCTTCCATTCTCATACACCAGGTATCAAAGTCATCAAGAGTGATCAGTGGGGACTTGTTCATGGTTCCAGTTTCCATATCAGTCTTTGAAATGGATGCCATTTGAAAGTTTAGTATTTGTGTGTGTGAGGAATCTTAAGATGGTGAGATCTTATATCAAGAGCCTGAAAAGCTCTGATACCAATTGCAGAACCGTTGAAGGGTGGTCACTTACAACACAACAATACAAAGAGGAGATTAACCAAACTTAATCAAATAGTAAACTGGATTAACCACATTAATGATACTAAGAACATAAGTAACAAGTAAGAGACAGAACAAGAGATTGGGTTTCAAGGATGCAGTATATTGCTTTCTCAAGTTCTATTACAAGTGTTACAAAGCATAAAGAAAGATACTAGAACATGGAATACTTATACTGCAATCTACAGCCAGCTATACTTTGAAAGCCAGCTGGATACAATTGACTAGACACAAACAAAATCAATTGTAGAATCAGAAGGCATATCTGCCTTTTGACCTTGTGACTATGACATGCCATAGCTCACATCCTTATCTATTAAAAAAAGGATAAAGTACATATAGAAGAAAGTTACAGACTCAAGACCTCAATGTACAGTTACAAAAAGCATGGACCTTTTCACCAACTCATGTAAGTTGGTGACTTTACAGAGATGCAGCGGAAAGGTGTCCAGCTTTATGGAACAGTACATCAGATATAGCATGTTACTAAAAGTCTTCGGAAGAAATCTGTCTTCATAAGATGAAGCTTCGGAAGACTTTGTCTATGAGGCTTCAGAAGACTTCATATTTGGCTTCGGAAGATATTGGTCTTGGCTTCGGAAGATTTTACACTTAGAATATTTCTAGTTCATGGTGTAAAACTTGCGAAGCAATTCTACTTCAGTTCTTTAGTGCATTGCTTGCAGAGAGACTTTGGATGTTTTGGTTTGCATCAGACTTAAAGGAATCCTTACAGATATGATGCAGGTGGAAGAAGGCAAACATAGCGGGACTGATTTTTCCCTGTATGGTGGAGAATGTGATGGCGCTGAAGAAGGATAAATGGCTGCTTTATCCTCAATTTTTACAGATGATTTTTGATGATTTTATTCCTAACATCCAAAGCCACGAGGAGGTTAAAAGGCTAGTGCAAATAAACACCCGCATCTTTGCAGACTGCTGTGCCATTCGTCACAACTTTAGTGGGAAAATTACTCACCTCTGGGAGAACATGTACCCACCAGAGAGATGGAGCTATATCAGGAGGGTAGATGAGTCTGAAAACAAAAGGGCTGAGGAGACAAGGGCGCAACAGACTGATGCATCTAAAAAGAGGAAAAGATATGTGAAAGAGAAGGATTATGATTTTGAGGATGAAGTGCATGTGATGGCTGAGGAGGCAAGGGTTGAAAAACAAAAGAGATCGAAAAGAAGGCTGATACAGGAGAAACCGAGAGAAATACTAAACAACGACACCAATCTTTCACAGAGTCTTCTAGGAGGGACGAGAGAGCTGGTATGGATGAAGATGTGATAAGAAATCTAAATGCATCTCTGGCTAATGAATTAAGCATGATATAAACAAAACTTACCAATCAAGAGATAAGGGAAAGGCAAAAGGATGAAGTGATTGAGGGTATGAACAAGATGTTGGTGGACCAAAATAAGTTGATTAAGAGATTGTTTGAAGAAGTGAATGAACTGAAAGCTGCTATCGGCCTGCCCAATCAGCTAACTCAATCTGAGTTAGATGTGACTGATACTTCCAAATACCCATTCTTAAATGTGGGTACATCCTCTCGGGCAGGAGATGGCAAATCTGGTGCAACGGGTGAGAAAGCAAGAGGTTCTGGGGTAATGCAGGAGAGTGAGATTGTGGAGAATGCTGAACAGATTTTTGAGGCTGGTTTTATGAACATGCAGTTTGATTTTGAAAAAGATTTGGTTGGTGAAGAGGTGGTGAGAGAAAAACCTGTTGAACATGTGCAAAAGACGGCTGAGAAGGGGCTGATTGATAAAGAAGAAGATGATGAGCAACTGGTTGACTATAATTCTAAACCAGAATATTATAAGGTTGATGGGAGACCCTTAACCTATGTTGCTAAGAAGGGTGACAATTATGAAGATATGTTTGAAATGGCTAAGGGAGAGTGGTTTGTCAAAGAGAAAGAGCCTGAAGAGCCGACTCCCCTGTTCCAAAACATGGAAGGGTTCAGCAAGAAAGAAGAAGACAAGAGGATTATCAGTTCGAGTTATAACCTATATGCACAAGAGGAAGGCGTTCAAGACCTTACCCAAATGAGATTTGAGGAGGCTGGCAGTGCGGCCATTACTAAATGCTCATCTAAGTGAAAAAACCTCATTGCTGGAAAAGGATATAAAGAATGGACTGAATGACAACTTTGAGTCATTCGGGTTTATGATGGCTGAGAGGAGAAGATCCAAAAAGCATAAGGACTGGGGAACGTGAAAAGGAAAGATTGTGCTAAGGGTGAAATCCCCAAAGACAGTGAACAAGATTAGATTGGTAGATCCCTTCCCCCAGCAATTACAAAACTTTGAGAATTGGTTCTACGATAACAATACGGGGGATGCGGTGATCAGGGTAAAGAATGGGGGTGAGCTTAGATTGTTTGATCCTATGGAGCTATTTGGTTTCTGTGATGAAGACCTGCTAGTTCTTTGTGAAATCCATATTAAAGGAGGGGCAGGTGACGAGACGAGAAAAGAAGCCAGTCTGTTCATGACTGTGGCTAATAAAGTCAGAGGAGTAAGAGCAGAAGTGAAAGAGATAGCTGAGAAAGTGAGAGCTCAGGATGATCTAAATATGGATGTGAGGGACTTAGCAATATAGTTTGAGAAAGCTAGTGCTCATCCCGAGGGAGCTAATGAAGCAGGAGGTGACCAAAGTGAATCAGTTGCTGAAGCTTGAAAGGAAGGTGCTGTAGAAGGTAATGAAGATATATCAGAAGCAGTAGGAGGAACTGAAGCTGAACAGGGAGAATCTATGCCTGAAGCCCCCGTGGAAGAAGCTGCAGGAACAAGTAAAGATACATCAGATGCAGCAGGAGAGACTGGAGCAGACACGATAAATCAAGACAAGTGAAGGCGGTGAGGTCCAACCTAGGGAGAGTATTGAATATCATGTGTAGGTTGGACTCACATTAGATTAGATTATGTTTATATTACTTTGTAATAGGTCTAATGTCAGTTTAATTTTGAATGTAGTTCATTTACTTTCGTTTTGTAGTCCAGCAAAACAATGAGCGAAACTGTAGTTTCGCTCATATTCATCTTATTTAGTTCACCCGGTGAAATTATTGTTTCTGCCGGGTGAAACTATAGTTCGGCAGTACAGTTTCGCTGACAGTGAAACTCTCTACAAAACTCAGACTGCTATATATAGATTTGATCATTTTCATTGTTGGGTTTGCAAAACCCTAATCGTTTATCATTGTTGGAAGTGAACTTTGTAAGCAGTCTATTCACTGAAATATATTTGTGCTTTGGTATTATTGATTGTATTGATCATCATTGTTCTTACCTTGATACATTTGTGGTTGTTCTTAATCTTCTTCATCTTTGTTTTATGTTGTTTGTATTTGATATTGAACAATTCAACATCTCATTTGAACTGCAAATCGATCAAATGGACAAACAGTAAGTGTGAGAAGGAGCATACGAGGGAGTGTAGATGGGGATCAAACGTCTACTTCAAGTGTGGGAAGCCCTGTCACGTGGCAAGAGAATGTGGGGCTGGGAGATGCTATAACTATGGTGAAGCTGGCCATCTGATTAGGGATTGCAAGAAGCCGAGGACCAAAAGTTCCAGGGCAAAGAAGAAGACCGGGACCGAAGGGCAGAGAGCGATCGCCAGTGCTTTCCCGATGAACCGGGAGGAGGCAAGGGCGGATCCTGATGTCATATCAGGTAGTTTCTTGTAAACCAAACTCTTGCCTCTGTGCTATTTGATTCTAATGCTAGTAGAAGTTTCATTTCTGCTGTCTTTTGTGCTAAGTTGCCCATTAGATGTAGAAGCATTGATGAGCCCTTTGATGTAGAAACTACCATTGGTAAGTCTACTAGGATTTTAGATCTGATAGAAGGTTATGACATAGAATTGGAAGGTCATACGTTTCCTGTTAAACTGTTTTTGATGACCTTAGGCGGGTTTAATGTAGTCCCAGGGATGGATTGGTTAGCGGACTACGAGGCAAATATTGTGTGTCGCAAAAAGATGATCCGACTGACAGCACCTTACGGGAGTTCGGTGACGATCTACGGTGATCGAGTTACTATGGTTCCGAAGGTGATTTCGATGGCAATGGCTGAGAAGTGCATGAAGCATGGATGTAGCGCCTACCTGGCTTATTTGAAGTATGTGGACACGATAGTACCACAATTGTCCGACGTACCGGTTGTGTGTGACTTTCCCAACGTGTTCCCAGAAGATTTACCAGGTGTGCCACCGGACCGTAAGATCAAGTTCCAGATTGATTTGATACCAGGTGCTCAGCTTGTCGCTAAGGCACCTTATCGTTTGGCTCTGTCTGAGATGAAGAAACTTGATGGTTCAGTTGTAAGAATTGCTAGACAAGGGGTTTATTCGACCGAGTATCTGTCCCTGGGATGCTCCAGTCTTGTTTGTCAAGAAAAAGGATGGTAGTATGAGGATGTGCATCGACTACCGCGAGTTAAACAAGTTGACGGTGAAGATCCGTTACTCCCTACCCCGGATCGACGACTTGTTTGATCAGCTCGAATGTGCTAGTTGGTTTTCGAGAATAGATCTTCGATCGGGTTATCATCAGCTGAAGGTAAAGGAGCAAGATATTCCTAAAATAGCTTTTCGCACATGTTATTGACACTACGAGTTTCTCGTTATGTCTTTTGGTTTAACCAATGCGCCAGCTGCTTTTATGGATTTGATAAATCGAGTGTGTCGGTCGATGTTGGATAAATCAGTGATTGTGTTTATTGATGACATACTGATTTATTCGAAGAGCGAGGAGGAGCATGCCAGTCACATTCGTGAAGTGTTAGAGACGCGTAAGAGGGAGAAGTTGTATGCCAAGTTCTCCAAGTGCACGAATGGGTTACAGGAAGTTCAGTTTTTAGGTCACGTGGTGAACCCCGAGGGAATTATGGTAGACCCAGCAAGGTGCAGGCTGTGATGCAATGGAAGTCTCCAAAGACACCATCCGAGATTCGTAGTTTCTTGGGATTGGTGGGTTATTACAGTAGCTTCATCCAAGACTTCTAAAAGATAGCTTCTCGATTGTCCAAGTTAGCCCGTAAGGACGTGAAGTTTTTTTGGGGTCAAGAACAAGAGAGGGCTTTTGACGAGCTAAAGATGAGGTTGACACAAGCTCTAGTCTTGACATTGCCCGAAGGAAGCGAAGATCTGGTAGTTTATTCAGATGCTTCTTATTTAGGATTGGGTTGTGTGTTGATGCAACGGGGAAAGGTTATAGCCTATGCATCCTGACAATTGAAGGTCCATGAGGTTAATTACAATACTTATGACTTGGAGCTAGCAGCTGTGGCCTTTGCATTGAAGATTTGGAGGCACTACTTGTACGAGACGAAGTGTAGTATCTTCACCGACCATAAGGGCTTGAAGTACTTCTTTAAGTAGAAGGACCTAAACATGAGGCAAAAGAGATGGTTGGATCTTATAAAGGATTATGATTGCGAAATTTATTACCATCCGGGCAAAGCCAACGTAGTGGTGGATGCCCTTAGCCGAAAGGAGAGACCCGAACCAATCCAGGTGATGGCTTATCAATTGGTTATGACCTCCGACGTGATGAAGAAGGTGAAGGAGTTTCAAGGCGAAGCGTTGAAAGAAGATTGCCTTTAACTCAGAAAGGATGAGAGGTCTAGTCACGGAATTGGGTGAAAACACTCTCGGTTGTAGAACCCGCTTTGGGCGAATGTGGATTCCTTGTTCTGGAGATTTACGTGAAAAGATCATGGATGAGGCTCATAAGAATTGAAACTCCATTCATCTCGGTGCTACAAAGATGTATCATGATATGAAGAAAGATTACTGGTGGCCGGGTATGAAGCGTTAGGTAGTGGAGTATCTGAGTAAGTGCCTTACTTGCTTACAAGTGAAGGCGGATCATCAGAAGCCATATGGGATGATTTTGGATATACTCGAGTGGAAGTGGGAGCATTTCACCATGGATTTCATTACGAAGCTATCTCGTACGGCAAGGGGGTATGATGCCATATGGGTGATAGTCGATCGCTTGACGAAGAGTGCTCACTTTCTGCCGATCTATGAAACGTATTCATCCTAGAGGTTAGTGGATCTGTTCATCAAGGGTGTTTGACTCGTCATGGTGTACCAGTGTCTATTGTGTCTGATCGTGACACTCGGTTTACATCCAAGTTTTGGAAGAGATTCCACGATGCGATGGGGACGAGGTTACACATTAGCACGACTTATCATCCTCAAACGGATGGTCAATCAAAGAGGACTATTCAGTCGCTTGAGGATATGCTTCAGGCATGCGTCAATTACTTTGTAGGAAGTTTGGACGAACACTTACCGTTAGCTGAATTCTCACCCAACAACAATTATCATGCCAACTTTGGTATGCCACCGTATGAGATGCTATATAGTAGGAGGTGTAGAACGCCCGTATATTTGGGTGACATTGGTCAGAAGGAGTTAGGGAGCATCAAAGTGATTGAGGCTACGACTAAGAAACTAAAAAAGATCAAGGAATTTATGAAGGCAACCAAAGATAGGCAAAAGTCGTATGCCGACAAGAGATGTAGACCGATTGAATTCCAGGTGGGAGATAAAGTTATGTTGAAGATTACACCTTAGAAGGGTATCATTCGGTTTAGAAAGCGGGGCAAGTTGAGTCCGAGGTACATAGGGCCTTTTCGAATCATTGCACGAGTAGGAGAGGTGGCCTATATGTTGGAGCTGCCCGATGAGTTAAGTGGGATTCACCCAACATTCCATGTATCTCATCTAAGAAAGTGCTTAGCTGATGAAGATATGGTTGTACCACTGGAGGACATTGAAATAGATGAGTGACTCAATTACGTGGAGCAACCAGTGGCAATCATTGACCGAAAAGAGAAGAGGCTACATAATAAAGTGGTTCCCTTGGTACGAGTACAGTAGAAGCATAGAAAGGGATCCGAGTCTATGTGGGAGACTGAAGAAAAGATGAGATAGCATTACCCATAAATGTCTTAGGAGTAACAGGTTTCGGGGATGAAACTTATATAAGGGGATGGACTTGTAACACCCGGAAAATTTTAAAGAAGAGAAAGGTGAAGAAAAAGAAAGAAAAGCAAAATAACCCAAGTTGAGGGGTTAAAGTTGCACATTGGACATTTATAATATTTTGTACAAAGTGGGTGTGGCCGCCCACACCCATGTTCCATCAACTTTTCAAATGGTTTTAGAGAGAGAAAGAAGCAAGTTCTTTCGGGTTTTAGAGAGAAGAAGTGAAGAAGTGCAGATTTAAGGTTAGTTTCTTGTGTTTGGGTTTGAAGAAGTCTTACTCAAAAGTTGCAAGAGCTGAGTTCTAGATCTCTGGTTTTAAATGTTTTGACTTGTTTTGGGGCAGAAAATGCACGTTATAACGTTTTTATAAAATGTGGGTGTGTACTTGTATGTTTGTGTGTGCCCTGTTTTGGGAGGGTGTATGATTTGGGAAATGTTTTGGTTATGTTCATGACTTATGCTTGTTTATGATACTTAGTATGTTAGAACAAGGCTAAAATCTTGTTATAAACTGATTTGGGGTTTAGAAAATGATTTATGATGAAAACATGTGGCCATGCGCCTAAGTCACGCACATGCGCCTGCATATTGCCCATGCGCCTAGAAAGTTGCCCAAATGCCCAAGTGTTCCAATGCACCTAAGTTGCCCAAACGCCTAAGTGCCCATGCGCCTAAGTCAGGACCATGCACCTAAAAAGCTCTGATACCAATTACAGGATCGATTTTATCACTTAACACTTTGTTTTCTCTCAAACTCACTTGAATCACACTCGGTTCAGATGATGATGCAGAATCCCTTCTAAGAGTTGACTATAATATACTAAGTAACAAAGAACACAAATAAATAATTTTCAAGGTACTTGTATATGTTACTTCTCAACTCAAAGTATTACAAGACTCTTACAAGCATATTGTATGAGTTACAATGAGAAACTATATATACTAGATCCTACAGCCGGATATACTTTGATACCAGCTGGAAACCTATGACTAAAGCAGATACTACAATGCTAAAGTTAAGGTATCTTAGATAAAGTATTATCTAAGATAAGGTAGTCATGACATGTCCATGACTTACCTTTTGTCACCAACTAAAGTTGGTAACTGTACTAACTGATAAAGGTGAACAATGGAATAAAGTATGGTCAACTACATGGCCGTGGGAAAGCACCATGCAGTATCTCAGAGACTTGCAGCGGAGTGTCAGAAGGGCCATTCTTATGTCCACTGGTTCATAGTACTGTCTTCCGAAGGTTAATTGGCTTGGAAGAACTTGTTCTTCCGAAGCCACTTATATTTTGGAAGAAGCTACTTCTTTCGAGGCTTGAGGACTTCTTCAGATCTTCATACTTCAGAAGTTGTCTTGATTTCTTCTAAGTTTGAACTTTGGAAGAGAGAAGACTTTGTGTTCGGAAGCTAGAGTCTTCCTTCTGAAGATCCTTTAGACATGATCTTCGAAAGTTCTGTCTTTGCCTTCGGAAGAACTCCATTTGCCTTCGGAAGTTCTGTACTTAGCTTCGGAAGACCTTTACAAGTCGTACCAAAAAAAATGTCTAAATGTTTTGGTTTTGGTTGCACCAGCCTTTCTAGATCCAACAAACTCTCCATAGGCTGATGCTACCAAAACCTCACTTATTCCTACTTCTCAAAACCTTCAGCACTAGGGACAAAAGATGTTTATTTGTTTCTTTGTTCTTCCCTGAAGTGGTGCTGAGAAGTTTGTACAAGTCATTAGTGGATAGGAGATTCAGTCTATCACTCTGAATGACATGCACCTTTTATTGTGCCCCCTGAAGAGAGTTAGTTGATGGGAGTTGTAGTCATACTTCAATCTAACTATGGATTCAAGATCAGAACCTTCAACCATTTGAAGAAAGGCTTTGCCTTTGGTTGCTAATCCTTTCCTTTCCTCCACCTCTCTCAGTTTCAACTCCTCTTCAATCTTGGTCCTAGTAGTTAGCTTGGCCAGATGAAGACTGCTCAGATGATTTCTGATGTGAGTAGCTATCTCAGAGTTGGAGGGGTTGGAGAGTGGCTTCTCTACTAACTCAACAATATCGAATCTGCTTACGTGTATCAGAGATGAGGCATTGAGCTTATTTAACTTCAAATCTTGGCACAAGGGGCTAACTTGGCACTTTATCCCATTTCTTTGTATCCAGAAGAGTCACTAGACTTCTTCTTAGCTTCTTCTCTTCTTCATTTAGTGAATCCGAGTTGAGTCCAAAGAATTTAACGACTTGGTCAAGTGTTCCTCTAGGCAGATCAAGGAATTGATCTCTAGTGAGGGAACATGAGGAGCCATCAACATAGGTTAGCTTGACTGACCCCTCCTCACAAGAGATGTCACTCAAGGTTGTACATTTAACGAGCTTCATCTTGATCTCCTTAAACTCCTCTAAAGAGAGATGTTTGGAAGGTTGAGGGGATTGTTTGGGTGGTTGCGCAGTGCTGTTTGGGTTCTAGGAGGTGTTTTGGGTTTGAGGATAGGTAGTTGAGATAGTTGTGGTGAAGAGGCAGGTACGGATGATGGTGTAGGTTCAAGGGTGTAAGGCTCAGAGGTTCGTTTAGTTTTAATAGGAAATGGGAAAGGAATTGGTTTAGGTTGAGGTTGAGGTTGAGGTTGAGGTTGTGGTTGAGGTGTTGGCTTGAAGGTCATCCCATGTCCCCTTCTGTACATTTCTTTCCTTTTCCCTGAGCGAATATCAGCCTTGATGTCACTGACATGTCGCTGCAGGGTCTTCTCAGACATTGGACCCACCTACCTGCCAGAGAAGCCATGAGCCCGGAGATAGTCCTTCATCCAAGCTTTATCACCTATCTTCCTGACAACAAAGAGTCTTGTTTCTTCCTCCTCCTTCTTCTTCTCCCTCGGTTTCTCCTTTGCAGCTTTCTTTCTCTTTTTCTCCATTTGATCTTGCTCTTTCTTGAAAAGCCACAAGATTGTGTCATTGTTGTGAGGAGTCAATTCCTCTAGAGAGAAACCCCTGGAGCTTAGGAAAGTTATTCTTTCACTCTTTAGCTGCTGATCAACCTCTCTTTTCTTCCTCTCCCTCTCTTCCTCCAAGGCTAACCTTGTTGCTTCTTCTTTTTGCTAAATCTGTAGCAGAGTTGCCATATCTAACTCAATTAGCTCCTCTAATGGTAGCAGGAGCACATCTTCATTAACAGCTCCAAGCTTGACAAGCCTATCAATGATCTCCACCCTCTTCTTGTTGTTGATAGCCTCTTGGTTGGCTGCAACTGCTTTGCTACTTGCAACTAGCAACTTCCTAGTTGGGACTCTTCTTGTTGTTGATATCCTCTTGGTTGGCTACAGCTGCTTTGCTACTTGCAGCTAGCAACTTCCTAGTTGGGAGTCTATCTTTCCTTTTAAGCTTCTCCAACCTCTCTTCATCCATTGGTTCTTCTTCAATCATCTTCCTCTTCCCTTTGGTGTCTTTGGAAGTGCTAGACTTTGGAGGTTCTTGAGTAGAGGTTTCAGGTTGAGTGGTGGTGATGGGAGCAAGAGATAGTGATGATGTTTGAGCAAGAGGTTGGGTGAGAAGATCCTCCTTATTGACCTCAGATGCTAGTTCTAGAATTTCATCTGTGATAACTAGATCATTGGATAGAGAAAATACCCCTTCCGCAGCTTCAATCTCAGCTTCGAAAGTTTGAAATAGTTCTTCCGAGGCTTTGACTTTTGCTTCGGAAGTCTGTGGGAATGCACTTTCTGTCCCAACTATTTCAGTTGCTGGGCCATCAGTCCTCATTTCCCCTTTTTGGACAGTGGTGGAGGGTTCATTCAACCTCTGAAGCTCTTCAGCTCCAAAGCACATCACAAACACAGCAGGGCTTGGCTGTTCAGTGGAAGATCCCATGAGGAAATTGGAAAAGAACATGTTAAGATCTTGGAGCATCCTTTGGTCCATTTGAATGAAAATTGGAGGAGGCTCAGAAAAAACTGAAGCTTGTTGAGTAGGGTATTTTGAAGTTAAAGTAGGTAGAGCTTGACTCTGCGGTTCCTCATGCATTTTTCCCTGAACACTCTCCCCCTTTTTGGTAGCATCATCTTGAGAGATTGATGAGTTAGAGGAAGAGGTCATTGAGACCTGAATAGGTACATGACTAACTGATCTCTCAATTAATTTCTCAGCTAGTTTGGCCTTGAGATTTTCAATCTCAAGTTGCTGAGTGACAGACCTATCCTATAAAGTCTTAACCTTAGATTCAAGGTTTGAGACTTTAGAAAGTAGGTCTTGAATGGTGAGTTGCAGACTTCCCTCATCTTCTTTTGAAGAACCATGGGGAGATGAGGTAACATACCTAGTATGTTCATCTTCACCACCAGATGTGGTTTCTTAGCACCCTGGTTTCCCTTGCCTAATGATGTCTCTTTCAGAGTTATCAAAGGGCATGGTTGCCGTAGATTCAGTCTTAGTAATGTTACCATTGTCATGAAGGTCCAATGAGGCTCCTTCAGTAGTGGCAGCTGAATCTACATGAGTCCCCTCCACATTAGTGGGACTCACCTCAGTTGGGGCTTGGTGATGGGGGCTAGAGATAAGAGATCTCTCTAGGCTATGTTGATCCTTGAGAGGGTGTTGTGGATCAACTTCCTTGCCCTAAAGAGACATAATCTCCTCATCAGTTCCTATCAATATGTCAGTAAAGGATATAGAGGTTAATCCTAATGACTCAAGACCTTGATTAATGTCTATTGGCATTAAGCCTGTGGTGGTGTTGTCCCTTTTTAGCTGCTCAAGGGAGTATAGAGATGTCACACCTCGGGCCCAGCTAGGGTGGGACGTCAAAGACTAGCAACAACATATGGTAGCGGAAACTAACCATCATAAGAGCACAAAAGGAGAGAACATCACATGGCATTACATCTTAAAGAGAAACCGGGCTGGTAAAAGGTCCAGCCCAAATACAAGTACATAATTCATTAGTACAAAATTGTTTCTAACATAAACAAATTAAAATTGTTCAAAGTGTTTTTCATAACCCAACAATCAAGATGCCATGGATTAAGGTTCTAGGTCAAGGTCTTCTACATCTGCTAGACTCCCATCAAGGATTACCTAAAACATGCTCAAAAGAAAATTGTGTCAACTAAAAAGTTGGTGAATTCAAGTGCTTAAAGTTTAAAAACAAAATGATTCAATAGAACCATCATTTGATTTAAAAAATCATAGTTTCATTGTTGTGGGGGATCACAATCAACCCTGCACTCATTCTCGGCTAGCCTCTTCAAAAGTTATGTTATACCGGTTAATCCCGAGGGAAGAACTAAGCCTCAAACAGTGCACCATACCTGCCGGATGGTTCACCCTAGTATCTTATAAAAACCTTTCACATGACACAAACGACCCTGCATCTCAGTGCGGTACCCTTTCCGTTCATCACGGAAGGCACTGTGTGTGGGGGATTCCCCAAGTAGATCTACCCATATAAGCAAGCGGTCTACACAAGAATTAATGATTGTCATACAAGTATCAGCAGGTATCAAAATTTACCAGAACATACAACAACATATTATAGCACAGAAAATAGTTCAATTTAAACAGAGCATGCTTCATCCTAAGAACAGTAGTAAAAGAGGGACACTAGAACTCACCTTAAAATTAGGAATGAGTCTCGAGAATGGAAAAATGATTCAGTCCTAGCACCCTAGTCAACAAGATTCAAGCAATAAGCTATGTGCTCAAAGGTCATTAAGTATGTATTTAGTTGTTTCAATGTCGATCGGTTGAGTTCATTATTTAATATATTACTCGTTAGAAAAATCATTCTTAACTCAATGAGTCCGCAATTCAGGTTTTCACTTCTACAGTGTTTATTTTGATCCTGGAATACTTTTTAAGACATTTTAAGTCTCTAATTCTACTATTTTTATGGGTTTAACCCCTTTTCGGGTCCCGAAGTGGTTCATTATCACCACGACCCGGTCTTTACAAATTCCCAGCCATCAATACTCCGAATTTACAATCTAAACTTATTGAAATTTAGCTTTGTTCTCGGTGAAACCTTTATTTTACGAATATGGCCATAAACGGGTGTTTTATAATGGCTTGCGCATGCTTAAGTGTCATAAATTGTACATATGCATCACTTAAATCATTTCATCCCGTTCAAGTCAGAACATAATAGCATTCATAAGCTGTTTTTAAGTAGGTTTTTAACTTAGGTTGGAAGAGCTTTTAAAACAAACGGAGATGTGGTGCTTATTCTCGAGAAAGTGGTTTTCAATGCGAAATATGGTGTACCGATTCTAGATTTACCGAACATTCAAGAAAGTTTACCGCAAACGAAGTTTAGGAGTTCCTCAAGAACAAGATCATAGCTGCAAGTTTCAGTTTTGAGCAAATAGAACATGGTTTAAGATAGAATAAAGGTGAACACTCGAAGATTTAGGACGTAGAAGTACCAACTTACCCACACTTTGAATCGATGGAGAGGTGATTCCCCGGTTGTTCTTGCTAGAATTTGCAGAAAAGTAGGTGTGGGTATTTTCGGTTGCGAGAATGAGGGAGTAAAGGGAAGAAAATCCTAATGTAAGAAATGTTATGGTAGTAAATCGGATATTTGCATGCATGGAAAAGATGGAAGAGTGTGTAAGTGGATATTGTAGGATCTAGGTGGTGGAGGATTAGTGAAGAGGGGCGGCCGAATGAGAGTGGTGGGAAGGATTTTTGTTTATTTTATTTTTACGGGTAATTTGTTGTGTAATAATTATTGAAATGGCAGTCCCATTTTACAAGTTATTAAATTCACCGATACAAAGGATGTCCAAGACGAAGAAATTCACCAGGTAGAATATCCGTATTCACCAAATGCGGCTACATGGGAAAAATGCAGCTGAAGTCTTGCTCTTGCGCATTAAGAAATGCGGACAACACTATACAAATGCGGTGGAGTCTCCTTTTTCCGCATTAACAAATGCGGGTAAAACTCTTCTTCCGCATTAACATATGTGGTTGAAGCTACACTTCTGCATTAAGAAATGCGGGTGAGCCTTACAAGTTCCGAGTTTTGCATACAGTGTTATTAGTGTTCAAGTACAATTAAGTTTTTGACCCGAGCGCATAAGCTAGATTGCAATATAATACTTGATAGAAACTAAATAAAATTACAAATGTTACGAAAATATTTAAACTAGGGCTGGAAAAGTTGATTGAAACTTGTAGTAATAATAACAACAGTAGAACAGAGGTTAAAATAGTATCAATACATAAGTAAGATATCTAAGCACATGGCAACAGTTTGGGATGCACGAACCCATGGTTCACTCCGGTTCCCAGAGGGTTGTCACATTCTCCCACCGTTTAAGAAATTTTATCCTTGAAATTTTAGCCTCAATTAGATTTGGGACAGCTTTGCTTGTAGAGTTGAGGGTAATTCTTCCTTATTTCATCTTCTCGTTCCCAGGTGAACTCAGGTCCACGTCTAGGGATCCACCTTACTTTTACTTTGGGTATTCGACTTCGCCTAAGCTTCTGGACTAGTCTATCAGTGATCTCTATGGGTTCCTCAATGAAGTTTAACTTGTTATCGGTTTCAACTTCCCTCAATGGCAGTTCCAAGGTTTTGTCCACTAAACACTTTTTCAGGTTGGATACATGGAAAGTGTTATGTATATAACATAACTCTTGAGGTAGCTTTAATTGATATGCCACAGGGCCAATTCTTGCCAGTATATCAAATGGTCCTATGTATCTCGGGCTTAACTTTCTTTTCTTTCCAAATCTCATGGTACCCTTCCATGGTGCTACTTTTAGCATTACTCTGTCATCCACTTGAAATTCCAAAGCTTTTCGCCTTCTATCAGCGTTCTGTCGGTCTCTGGCTGCTCTTAAACGATCCATGATTTTAAATATATTGTCAGTGGTTTCCATCAGGATGTCGGGTCCTATTACTTGGCTATCACCGACAAGGATTTGTACGGTGCTGCTTTTATACTGGCGTGATAGCTGTTATTGTAAGAGAATTACACTAAGGGAAGGTGGGTATCCCAACTTCGACCAAAATCAATTACACAAGCCCTTAGCATGTTTTCTAAAGTCTTAATGGTTCTCTCACTTTGTCCGTTGGTTTGAGGACGGTAAGTGGTGCTCAGGTTTAGTCGGGTCCCCATAGCTTGTTGGAGAGATTTCCAAAATCGTGAAGTGAAACGACTGACACGGTTAGAGATAATTGACTGCGGTACTCTGTGTCTGGTCACTATTTCATATATGTATAGTCAAGCCAGTCTTGACATGTCGTACTCTCGGATTGGTAAGAAGTGGGATGACTTGGTAGTCTATCCACAATTAACCAAATAGCATCATGTCCACGAGAGGTTCTTGATAATTTCATGAAGAAAGCCATCGTAATATTATCCCACTTCCACTCATGGATTTCTGGTTGTTGTAGGGTCCCTGACGGTTTCTGATTCTCCACTTTGGCCATCACACATGTCAGGCATTTCCCCACATATATGGATAGTGATTTCTTAATTCCGGACCACCAAAACAATGCCCTTATGTCTTGGTACATTTTATCGCTCCCAAGGTGAATAGAGTATCTGGATTAATGAGCTTCATCCAAAACTATTTCCCCGATTCCTCCCTGTTTCGATACCCATGTCCTTCCCTCGTACTTGTACATTCCATCTTGGCTCAGTTCCAATCGCTTTTCCATCCCCGTCAGCTACTCCTCTTGTATCTTACCATCCTTTAAAGCTTCTTTCTGTGCTTCTTTTAGTTTGGTGGTAAGACTAGAATACACACTCATCCTCAATGCACAGACACAAAGGGGTTTTTCCCTTTCTTTCCTACTTAAGGCATCGGCCACCACACTGGCCTTGCCGGGATGGTAGCGTATTTCACATTCGTAGTCATTCAATAGCTCAAACCATCTTCTATGATGCGTGTTTAGCATTTTCTGTTCAAGAATGTGTTGCAAACTTCTATGGTCAGTGTAGATAATGCACTTCGTGCCATAAAGATAATGCCTCCACATTTTGAGTGCACACACTACGACATCCAATTCTAGATCATGCGTTGTGTAGTTCCTCTCATGCATAAGGAATTACGAAATCCTCAACTCCTTCTTGTAGGATGAGGATAGGTGCACTACAGAGTTTCTCCTTGAGCGTTCCAAACGCTTCATTTTGCTCTTGTTCCCACACAAAAGCTGTATTTTTCTTAGTCAAAGAAGTTAACGGTTGCACAATACGCTAGAAGTCCTTGATAAACCTTCTGTAGTATCCAGCCAATCCAAGGAATTGCCTTATCTAGGTAGGATTTTCCGGAATTTTCCAGTTCTTAATAGCCTCTATCTTCGAAGGGTCCACTTGAATCCCATCTTTATTCACGACATGCCCTAGAAATTGGATCTCTCGCATCCAAAATTTGCATTTGGAAAACTTGGCATATAGTTGCTCATTCTTGAGTAACTCAAGAATCAGCCTAAGGTGATTCTCGTGCTCTTTCTTCCAACGGAAGTAGATCAAGATGTTGTCAATAAACACAATCACAAATTTGTAAAGATATGGGCGACACACTCGGTTCATGAGATCCATAAATTTTGCTGGTGCGTTAGTCAGCCCAAAGGGCATGACCAGGTACTCATAATGTCCATATCTAGTTCTAAAGGTTGTTTTGGGTATGTTTTCCTCTCTTATCTTCAGTTGATGGTACCCTGATCTTAAATCTATTTTGGAAAAATAACTTGCATAGTTGATCGAATAAGTCATTGATTCTTGGAAGAGGGTAACGATTCTTTATTGTCAGCTTGTTTAGTTCCCGTTAATCAATACACATACGTAGAGTTCCACCCTTCTTTTTCACAAATTATACGGGAGCACCCTATGGAGAAACACTCGGTCGTATAAATATCTTGTCAAGTAGCTCTTGGATTTATAGCATTAGTTCTTTCATCTCGAGAGGGGCAAGTCGATACGGTGCCTTGGCTACTGGTGCAGCACCCGGCAATAGATCTATTTAGAACTCAACCTGTTGAGATGGAGGGTGTCCTGGTAGGTCTTCAGGAAATAGTTCCGGATATTCCGAAGCCACTAGTATATCCTCAATCTTTTTTTCCTCGTTTGTTTTCATTACATAGATTATGAAAGTTGGGCATCCCTTCATGAGACTCTTGGTAGCCTTTAGATAGGATATCATAGGATATAACGTGTTACTTCTTTCACCATGAACAACTAGCACTTTCCATCGCTCAAAGGTATCTTAAGTAGGCGTTCATCACACACGATTTCAACTCTATGCCTAGCCAGCCAATCCATACCAACAACCATATCGAATCCTCCTAGCTTAATAGGCATCAAATTTATCCTAAATGTACTACCTTCTAGATTCATTAAGCAATCTTTGATGACTTCATTAGTTTCTAAGATGTTACCGTCAGCTAATTCTACGGTAAAAGTATCAGGCAGGATACATGCACTTAAGTCAATCAAAGGCCTAAAAGTACTAGAGACAAAACTAGAAGTTGCTCCAGTATCAAATAGAACGGTATCAGAATGGTTGTTTATAAGGAACGTACCATTGACTATATCAGATTGCTTACGAGCACCGGCTAGATCCATCACGAATGCTCTTCCCTTGGGCTTGTTGGGTCTGGCATCCTTATCTCTCCCCAGCTTAGGACACTTATTCCTCATGTGCCCTGGATCTCCACACTCATAGCATTGTTTACCTGGCGCATACGTATAATCCTTAACTAAGTGACCTGGTCGTTTACATCGAAAGCAGGGCATTGGGTTGCACTCCCTTTGATGATGTAGTTTCCACTTATTGCAGAATGGGCTTGTACCCAAGTATAGCTTCCGAGCCCTTCCACTCTTGCAGGATCGGGTTTGTCACTTAAACACTTGGATTTCTCTCAAACTCACTTACAAAACACTCAAATCAAATGAAGTAAAGTCTTTTATAAGAGTTGATAATAATATAATAAGTAGCAAAGAACACACAAAAAGAATTTTCAAGGCACTTGTATATATTACTTCTCAACTCAAAGTATTACAAGACGGATATACTAGCAAAAAACATGAGTACAATGAGAAACTATATATACTAGATCCTACAGCCGGATATACTTTGATACCAGCTGGAAACCTAAGACTAAAGCATATACTACAATGCTAAAGTTAAGGTATCTTAGATAAAGTATTATCTAAGATATGGTAGTAATGACATGTCCATGACTTACCCTTTGTCACCAACTAAAGATGGCAACTGTACTAACTTATAAAGGTAAACAGTGGAATAAAGTATGGTCAACTACATGGCTTTTGAGAAAACCCCATGCAGTATCTCAGAGGTTTGCAGCGGAGTGTCAGGGAGACCATACTTATGTCCACTGGATAATAGTAGTGTCTTCCGAAGATAAGTTGGCTTCTGAAGAACAAGTTCTTCCGAAGCCACTTATACTTCGGAAGAGGCTTCTATACTTCCGAGGCTTGAGGACTTCTATACTTCGGAAGTTGACTTCTGATCTATCATTCTAAGTCTTGATATTCGGAAGTAAGTTCTTTGTCATCGGAAGTTGGAGTTTTCTTCGGAAGTTAGTTTTACACTTTGTCTTTGGAAGAGCTCCTTTTTCCTTCGGAAGTTCCACACTTAGCTTCGGAAGTCCTTTTTTGTTGTACCAAAATATTCTAAGTGATTTGGTTTTGGTTGCACCAGCCTTTTTTAGATCCAACAAACTCCCCCTTGGCTGATGCTACCAAAACCTCACTTGTTTTTGCTTCTCAAAGCTTTCAACACCAGGGACATAAGATATTTGTTTGTTTCTTTGTTCTTCTCTGAAGTGGTGCTGAGAAGCTTGTACAAGTCATTGGTGGATAGGAGTTCCAGTCTAGCACTCTAAATGACATGTACCCTTTGTTGCGTCCCCCTGAAAAGAGTTTGTTGACTGGAGTTATAGTCATACTCCCATCTAACTATGGATTCAAGTTTAGGACCTTCAACCATTTGTAGAAAGGCTTTGCCTTTGGTTGTTGATCCCTTCCTTTTCTCCTCCTCTCTCAGCTCCTAGCGGTTAGCTCGGCCACATGAAGACTGCCTAGATGATTTCTGATATGGGCAGCTACATCAAAGTTTGAAGGGTTGGAGAATGGCTTCTCTGCTAACTCAGCAATATCAAATCTGCTCAAGTGTAGCAGAGATGAGGCACTTAGCCTGTTGAGCTCTCCATTCTCTCTTTCAAGAACAAAGTTGTGAGAAGAGTCTTCAAACCTCCACTGGATGATCTTCTTCCTAGGTGCAAGAGGTTGTCTTGGCACCCGGTCACCTTTCTTGGTATCCAACAGAGTCACCAGCCTTCTCCTTAACTTCTTTTCTTCCTCATTCAAAGTGTCTGAATTGAGGCCAATGAGATTTGCAGCTTGGTCCAATGTTCCTCTGGGCAGATCAAGAAATTGATCTCTAGTGAGGGAACGTGAGGATCCATTAACATAAGTCAAATTGACTGAATCTTCCTCACAGGAGATATCGCTCGGGGTTGTGCAATTGATGAGCTTTGTCTTGATTGCCTTGAACTCTTCTAAGGAGAGATGTTTAGAAGGCTAAGGGGATGGTTTGATGGGTTGTTCGGTAGGTTGAGGTGTTTGGGTTCTGGCTAGAGTTTTGGGTTGGAGGATGGGTAGTTTAGGTGGTTGAGGTGAAGATGTTGGTAGGGGTGATGGTGTAGGTTCAGGGGTGTATGGTTTAGTGGTTGGTTCGGTTTTTATGGGGAATGGAAAGGGTATTGGTTTAGGTTGAGGTTGGGTTTGAAGTTGGGGTTGAGTAGTTGATTTGAAGATCATCCCCTGTCCCCTTCTGTACATCTCCTTCCTCTTCCCCGAGCGAATGTCAGCCTTTATGTCACTGACATGTCGCTGGAGGGTCTTTTCAGACATAGGACCCACCTGCCTGCCAGAGAAGCCATGAGCCCGGAGATAGCTCTTCATCCAGGCCTTCTCACCTATCTTCTTGGCAGCAGCTAGTCCTGCTTCCTCTTCCTTCTTCTTCTTTTGCATCAGCTTTTCCCTGGAAACTTTCTTTCTCTCTTTCTCCATTTGATCTTGCTCTTTGTTAAAGAGCCATAAGATCGTGTCATTGTTGTGTGGAGATAATTCTTCTTAAGAGAAACCTCTGGAGGTTAGGAAAGTTATCCTTTCCCTCCTTAGCTGTTGATCAGCTTCTCTTTCTTTCCTCTCCCATTCTTCTTCTAAGGCCAACCTTGCGGCCTCTTCTCTTTGATGTTTTTGCAGCAAAGTTGCCTTTTCCAGCTCAACTAACTCCTCTAATGGTAGCAGGAGTACATCTTCATTCGCAGCTCCTAGACTGACAAGTCTATCAATGATCTCTACTCTTCTTCTATTGTTGACTGCCTCCTGGTTGGCTGCAGCTGCTTTGCTACTGGCAGCTAGCAGTTTTCCAGTTGGAAGCCTACCTTTTCTTTTGAGTTTCTCTAACCTTTCTTCCTCCTGAAGCTCTTTCTTAGTCATCTTCCTCTTTCCTTTGATGTCTTCGGAAGTGCGAGACTTTGGGGGTTCTTGGATGGAAGGTTCAGGTTGAGTAATAGAGATGGAAGCTGGAGTTAATGCTGATGTTTGAGCTAGGGGTTGGGTGAGAAAATCTTCCCTATTAACCTCATATGCAAGTTCTAGGATTGCATCTGTGACTATTAGATCATCGGATAAGGAGACTAGTCCTTCAGCAGCAATAATCTTAGCTTCGGAAGTTTGAAATTGTTCTTCCGAGTCTTTGAATTGTGCTTCGGAAGTCTGTGAGAATGCACTATCTGTCCCAACTGTCTCAGTTGCTGGGCCATCAGTCCTTGTTTCCCCTTCGAAGTTAATCTCAGGTTCCACTTAGAACTTAGGTTGACCAACTTCCTCAATAGTGGTAGAAGGTGCATTTAACCTCTGAAGCTCCTAAGCTCCGAAGTAGATCACAGACAGATCAGGACTTGGTTGTTCAATAAGAGATTCGAATAGGAACTTGTTGAAGAACCTATTGAGATCTTGGAGCATCCTTTGATCCATTTGAATTACAACTGGAGGAGGCTCAGGGAAAACCGAAGCTTGTTGCATAGGATATTTTGAGCTCAGGGAAGTGAGAGCTTGACTTTGGGGTTCCTCTTGTCTTTGGCTTTGTCTCTGAACACTCTCCCCCTTTTTGGTAGCATCATCCTGAGAGCTTGATGAGCTAGAGGAAGAGGTCAAAGAGACCTGAGTTGGTACGTGCCTAACAAACCTCTCAATCTGTTTCTCAGCTAGGTTGGCCTTGAGATTCTCAATCTCAAGTTGCTGAGTGGCAGACCTATCCTCTAAACTCCTAACCTTAGATTCAAGATTTAAGACTTTAGAAAGTAGGTCTTCAATGGTGAGTTGCAGTCTTCCCTCATCTTCTTTTGAAGAATCAGGGAGATGAGGTAACATACCTTGTATGTTCATCCTCACCACCAGATTTGGTTTCTTGGCGCCCTGGTTTCCCTTACTCAATGATGTCTCTTTCAGAGTCATCAAAGGGCATGGTTGCCGTAGATTCAGTCTCAGTGATGTTACCACTTTCCTGAGGATCCCTTGAGGCTCCTTCAGTAGTGGCAGCTAAATCTACATGAGTCCCCTCCACATTAGTGGGACTCACCTCAGTAAAGGTTTGCTGATGGGGGCTGGAGATAAGAGATCTCTCTGGGCTCTGTTGATCCTTGAGAGGGTGTTGTGGATCAACATTGATCAATGTCTAAAGGCATTGAGCCTGTGATGGGGTTGTCCCTTTTTGGCTGCTCAGGGGAGTATAGAGACTCTGCCTGAGGGTTTTCAGCTTGGGTTTCGGGCTCATGGGTCTGAGACTGAGGAGACTCAAGACCCATATTGAGGTCAATTGTGAAGGATGGTTGGACCTCAGGCTGAGTGGGAGCCCATTGTTCCACTCTAGCCTTTTTGGGTAGAACATGAGGAGCTTGTTCAATCAGAGAAGATTGAACAAGGGTTCGTTTGGGGCGTTTTTGATAAGTGAAGGTAATGGGTGGAGAAGGTAGATTTGGCAAAGTGAGGGTAGTTGCTGGCGTTGGTTCATCACCTGTGGGGTTAACAGGGATGTCACCAGGAGCCATTGGCTCAATCATACCTAGAAGAAGTGCAGTATCTCTTCCGGTGAAGTTGGTGGACACTCTCTTCAAGGTTTTGAAGATGGTCGGCCTCATCTGAGGAACAGTCAGAGCAGCTGCGCAGACAAGCTTGCTCCGGTCCAGCTCAAAATTGATTATGTGCTGGAGAAACCTGGGATACATAAAGAATGTGTCTCGTTGAAGGTTTCCCATGAAATTGGTCAGCACAAATCTTGAGTAGTTGAGCGGAGGCTTTTCACCAAACCATGAACTAGGCACCCAAGTTCATATGGGATTTGATCCCATCCCCAGATTTGTTGGACAAGCAGTGAAGAACCACATGCAGTAGTGGCTTCCAGTTGTAAGAGAAGTTGAATTTGTAGACAGTTGACCTGCTAACATCTCCACCATATCCCATTCGGATATAAGTATTGTCCAAATCTGCTTTGGCGAATTCTGTTGGAGCGCCCTCATCATGAATCTCTAGATGCTCCCTTATGATTTGTTCAGAAATGACCAACTCCTGGCCACAGATGCTCGATCTAATGACACGAACCCCATTTAGGGTTTCAATCAGACCGTTGTCCAAAATTCAGACATATGGTTTGAGTAAATCGTGGGGTTAACAGTCAGGACAGTGTAGTAAGAAGATTGGGTTAGAAAGGAGATGATATCTGAGAAGTCGACATCCCTTGAAGAGTCAAGGAGTGCGACTTGGTTATGCTGAGGGTTAAGTGCCATTGAAGAAAGTTACAAGAAGATGGTTTGGAATTGGGTAAATTGAAGAGGAAGAAAGCTTTTAGGGCAGTAATTTTGGTAAAAAGGATGAAAGTGATTAGCTGGAGGTATTTAAATGGGTGGGATGGCGGTTTATAGGAGGTTTGGATAAGATGATGGGAGGTTTCAGTGGATGATGTGACATGGGCGGTAAGGTTAGCCATTTAAATAATCCGACATCATTAACAAAATCTTTTACCTTTTTACAGAGTAGGGCCCAAAAGATTTCCGTTACACAGTAAAATCTTTCTTCCGAGTATAAAGCATTTCCAAAGGTAATGTTCTTCCGAAGGCAATTTTACTTCCAAAGGTAAAGTGGTAACTTCCGAGAGTATATGTTGCTTTCCGAATGGAGAGTGTTACAAGCTTCAGAAGTAGATCTGATATGAAATCAATCGTTTCTTCCGAGACTTAACAACTCTTCCGAGAAGAAAATTATCCTGGGAGAAATTTGCTTCGAAAAATATGTAAAATATCTTCCGAGGGTTAATTTCTCTTCGGAAGAATTCATACTTAGATAAAATTTTCAGAGAAAGATCTTTTGTAACAGGGCTTAGATTGTTTTGACATAAGACTTTACACATTAAAAGGTTTTCAAATAAGATAGACTAATCAAGGTTTATCAACCCAATAGCTGTAATGAGATATTTAAATCTTTATTCATCAAAGGCTTTGGTGAACAAGTCAGCATATTGTTCATTTGAATCAACTTTGATTAGCTTGATAAGATTTTTCTCATGAATATCTCTAATGAAATGATACCTGATATCGATGTGCTTAGTCTTGGAGTGCTTCACTGGATTTTCAGTAATGGATATAGCACTGTTATTGTCAATGTGAATAGGAGTGCTCATGAAGTTGAATCCGTAGTCTATCATCTGGTTTTGAATCCACAGCAGCTGAGCACAGCAACTAGCAGCAACAATGTATTCAGCTTCAGCAATTGATGTAGAGACACAGGATTGCTTATTGCATTGCCATAAGATGATCCTTCCACCAAGAAATTGACATCCACCAGATGTTGATTTCTTGTTGATATTGCAACCACCATAATCACTGTCAGAGTAACCATAGAGATTGAAATCACTATTTCTTGGATACCAGAGACCTAATTTAGGTGCTCCTTTAAGGTATCTAAAGATTCTCTTGGCAGCAACTAGGTGAGACACCTTTGGAGCAGCCTGATATCTTGCACAAATGCAAGTTGCAAACATGATATCAGGTCTACTTGCTGTGAGATACATCAGAGAACCAATAATCGCTCTATACTGATGTTGATCAATATCCTCCCCCTCAGAGTCAGGGCAGAGATTGTGGTTTATGGGTATAGTTGTTTTTGCTGCTTTACAATCTTTCATATCAAATCTTTCTAAGATATCCTTGACATACTTAGATTGATTGATAAAGAACCCTTCCTTCATTTGCTTCACCTGAATTCCAAGGAAAAAGTCCATTTTTCCCATGGAACTCATTTCAAACTTTTTCTTCGTAATGCTCTCAAAGTATTTACACATTTGGTCATTCGAAGAACCAAATATGATGTCATCAACATACACTTGAACGAGGAAGATGTCCTTCCCAGACTTCCTTATGAAAAGAGTCTTGTCAATGGTACCTCTAGTGTAACCATTCTTTAGGAGAAACTGAGACAATGTCTCATACCACAGCCTAGGTGCTTGGTGCAGCCCATATAGAGCTTTATCCAATTTGCACACATAGTTGGGATGTTGTGGATCTTCAAATCCCGGAGGTTGGCATACATAGACTTCCCTATCTATATCCCCATATAGAAAGGCACACTTGACATCAAGCTGGTAGACAGTGAAATTCATGGATGCAGCATAAGCAAGGAAGATCCAAACTGCCTCAAGTCTTGCAACAGGTGCAAAGACATTAGTATAATCGATTCCCTCCTCTTGAGTTTATTCTTGAACCACCAGTCTTGCCTTGTTCTTGATAATCAAGCCTCTATCATCTCTCTTGTTTCTGAAAACCCATTTAGTGCCTATAGGTACTTGACTAGATGGTAGCGGACATAGGTTCCAAACCTTTTGTCTTTTGAATTGAAGTAGCTCCTCTTGCATTGATTCAACCTTCTTGGGTTCCATTTGGGATAAAAAGCATGAGTACAAACAGACATTCCCATTGTGAGTTTGTCCTCTTGTTCTCACGCCTTCAGAGACTTCCCCTATGATGTTCTCAGCTGGATGAGTGTTATGAATCCTAAGTCTAGGAATCACCTCCAGTTGCAAAGATAAATCCAAATTGGACATATTTTGCTAAGGCGCTTGAATACATGGTCCAGCTGTTGTTTCAAACTCATTCAATGAGGACTGATTGAATGAAAGAGAAACATCATCATTTGTTTGTTGTGAAGCATCATCAACAGTTGTCTGTTCCTTCAAGATGTTGCTTTCATCAGCTTGGTGTTGTGCAGGGTCACCTGAAGAGGTTTGAAAGTCAACAGGTGAATTGCTTGTTGAAGCTCCACTATCTTTTGAGATGGTTATACTATCAGATCTTCCAATAGTGGGAACTTGATTTGCTATAGCTCTTGGAGAACTTGGAATAGGTCTGGGAAGCTCAAACAGTTGATCATCATCAGAGTCACTTTGAACACCTGCTCCAACTGAAACATTCTCACAAGATGGTTTAGAATAGTTTGGAAACAATTCTAAATCAAAGATATGATCAGGGCCATTCCCCCTAACACAAGGAGTGTGCTCATTGACTACAATGTTGTAAAATTCCTCAAATTGTTGATTTTTAATGTTATAAACTCTATAAGCTTTAGAGTTAGAGGAATATCCAACAAAGATAGCATAATCCGACTTTTCAGCAAATTTTGCCAAATTGTCTTTTGTGTTAAGTATGGTACACCTGCTGCCAAAGCACCTTAGAAAGCCAATAAACGGTGGCCTCTTGTTCCATAGCTCATAAGGGGTTTTTCCATGTGGCTTTACTACAAGGACCCTGTTCTGCACATAACATGCAGTGCTGACTGCCTCTGCCCAGAATGTTAGAGGTAGCTTTGAATCGGCTAACATAGTCCGAGCAGCCTCAATAAGTGTCCTATTCTTCCTCTCAGCAACACCATTTTGTTGAGGAGTTCTAGGAGCACTATATTGTCTGGTAATCCCTTTTGAGTTACACAATGAGTAAAGAACGTGGTTCTTAAACTCAGTCGCTTGATCACTTCTAATTATTTTAACCTTATGATCAATTTGATTTTCTATTTTAAGAATAAAAGATTTTAAAGTTTCAGCAGTTTCATCTTTGGTTCTTAAAAAGAATACCCATGTAAATCTAGTAAAATCATCAACAATCACAAGGCAATATGATTTCCTTCCAATGCTCATTATACTTGTGGGACCAAATAGATCCATGTGCAATAAGTGTAATGGAGTGGTGATGGAATTAACAACTTTGGATTTATGAGATGCCATTTGTTGCTTCTCTTTCAGGCATGCAACACAGTTATCTTTGTAGATAAATTCCTTTTTAGGCAAACCCTGTACCAAGTTATTTTTAGCCAATTTATTCATTGTGTTAAAATTTACATGACACATTCGTTTACGCCAAAGTGTTGACTCATCACCATTAGCTTTGGAAAGAAAGCATGATACTTCTCCCATTGGGGAAGCATTGTTCATATCCAGCTTGTACATATCCCCTTTCCTGGGAGATCTAAAAAGCACCAATTCTTGAGGAATTGTCATCCCGGGTTTGAGGATTATGCACTCATGTTCTGTGAAAAGCATTTTATGCTTTTGATCACAGAATTGAGAAACACTTAACAGGTTGTGTTTAAGCTGCTTGACAAAGTTAACTTTGTCAACCTTTAATTTTCCATTGGATATACTTCCTCTGCCAGAAATATATCCTCCGGCCTCACCTCCAAACTGTACAGGACCTCCATCATAATGTTGAAATTGTTGAAGGAGAAATCTGTTCCCTGTCATGTGCCTGGAGCATCCACTATCCACAATCCAAACATTGTTATTCTTGTCATATGGATGTCTCTACACTTAAGATGAGATGATTAGTTTTGATTAGAAACCCGAGCCTTGTTGGTCTTGGGTTCTTCCAATGATAATGACACAATTGAACCAAAATTTATGCATGGGGGTTCAATGGATGTCTTTGAAGAAGAGGTTTGGGCTACAGCATCTTCCTGGATTTTACGTTCCATCCCTTGGTTGATCATGGAGGATGAGCTTGTTGAAGCTTTTGTAGCTTGGCATTCTTCCGAAGCTTCTTTCTTTTCGGAAGAAGCCTTCCCTACCTTTTCTTCCGAATCAGTCTTCTTCTGGGATAGTTTCAAGGAGACTCTTTTATTCTTTTGAGTCTTGATAGCTGTGAATCCAGGATGAACACTTGAATCAAATAACATGAAGAATTATGGATCAAACAATGATAAACACAATGAAAACCCTTTGATCTTCAATTAGATTGCAAAAATATTGTTTACAAGTCAATCCCTCAATCAATTGGTCATTCAACCATTCACCAACACTAATGACAATTAACCAATTTATAGTCTAGACTAATATTCACTAATTGCACTTAACCCCCTAGACTTAGGCTAATTAATACAAAATTACATACTAAGCATAAAAATGACTAAAATCAAGATAAAATATATTTTGTTCACACAAAATATATTTATTACAATAAAACTCCTAGTCATTTAAATCTTCAACGTCTTGTCTCGGTTCCTTGTCTCGAACGTGTTCGGTTTGACTTTTGTTGACTTTGACCGTGATGTTGACTTTTTTGACTTTCACTGTGTTGATAATATAGACTATCTTTTACAGCTCCAACAATACTCCCCCTTAGTCTATCATTATCAACGTCTTCAAACGAAATCAACATCGAGAAGTCAACAGTAGAAAGATCTTCAATTTGAATCTTTCTGAATCTGATGAGAAAGATTTTTCATCTCATAAGCTCCCCCTATTTATATGCTCCCCCTTTTCGAGTGCAAGCTTTACAAAGATATTGGAACAGGTTCCCAAATCTCTAATCTTGAGTGCTTTAGACGATGTAGGAGGAGGATTCCTAGCTCGGTATCTTCTGCAAACTTGAGGAACAAGTTCTCTGATCAGATACACTGCTCAACTGATGATTGGCCATCACTTAAAGCAAAAATCTGAAACACATTCTCAAACACAATCTTGACATTTCTAATTAGATCATTTCATTTTAACAAAATAAACCCGTGTTTATCTGTGTTTGAAAACAAGCGAACCCGTGTTCGTTTGTGCACAATTTCAGTGAAATGCATGAAAAATGATAAAATATAATCAGCATAATATAGAAGACCTAAAAGAATTTTAAAATGAAACTTTATTATAATTTTTCATTGTTGAATATATACATTTATTATAATATATATATATATATATATATATATATATATATATATATATATATATATATATATATATATATATATATATATATATATATATATATATTATCTATATTTTTTTATAACCGAAAACTGAATCGATCATGAGATCACATCCTCAAGATATACTTTAACACAAAGATGAATTTAAACATCGACAAGCAATGAGATCACACTGATAACTGAATCTAATCACAGTCTTTGAATGAATTTTGAAATTCTCAAACAGATCAATAACGATTGCTGATATGTTTGTCCAATTAAACTCATGCCCTATCTTTTTCAACAAGCAGTAGATGATTCGTTAAGGTTCAATTAAATACTTTAGAATGCTAGGACCCCACAATCATTTGGCAAAAACCCTCACCCAATCACAGGATTTCTTGAATTTTGTTACGATCTTTATAGAGCAAGGCGTGTGCATTAGTGTGCAAGTGATTATCAACGGAATATTGCATTCTGTGATGAATTAGATGATTTGACACTACTTAGACCAAAATGGTGAGAGCTCCAGGTCTATACTCACGTATAACAAAGGAGATGACCATTTAATCATGTGCCGATAAGAGCTCCAGGTCAGTACTATCGTACAGCAGAGGAGATCATCACTCCAGGTCAGTACTACCGTACAGCAGAGGAGATTAGCACAAACACAAGACACATAAATACACCAATCATGGCTCAAAGATATGGCTTATATGATTTGTATCATGGTGGGTGAAAGATTAATTCTCAATCCAATTTTTGTCGGGACTCAGTTTTCGTGCAGGCCAAAATGATCGCGTAAATCCAGACATCGTTAAGCATATATTTTAATTTAAATCATGATGTTGCTGTCTACTTTATTCTTCAGGCTGAGTCTACCAAGCATATCATTAAAGCATCTGTTTGTTTTTCTATTATTTGCACTTAAAAATAAGATCTAAATCAGATAACAGCATCAGTTACTATCATTTCTTATTTTTAAAACGCAAGTAATGCAAAAACAAACATTTCAAGATGATATACAATCATTTCTCAGTCATCTCGAATCAAGTTCTTAGTACACTTTTCATTTTTATTTACTTATACTCTCCCCCTAAATTTTTATTTTTGCAAACTTTTTTTTATATTTTTTTTATTTATTTATTTTAATTTTTTATAAAATTGTACAAAAATAAAATATTTTCAAAGAAGGTCTTCCAAACTACAGTGATATGATGATAAGAAATGAATGCTCAAGAAAATATGTGGTGATTGTGAAGTGAGAACTGTGATTGTGTAAATAAAAATCCAGATTGTGGATAAATTACCATGACCTTAACCTGTTTGTTCCGCCTTTGAATTAGGAACAATCTCTGTCAGTAAACCGGATAACTAACAGTCCTCCTGAATTGTTCCTGCACTCATAAACAGATTAGTTAGAGAGGGGAACCCAGGCCATCGTAGTCCTGGAAGTTCCATTTTCATCGATATAAGAAACCTGCTTCTGCACACAACCGTTGAAACAATCTAGGATGTTTGTATCCTTCTTTTTAATTTGCCAAATTTGTTTCGATTCAATTAATTTGGATTTGAATGAATTAAATTTGGAAAACATTTTCTGTTTAAGACCGGAAGGAAAAGAATTTGGTTTTAAACCTTTGGTCATTTTCATCTTTGAATCATGTGAAACCGGCTTCACACGAAAAGGTTTAGATGGAGGGTTTTTCATCCAACCATTCAAAGATGTGTGCTTTTTACCACTTGATCCAGAGAAGCAACCCGTGTTGCCTTTACTGTCTGGAATATTCTTTTTAGACTTACATTCGGAGAAGCAATTTGTTTTGCCTTTACCATTCGTAGCAGGCCTTTGAGGACATTTCTTTACCACATGAACTTCTTTTCCACACTCAAAACAAGCCTTGAATGGCTTTTGATTCTTTGTAGTCTCGTGTTGTGCAGGTGGTGATGAGGATTGCTTGGAGCTTGTGGTAGATTCTTGCTTGTTCTGAAGTTTCCTGTGCAAAATAGGGAATGAGATCCTCACTGGTTGATTGGATTGTTTTGCAGTTGGAGAAGAGATCCGTATCGGTCTTGATTCAACTTTTGGAAGCGTTTGAGACTTGAAAATGTTAGGAGATATCTTGATCTGTGAGGAACCAACACGCTCCTCTATGTTTGATTCATCATCTGAGCTTATCCAGTCTCGTATACACAGATCTGCTTCCAAAGGATCTTGATTGACACCTCCTATTGTGTCGGCTTCGGTTATAGAATTTTGATTGCCTGACGATTCAACAACTGTTCCTTCTTTGACAAATCTGACAGGAACAAACGAAGGAATGTTACCTGTTTTGAATTTATTGAAGAAGGTTGGAGAAGTAACTGATATTGATTTTGGAGCATCAGAGGTAGAATCGTCATTAATCTTCTTATCAGACCCCTGCCTGAGGAATCCCAAACCTACAGGAGAATCTTGCACATCTCTAACCTCTTTAAGATTAACGTTGCTTAAACCTGCATTTAAACTATTAGTTTCTGCAGCTTCAATCAAATAATTAGATGGATGAGGTTGAGGCATAGGAGAGTAACAATGGGTGCTAGGAGGAGGATAGACGTATTGAATTTCACCACAACCCACTCCCGTTTTAATCCTAGCTCCCCTCTGTTTACACAGTAGGTCTTCCTGTTTCATTCCAGATATGGTCCATTTATCAAGCTTTGTTTTAAGCTTGCTTGTTTCAAATTCAGCCAAAGTGACTCTTTCGTTTAAAAGATTAATTTCAACATTTCTTTCAAGAAGAGTTCGTTTTAAATGATCATTTTCTTTTAAAGCTTCATTTAATTTTATGAAATACTTGGCTTCATTCTTTTTAAGTTCTACGCTTATGGTGGTTAACTCTTTTTGGTTATCTAAAAGTAACCTATTAGCTTTATACACACCAAATAAACGAATTTTGCAAGCAGAAGAACACATATCCTGAACCGTCTCGTATGGAAGATCCAGGATGACTCTTTCAGCAGTAAGAGCCTTCTCGCAGTTGCAAACTCTGGTATTTCGCTTCCATTCCTCTTCCTTCTTAGCATCACAAACTTCAACATTCAACTCAGCTCCGCCTTTACCCATTGATGTCTGCTTAAGCTCCTCTTGTACCTTTCTAGTTCCAGGCTTCGGTAAACCGTCAAAATTGGTGTCAGAATCTGATCTCTCTTCTGGTTTCTCTTTGGAGTTTGAAGTGATCTTTGGAGTTAATTATGTTGCTTCATAGTACTCACGACGTTTGATATCCAACTCCATTTTCTTCAGTTTGTTGATCACCTCCATTAGTTTGTAATCCCAAAAGCCTCTATCTCGTTGAATCGACTTGCCGTGTGAGCTCCATTCTGATGGGAGGGAATCAAGCAATCTCAGAACTTGTTCATGATTTCCCAATTGGGCATCAAACAAAGGGAAAAAGTCATCTTTAACATTCGAATTTCGCTAAAGAAATGATAGTTTCACCGAAATTATAGTTTCGCAGAGCTAGTTTCGTTGAGCCGATAGTAGTTTCGCTGGTAATTTCGGCAGCAGTTTCGCTAACCAAATGCTTGAGACGGCTTAGTTTCGCCGACAATTTCGCACAAAACAAGCTTGAACTTTCGTTCAAAGATACTTTCGACAGTAATTTCGCTTGTAATATGCACACAAGCACTGTTGAACTTTCGTTCAAGATCACTACTTTTGCGAGATGCTGAAATTAACTACAAAGTGTAAAACACTTGTAGTTTCGCTGAAAGAACAGACAGTTTCGCAGGATGAAGCGGTAATTTTGCTAGACGAAGCTGAAAAGCTTTTTCAACACGAAATCAATCTGAAAACACCCAAATCTTAATGGATTTGAAATCAGATGATTAACAGAGCTTTCCCAACCAATAACAAGCAAACTTCAATCAATTTCCATATCAATAACACTCAAATGTGATGCGAAATTGATGAAAACATGATATAGAACAAAAACAACCAAAACCTAAATTTCTCTCTTTAAAAATCTTCAAATCTTCAGTGAATTTGATCCAAAATAGCCCTGATACCAAATTGTGAATCCAGGATGAACACTTGAATCAAATAACATGAAGAATTATGGATCAAACAATGATAAACACAATGAAAACCCTTTGATCTTCAATTAGATTGCAAAAATATTGTTTACAAGTCAATCCCTCAATCAATTGGTCATTCAACCATTCACCAACACTAATGACAATTAACCTATTTATAGTCTAGACTAATATTCACTAATTGCACTTAACCCCCTATACTTAGGCTAATTAATGCAAAATTACATATTAAGCATAAAAATGACTAAAATCAAGATAAAATATATTTTGTTCACATAAAATATATTTATTACAATAAAACTCCTAGTCATTTAAATCTTCAACGTCTCGTCTCAGTTCCACGTCTCGAACGTGTTCGGTTTGACTTTTGTTGACTTTGACCGTGATGTTGACTTTTGTTGACTTTCACTGTGTTGATAATATAGACTATCTTTTACAGCTCCAACAATAGCTTTAGCATCTGAAGCCTTTTTCCTTTCGGAAGAAGGATCTTCTTTCGAAAGCAGCCTTGCTTCAGAAACAAGCTTTCCCTTTTTCATCACTTGAACCGTTTGATATGGTCAAAATGAGAAACCTTCCCTAACTCCTTCCTTTTTAACATTATGTGTATAATGTGTGCTAGCAGGATTGCAGACCACACATTATGCATGCAATGTTAATCTTTTGGGAATTTGAGGATTGTTGTTTCTTGTTTTTTTCTCTTCATCTGCAACCTTTCCCTTTAACTTCTGATCCTTTGGTAGGACAGGAGTGCTGGTACTACACCCCTTTCCTAAATCAGAGTTTCTAACCACCTGGAATCCAGTTGAGATGAATACACCCTTTTGCTTTGGGTCTATCTTCAGCTTAGACTCAGCCACTTTCTTGGTAGTTTTTCTGGCTGCCTTAGCTCTGCTTCTTCTACCTTTGGTGGTCAGGGTTTGATCATCACTGGTAGGGGAGGGTATGGTTACCTGGTTCTTCCCTATGATGGTCTCCATGGTTGCATCATTCTTTGACTCATATGAAGGTGGGTCAGCAGATGGTACCTCTTGCTCCTCAGTACCACACCTTGGTTGTCTTATAGACCCATAGGAGTGTGGTGGAGCAATTTCATTGGATCCCAACCCACCTTTGTTTTGGTAACAAGGCTTTGAGTGAGAGGATGATGCAAGAATGGCTTGGAAGTTTTGCTCGGAAATAGCATACTTCCTGGCTTGAGCCTCAGCTGTGACAAGCTGGGCTTGAGCCTCAGTCAATTTGGATATTAAATCATTTATTTGAGTCTTATAGTTTGTCTGTTCGTGTTTTAATAGGGATACAGTTTTCTCTAACTCCTCAATTTTTATTTGATAGTCAGATTCAGCCCTTTTAAAATCAAATTTTAAAACATTTAAAGACTCAATATCGGATTTAATCTCCATATTGTAGTCCTGATACAATTTAACCTTAGCAGTACAGGCAGGAGTACAGCGATATTCATATACCTTATTTTCATATGTTCCGGCCATGAGTGCTTGAGCAGGAGTCACATCTTGTACCATGAAGCTCCAGTCAACTTCTTGAGCCATTGCAGCTGTTTCTGTTGACTTTCCGGTGGGCTTTGGTGTAGAAGGATGTGTGGAGGCCTGTGGGGTTCTCGGGTTGGACTTAGGAGCCTTGCATTCCCTTGCAAAATGACCAAGTTGGTTACAGTTGTAACATTTGGCCTTGGTTTTGTCAAACCCAAATTTGCTGTTGATTGGGTTCTGGGGAAATTGCCTTCCAGTTCTCTTAAAGAACTTCTTTGCTCTGTAGGTTAGTAGAGCCATTTGTTGGACTATGTTCACGTATTCCACGTCATCCGGGCTGAAGCACTCTAGATCATCAAAGCAATATTGATAATCATTTGAGTGTCCACTTCCTGAGAAAAAAGCACAGCTGTCCTGAAAGGAACTTTGCTGAGCTTGTTGAGACCTTGGAGTCTCAGGAAATATGATGTATGGCCCAGAAGAACAAGATGGCTGTTGGGTGTAAGTCAGGTATTGTTGAGGCTGGGAGGTTCCTGAGCCTTCAGCAACCATTAAAGCGTTGCTAGCAGGAAGACTCAAGGGTCTGCTTGTCTGATGGCCTCTCTTACTCTCCATTTCCAAACGGTATCCATCAAGGATGCCATAGAGTTTAGTCATGGTGAGTGTATTCAGGTTCTCAGCTCTCTTGATAGAGACACAGTGGAATGTGCACTCATTGGGTAATGCACTCATGAACTTTCTTGTAAGGTCTCTAAGTTCATGAGCAATTCCCACAGATTCAAGGGAAGAAATGGGATCCATGTACCTGAAGTATTGCTGGCTAAATGTCTCTCCAGCAACATAGGTGAAGTTCTGGAACTGCTGCTTCAGTGAGTCCTTCTTGGAGTCATTTGAGATTGAATACATTTGAGCAAGCGCATCAAACAGTTCTTTGGCAGACTTGCAATGCTCAAACCCCACCATGATGGAGTTTGGAATTGCAGTCATGAGAACAGTCATAGCATTGCTGTCAATGTCCAACTTCTTTCGGTCCTCATTACAATAATCTTCAACAACTTTCTCAATCATGGCACCGTTTCCACCAGCTACTTTTGGCTTATGCGGGCCATTGACAATGGATTGCCACATCTTGCTGTCTTGATACTTTATGAAGCCTACCATTTTTCTGCTCCATGACCTGAAGTTTTCAGGGGTGATGATGGGTGCTTTGGTCATCGTCCCCATCTCTACTTCAGATTTGTTGAGGGACATTTTGAGTGTGGTATAAGGAGGAGTGAAAAACAGGTTGATTAGGATGGTAAGATCTCACAATCAAGAGCCTAAAAAGCTCTGATACCAATTGCAGGATCGGGTTTGTCACTTAAACACTTGGATTTCTCTCAAACTCACTTACAAAACACTCAAATCAAATGAAGTAAAGTCTTTTATAAGAGTTGATAATAATATAATAAGTAGCAAAGAACACACAGAAATAATTTTCAAGGCACTTGTATGTATTACTTCTCAACTCAAAGTATTACAAAACTCTTACAAGCATAAAACATGAGTTACAATAAGAAACTATATATACTAGATCCTACAGCTGGAAATACTTTGATACCAGCTGGAAACCTAAGACTAAAGCATATACTACAATGCTAAAGTTAAGGTATCTTAGATAAAGTATTATCTAAGATATGGTAGTCATGACATGTCCATGACTTACCTTTTGTCACCAACTAAAGATGGCAACTGTACTAACTTATAAAGGTAAACAGTGGAATAAAGTATGATCAACTACATTGCTTTTGAGAAAACACCATGCAGTATCTCAGAGGTTTGCAGCGGAGTGTCAGGGAGACCATATTTATGTCCACTGGATAATAGTAGTGTCTTCCGAAGATAAGTTGTCTTCGGAAGAAAAAGTTCTTCCGAAGCCACTTATACTTCGGAAGAGGCTTCTATACTTCCGAGGCTTGAGGACTTCTATACTTCGAAAGTTGACTTCTGATCTATCATTCTAAGTCTTGATCTTCGGAAGTAAGTTCTTTGTCTTCAGAAGTTGGAGTTTTCCTTCGGAAGTTAGTTTTACACTTTGTCTTCGGAAGAGCTCCTTTTTCCTTTAGAAGTGTAAGGCCCCGTTCCCGGAGACCTCACAGTTGGTCATTCACAGCATTAAACCGGAGACCTCACAGTTGGTCATTCACGATATTAAATACATTATAAATTTACAAACTTAAGCAGCGGAATCATTTTAACAAAAACCATTCATTGCATTTCATTAAACACTGTTTTTAAGCAATACACTATTGTTTGATGAGATACAAAAAGAACTGTTTAATTGCATTACAAAACAACAGCAATAATAGTTTTGAATGGATGTCAGTCTTTCCCTGCCGAGTAGCTTCACCCTCGTACCATCCTCAGCAATATTTACCTGCCAACTGAAAATGCATAAAGGTCAGCGTTGCTGAGTGAGTTCTAGTTTTATAAGTAATAAAGTACTTTCTGTATGATGTATATGAAAATACTCTTTTCTTTTAAAAAACAACTCTTTACTAAATAAGCGAGCACGCATTAACTATATGAACAAATACTTTTCGTTCTCTTTACTGTATGCCTTGTTTATTCTGTTTTCTTTATTCTTTATCTTTCACTGTCTGTATGGACCAATGAGCAATACCCCAACTATATGCGCGATGGAAAACGGGTGATGGGCCATCTATATCCCTCGAAAGGGTCAACTATATCCCCCGAAAGGGTGAACTGTATCCCTCGAAAGGGTGCTGTGTACTGTATACAAGGCCGACCCAATCACCCAGGGTACGCTACAAGGGTCCTGCCAATCTCCAAGACTGGCCCTGTGTGCATAATAGGGTAGCTAACCCGCATCACAGTTGAGCTAACGACAACACGGTCGTGTACCTCCTATAAGCTTGCAAGACTTGTTAACATTTTATTAATGTTCCTCTTCTTTTCTTTATTGCTCTTTCTCTTTATTATTACAATATACTTTACGTTACGATAATATACATACCACGTAAAGTCACATTCTATAGGTAAAAATAATAATAGCAATAATAATAATAAGGAACAATCATAAGACAATCATAATCAATCATAATCATGCATGAAACCCATCATTAATATGCCCTAGTCAACCCTCGGTCAAAACCCTAAGGACACAGACTCCCAAAACATTCTGTAATAAATTCTAAAAGTTTAGGCACTTGGACACTATTTAGGCGCATGGGCCCTGTTTGGGTGTATGGGTACTTAGGCGCATGGGACACTTCAGACGCAGGGAAACTTAGGCGCATGGACACCTAGTCGCATGGCCATTCGGACTTATGGGCACTATTGGGGCGTATGACCCATTCGGTCGCATGGACACTTAGGCGTATGGATTACTCAAGCGCATGGGCTACTTAGGCGCATGGGCCACTTTGGGCGCATGGATTCTGTTGGGCGTATGTACACTTAAATCGTTCTATGGCATTTTCGGGCATATGAACCTTCTGTTTATCATGTTCCTAGTATGCTTTCATACCCAATCATCAAACCCATCTGTTCTAAACTTAACATGGGTATTCTAAACATGAAAAACCTATAAGCATTCAAGAATCAACATTTAACATGCATAATACATACGGGTAAACATACATTAACTTTGTAAAACCATTTTAATACATTTTCTGCCCCAAAGATGTTTAAAACAAGTAGAAACCGGGGTCTAGAAACTCACCTGGTGCACGCACAAGAGGAACCACTTTATTTCTCAGCCTCTTCTCTTTATGATCGATGATTGCCACTGGTTGCTCCACATAATTGAGCCTTTCGTCTACTTCAATATCCTCCAGCGGAACAATCATGTCTTCATCAGCTAAACACTTTCTCAAATGAGATACATGGAATGTCGGGTGAATCACACTTAACTCATCCGGTAATTCCAACCTATAGGCCACCTCTCCTACTTGAGCAATGATTCGGAAAGGGCCTATATATCTTGGGCTCAACTTGCCCCGCTTCCTGAATCGGATAATACCCTTCCAAGGTGATACCTTCAACATAACCCGGTCGCCCACCTGGAACTCAATCGGTATGCGTCGTCTATCGGCATACGACTTCTGCCTATCTTTAGCTGCCTTCATGAAGGCTTTAATCTTCTCAAGCTTCTCAGTCGTAACCTCAATAACCTCGACGCTCCCCAATTCCTTCTGACCAATATCACCCCAACAGACGGGTGTTTTGCATCTCCTACCGTATAGCAACTCGTTTGGTGGCATGCCAATGCTGGCATGATAGCTATTGTTGTACGAGAATTCAGCTAACGGTAAGTGGTCATCCCAACTTCCCCCAAAATCAATCATACATGCCCGGAGCATGTCTTCCAGTGTCTGAATGGTCCTTTCTGACTGACCATCGGTTTGGGGATGATAAGCCATGCTAATGTGTAACCTCGTCCCCATGGCATCGTGGAATTTCTTCCAGAATTTTGAGGTAAACCGGGTGTCACGATCAGACACAATTGACACCGGCACCCAATGACGAGTTACAATTTCCTTGATGAACAGGTCAGCCAACCTCTTAGATGAATATGTCTCGCGGATCGGTAGGAAAGTGAGAACTCTTCGTCAAACGGTCTACAATCACCCATATGACATCGTACCCTTTCGGCGTACGCGGCAGCTTCGTAATGAAATCCATGGTGATGTGCTCCCACTTCCATTCCGGTATATCTAAAGGTTGAATCTTCCCATATGGCTTTTGGTGCTCGGCCTTCACTTCTAAACAAGTAAGGCACTACTCACATACTCCACCACATCACGCTTCATACCCGACCACCAATAATCTTTCTTCATATCTTGATACATCTTCGTGGCACCAGGATGAATGGAGTATCGAGTCTTGTGAGCTTCATCCATAACCTTCACACATAGATCCCCAAAACAAGGAATCCACACTCATCCAAATTGAGTTTTAACACCAAGTGTGTTTTCACCCAATTCCTCAACTAGACCTCTCATTCTTTCCGAGTTAAGACGATCTTCTTTCAGTGCCTCATCTTGAAACTTTTTAACTTGCTTCATCACATCAGAGGTCATGATCAGTTGATATGCTTTCACCTGAATCGGCTCGGGCCTCTCTTTTCGGCTAAGGGCATCAGCCACCACGTTGGCTTTGTCCGGATGGTAATGGATTTCGCAGTCATAATCCTGTATCAGCTCCAACCATCGTCTCTGCCTCATGTTCAGATCCTTCTGCTCGAAGAAGTACTTCAAGCCCTTATGGTCAGTGAAAATGGTGCACTTCGTCCCGTACAGATAGTGCCTTCAAATCTTTAGTGCGAAAACCACTACTGCTAACTCCCGGTCATGAGTAGGATAATTAACCTCATGCACCTTCAGTTGTCGGGATGCGTAGGCTATCACCTTACCTTGCTGCATCAACACGCAACCCAACCCTGAGTAGGAAGCATCTGAATAAACCACCAAATCCTCGCTTCCTTTGGGTAATGACAAGACAGGGGCTTGGGTCAATCTTGCCTTCAACTCCTCAAAAGCCTTTTCTTGCGCTTGGCCCCACACGAATTTCACATCCTTACGGGTCAACTTGGTTAGTGGAGAAGTGATCTTTGAAAAGTCTTGGATGAATCTTCTGTAGTAGCCCGCCAAACCCAAGAAACTACGAATCTCGGATGGCGTCTTTGGAGACTTCCATTGCATCACTGCCTCCACCTTTGTTGGGTCCACTATAATCCCCTCGGGATTTATCACATGACCTAAGAATTGAACTTCGCGCAACCAGAACGAGCACTTGGAGAATTTAGCATACAACTTCTCTCTCCTTAATGTCTCCAACATTTCCCGAATGTGACCGGCATGCTCTTCTTCGCTCTTCGAGTAGATCAGGATATCATCAATGAACACAATCACTGATCTATCCAACATTGGCCGGCACACTCGATTCATCAAGTCCATAGAGGCAGCTAGCGCATTAGTTAGACCAAAAGACATAACGAGGAACTCGTAGTGTCCATAACGCGTACGGAAAGTTGTCTTAGGAATGTCTTGTTCCTTCACCTTCAATTGATGGTAGCCAGAATGTAGATCTATTCTGGAAAACCAACTGGCACCTTGGAGCTGGTCAAACCGATCATCAATTCTTGGTAAGGGGTATCGGTTCTTCACCGTCAACTTGTTCAGCTCTCGGTAGTCAATGCACATCCTCATAATACCGTCTTTCTTCTTCACAAACAGGACCGGAGCACCCCAGGGAGAGATACTCGGTCTAATGAACCCCTTATCGACCAGCTCTTGCAACTGCTCCATCAGCTCTTTCATTTCTGTCGGAGCTAACCGATACGGTGCTTTGGCAACGGGTTGAGCACCGGGTATCAAATCAATTTGGAACTCAATCTCGCGGTCCGGTGGCACGCCGGGTAAGTCTTCCGGAAATACGTCCGGAAAGTTGCACACCACTGGTACTTCGGATAATTGTGGTACCGACGCATCCACATCTTTCACGTATGCCAAGTACGCACTACATCCACGTCTCATGCACTTCCCCGCCACCGCCATCGAAATCATCTTCAGGATCGTAGTAACGCGATCTCCATGAACCGTAACTAAACTCCCATCGGATGCAACCAATCGAATCATCTTCTTTCGACATACGATGTTTGCTTCACAGGTTGCTAACCAGTCCATCCCTAGTACTACATCAAATCCACCTAGGGGTATCACGTGCAACCTAGCAGCGAACCTATGACCTTCTAATTCTATGGCACAGTCCTCTATCACGTCAGTAATTCTAGTGGACTTACCAATGGCAGTTTCTACATCGAATGGTTCACTAATATTTCTACTACTAACAGGCAACTTAGCACAGAAAGTGGTGGAAACAAAACTCCTGCTAGCACCGGAATTAAACAATACAGAGGCATAAATTTGGTTTACTAGAAACATACCTGACATAACATCGGGATCAGCTCTGGCTTTCTCCCGGGTCATAGTGTAAGCTCTAGCATTTGCCCTTTGCCCACCTTCCTCCGGCTTCTTATTCCCCGCTCCCGAGCTCTCCGCCCTCGGCTTCTTGCAGTCTATAGTGATGTGGCCAGGCTGACCACACCTGAAGCATACGTTCATCCCCATTCTGCACTCACCAGTATGCTCCCTTCCATATTTGCCACACTTCTTCCGCCCTTCACTAGATGTGACCACACGTCGGTCACCCACCTTTGCCACCTTATTGTTTGGAGCGGCTCCACCACGTCCAAACCGTTTCCCATTCCAGTTACGGTCACCTCCACCCTTCTTGTTCACCTCAGCCACCACCACCTCACGCTCATCATATAATCTACCAGCCAAATCAACTGCCGATCTAAAGGTGCTTGGCCGGGTGGCGATCATATGCCTACGGATATCCGCCGGCAGCCCCTGAATGTATCTCTTAATCTTTCGTGACAGTGGTGTCACTTAATCGGGCACCAGTCGCGCCATTTCATTAAATTTTGTGGTGTACTGCTGGTGTGTCATCATTCTCGCCTCCAGCTGCAGGAACTCTCTTTCCACATTATCCATCTCTCTGTGGGGATAGAATTCCTCAATCACTAACTTCTTCAGTTCAAACCATCTCATTCTCCCAATGGCCATGCTACTCTCGGCTTGGACAATGTTGTCCCACCAGCACAAAGCCGAGTCTACAAAAGAATGCGTAGCGAATTTCACCTTCTGATCCTCACGGCACTCACTGATATCGAGAACGGCCTCCATTTCCCTCACTGTTGGACCAAAAGAACCAATGAGCCTGATCAGAAAAACCTCTAAGTCCCACAGACATTGCAACTGCTGAAGATAGTTACATCAGCTGAAGACATCAGCTGATTACAAAGGTTTGAAGACAAAGTCTGAAAGCAAAGAACTGAAGACAAAGTCTGAAGATGAAGTGCTGAAGATAAAGACTGAAGACTAGAGTGATCAGCCGTTGTCACAACAGCTGAAGTTGTTAACTTCAGTAGTTGTGATGGTTTTACTTTTCAGTATTTGTAATTTTATATTTCAGTAGTTTATTGTTTCAGTAGTTATTAGTCAGTAGTTTATGTAATTGTACTTAGCATCTACTGAGATGTAATCAGTTGTTGAGAACATCTCAGTAGTTTGCTTATTTCAGTTGTTTTTGTAATTCTGTTAGATGTCACTGTCAAGTGACATCAGCAGACGTCACATTCCTCTATATAAGGGATGTCGACCTAGATGTATTTCTAACCGAAGCATTACGCGTGAATGAAATCTTTCCCTTAACAGAAATATTCTCTCTATAATTGTGATTGATTGTCTTGCATATTCATTATATTTCTTGCTTGAATTCGATCTCAATTGGTGATATTCCGCTGCATAATTCTAACCTAATTGATCCGATCCTATCAAATGGTATCAGAGCAGGTTAATCATTGATCGATCTAACAATTGATCATTGAAACTTTTCTTTTGATAGCAAAGGTTGATCGAATTAGTAGTTTTGCAAGAATTGATTATAGAGATTAATTTTCTGTGCTTCCGGTTCATTTATTGTCATTCTAATTGTGTTTTCTAAGGTGTGTTGTTGAGTTTTAAAACCAGACCAATTTTAATCTCCTTGACTTCAATTGAATTAGTGAAAATGACTAGTTCAATGAATGATCCTCACAATACTGGCTCCTCAACTAAGCCTCCTATGCTTGTTAGGAGTGAGTATAACATATGGCAACGCCGAATGCTCCATCACCTGTCTGTTAACAGTTCAGGTTGCTGGAAGTCTGTGGTTCATGGACCATACAAGCCTATGGTGAGTAATCCTGAAACCAAGGAGATGGTTCCTAAAAAGAAGGAACAATATTCTGATGAGGACTTAAAACTGTTTGAGATTGATGCTAAAGCCCATGGAATTCTGGCCATGGCAATACCCAATGAAATCTATTCTGGGCTCATGCATCATGAAACTGCTTATGATCTCTGGGTTGCTCTAAAGGAACAATTTGGAGGAACTGATGAGGTTTTAGCAAACAATAGGGAAATCCTTGCCCAGCAATATGAGACATTCTCTCATAGGAAGGGTGAGACACTGACTCAACAGTTTGAGCGGTTTTCATGTTTAATCTCTGAGCTTAAAATGGTTCAACATGAATACACAAACAGCCAGATGAATAATAGATTCCTCAGATCCCTGCCTGAGAGATGGGACACTTACACCATTGTCCTACGCTCCAGTGCAAATCTGGATACTCTATCTCTCACCCAACTTCATGGGAAGCTCTTAACATTTGAGAGAGAGATAGAACAGAAAAGGAAACTATCATCATCTGGAAAGCTCACTGATGACTTTGTACCAGGTAATACTGCTCTGGTTGGTCATGAGTCTGAATATGCTTCATCTGAAAGTTCATATGATGAGCATATTGATTTCTCTTCAAACAGTGAAAATCATGCTTTTGTTGGAGTTGAGGGAAACTCATGTTTTAATGCTGATAATTTGTGTTTTGTGATGGATGATTTGAAGGGAATAGCTGATGATGATCTTGAAGAGATGGATATTTTGAGCCAAATGGCACTGATTAATATCAGATCTCAAAAATTTTATAAGAGAACAGGTAGGAAATTTCCTGGACTCTCTGGCAAAACCAAGGTTGGTTTGGACAAGAGTAAGTTGAGATGTCACAAGTGTCACAGACTTGGACATTTTGCTAGAGAGTGTAGATCATCTGGATCTAACTCATCTGCACCCTTTGTGACTTTTCCAAGTAATAATTCACAATCTAAAGGGCAACATCCTACCAGTTCTGATCATCATTCTCAGCATCAATCATCTGCATACTTTGTCCCTCAAAGCCCCATGCCATATCCTTATCCATGTTTCTACATGCCTCAGTCTGGTCAAGTTTCAGTACCAATGGCTCAACAACCACATGCTCTACCTGATTCTCAGCCTTCTCAATCAAATCAGCAATCTCAACCTCAATCTCATCAGAGCTTTTTCACCCCTGAGGTTGTTGACTGGAGCAGCCTACCAGATGATGTCTCTGGTTATTCTGAGCAATTTGCTGGTGCTGGTCAACATGGTGGTGACAATCCTTTTGGAAACCTTGCTTTAATGGCCCTGGAATCTACTGATGACAATCCTTCATCATCACAAGGGTCTTTATCACAGGTACCACAGGTATCTTCTGAGGCTAAGGCCAAGATTTGTTCTGAATCATGCATAGCTGCTTTTGTTTCTATTAGGGAAGCAAATGTAGCTTTAATTAATCAAAATCTTGACCTAGAAAAGGCAATGTCTAAAAGGAAATCTGAGTTTGAGTCTGTGTTAAAAGAGAAAGATGAAGAGATTTATAAGCTTAAATGTCAAATTACTGATGAAAAGGCTAAGGTAGAGGTCATCCTAGAAAATCACAAGAATCTCAAGGAAACACTTGCAGCTACCCAGGTTGATTGTGAACGATGGGTAACATCATGCAAGGGATTTGAAATGCTTCTCAGTAAGCAAACTGCTTCAAATGTGAAGTTTGGGATTGGGTATAATCATACCATACCTCCCACAGATTTTACTCCTAAGTCAGAAGTACAATCTGAGGTTGAGAGTCATTCCCAAACCACATCATCAGGTGTTTCATCCTCTATTGAAAATTTAAAATCTGAGGATGAAGATAGTTTGAGTATCTCAGTTAATCAAATAACTGATGATCCTACTACTTCGAAACACTTGATCAAGAAGAAGCTGAGAATCTCAGGTGTTGTTCCACAAGGTACTCAAAGTAATGAAGGGCGAAACACAACACCTGAAGAGCATTTCAAATCAGAAGAAAATGGGCAATCATTGACAACTGCTGAAGAATCTATCAGGATTCCAAAAAATACTGATAGCAAACCACTGAAGAAGAAATCTTCAGTTGTTGAAAATCCTTCAGTACTTCCCAAAAGTACTGAAAGTAAGAAAGTACTGAAGAACAAATCTTCAGTAGTTTCCTCAACTTCAGCAGTTGATCAAGAGAAGATGAAAACAAAACCATGTGAAATATGTGGTTTGTTCAATCATCTGACTGATGAGTGCTGGTATAGCAAGGGTTTAAAATTCAATAAAAAGAAAATCATTAAGTAGGAAATGCAGAAAATGAAAAACGAATTTCAAACCAAGTTTGTACCTCAATCATCTCATTCTGATAAACCTAAGCTTTCTCAAAATGCCACTAAGAAAGAAGGGGTTTTTCAAACAACAGCTGGAAATATTCCTCAGGGAATATTGAAAACTCAGACTAAGTCTGTGTCTTTTCAAAAGAAGGGTGTAGAGAATAACAAGAACAAATCATCCACAAGTACTGATGTGTCAACTGAGTTGAAAACTCTATCAACAAATCAGACACAACTTGTGATGATGATTCAACATCTATTGGGGAGAGTTAACCAATTAGATGTTTCTGTGTCTAAACCACTGAAAAGGATACCCAAGCAAAAATCCAAGGAATCCTTTTCAGCATCATCTACATCTTCAAAAGCTGTTGATCATGCACAACCTGTTAGTTTAACATCTGTTGATGAAAACAGACCCAAAACCAAAAAGGTTTGGGTCTCCAAAGCTAACTAATGTTTGTGTTAAATGCAGGGTTCTTCATCATGCCAAAGAAGCATCTGGTATGTGGACAGTGGAGGATCCATGCATATGACAGGGAGCAGCTCTCTTCTTCATGACTATTCCCAAAGGAAGAAGGGATTTGTTTCATTTGGAAATGATGCAAAAGGTTACATCATTGGGAAGGGTTTTGTCTCAAATGGGGAGATAAGATTTGATGATGTCAACCATGTGGAGAACCTCAAATACAACCTTTTGAGTGTCAGTCAAATGTGTGATAAAGGGCATGTTGCACTTTTCACAAGTCAAAACTGTCGGATTCTGTCTTCCACAGTTTTGCACAAGATTGACAAAATATTGGATGAGTATACTCTCCTGAAGGCCAACAGGATTGGTAGAGTATATGCTTTAGATCTATCAAAGAAAATAGATCTAAAAGGCCATCCATGTCTGTTCTCCAAAGCCTCTCCTCAAGAATCTGAACTATGGCATAGAAGGCTGGGTCATGTGAATTTCAAAAACATGAATCAGCTCATTCATCATGGATTAGTGAGAGGCTTACCATTGAAAGAGTTCAAGTGTGATGATACCTGCCCAGCTTGCTTGAAAGGAAAACAACACAAAGCTTCATTCCCTTCTATAGAAGAACCTAAGTCCACAGCATGCTTGCAATTACTGCACATGGATCTATTTGGTCCTGTGAGAGTAATGAGCATGGCAAAGAAAAAGTACTGTATGGTAATTGTGGATGATTACTCTAGATATGTATGGACTTTCTTCTTGCACTCTAAGGATGAAGCAGCTCAAAGTATTATCTATTTTGTGTTACATGTGGAGAAGCAGCATTCACTTCCTGTTAAGTGTGTGAGAAGTGATAATGGGACAGAGTTTAGAAATCACACTCTTGATGAATTCTATTTGTCTAAGGGAATCAAAAGACAATATAGTATTCAAAGAACTCCAGAGCAAAATGGAGTGGTGGAAAGAAAGAACAGGACCCTGATTGAAGCTGCAAGGTCAATGTTGGCTGACTCTGGGTTACCACTAACCTTTTGGGCTGAAGCTGTCAATACAGCTTGCTATGTTCAGAATAGAGTATTAGTGAATCAAGGTTGATGAAGACTCCTTATGAGCTCTTATATCATTTGGCTCCTTTGATTTCATTCTTTAGAGCCTTTGGGTGTCCCTGTTATATTCTTAACACAAAAAGTATCCTTCAGAAGTTTGATTCCAAGGTGGATGCAGGGTATTTTGTTGGGTATTCATCTACTTGCAAAGCATACAAGTGTTCAACTGCAGAACAAAGATTGTTGAAGAGACTTTGCATGTCAAGTTCAATGAATCACCAAAAGACAAGATTCCTCAAAACCCTGTTGAGATGTTTGACTTGGACATACTGCAATATGTTCCATATCAGCCTCCACCTGTTATGGTCTCTGAAGATCCATCATCTCCAACTGAAGATACAAATGCAAGTTGTAGTGATCATCTGCCTGGTCCTACTACACTTGAGGTTCCTGTAGCCTCAGCAGCTCCATCCACAACAAATGCTGATGAAATCTCTGAATCCTCTACTTCATTTGAACTGCCATCTCAGTCTAGGTTTCAAGAGTCTACATCAACATCTGCTGCTGCTGAATCTTCTACAAACACTTGCACAGATATCATTGCTTATCAAGAATTGAAGAATCATCCTGTGTCCCAGATCATTGGTGACATAACTGCTGGTGTTTCAACAAGAAGTCAATTGTCCAATTTTTGTCTCTATGCTCTCTTCATCAGTCAGCAAGAGCCAAAGAATATCATGTTGCTTTAAGGGACAATGGATGGGTTGAAGCCATGCAGCTTGAGCTTCTTCAATTTCAAAAACAGCAAGTGTGGGAACTGGTTCCTCTACCCCCAGGTAAGTGTGCAATAGGCACTAAATGGGTGTTTAGGAATAAAACTGATGAAAAAGGTCAAATTGTCAAGAACAAGGCCAGACTGGTTGTAAAGGGGTTCTCACAAGAAGAAGGTATTGATTATGATGAAACCTTTGCCCCTGTGGCCAGACTGGAGGCAATTCGTTTGTTTTTAGCTTATGCTGCTTTTCATAACCTTAAAGTTTTTCAAATGGATGTCAAAAGTGCATTTTTGTATGGTAAAATAAAAGAAGAAGTTTATGTATGTCAACCACCAGGTTTTGAAGATCATAAACACCCTGATTGGGTGTATAAGCTTGATAAGGCTCTTTATGGGTTGAAACAAGCACCCAGAGCCTGGTATGAAACATTATCTAATTTTCTTCTTCAAAATAATTTCACTAGAGGCTCCATAGATAAAACTTTGTTTATAAAGAAAGCTGGCATGCATAAGCTCCTTGTTCAAATTTATGTTGATGATATTATTTTTGCATCATCTGATCCCCAGTTGTGTGATGCATTCACAAAATTGATGCAACAAAAGTTTGAAATGAGTGCTATGGGAGAATTACAGTTCTTTCTGGGTTTACAAATCAAACAACTGACTGATGGAACTTTCATTCATCAGTCAAAATACACAAAAGATTTGTTAACCAAGTTTGATTTACAAAACTGTAAATCCTGTTCTACTCCCATGTGCAGCAACACACAACTGGATGCTGATCAAAAAGGTAAAGCAGTTGATGAAACTCTTTACAGATGTATGATTGGTTCCTTGATGTACCTAACAGCTTCTAGACCAGATATTATGTTTGCAACTTGTGTCTGTGCTAGATTCAGGCGGCTCCTAAGGATTCCCATATGATTGCAGTCAAGAGGATCTTTAGATATTTGCAGGGAACTAAATCACTAGGACTATGGTATTCCACTGGGCACTCTTGTAAATTGGTTGCTTTTTCTGATAGTGACTATGCAGGGTGTAAGTTAACCAGAAAATCAACTTCTGGTGGATGCCAATTTCTAGGCAACTGTTTGGTCTCTTGGCAGAGTAAGAAACAAACATCAGTTGCTACATCAACAGCTGAAGCAGAGTACATTGCAGCTGCAAGCTGTACATCTCAGGTACTTTGGCTTCAAAATCAGTTATTGGATTATGACATTACTGAGACTAAGACACCATTATTAATGGATAGTTCATCAGCTCTTTGTATTGTTAAGAATCCTGTCCAGCATTCTAGGACCAAACATATTGAGATCAGACATCATTTCATTAGGGATTGCTATGAAAAAGGTCTGATTGATCCAAAGTTTGTGCCTAGTGCTGATGAGCTTGCAGATATATTTACTAAGCCTTTGGATAGTGCAACATTTCATAATCTTGTACTCAGGCTTGGTATGCTGCAGCTAGAATAATTTGACAACTACTGATGCTCTTAGTTCATAAATACTGATGAGCATTAGTACTCTTTTGTCAAAAATAAGTGCTGATAAGTCATTTTATCTTCAGTAGTTTTTCAACTACTGAAGACTTAATTACTTAAAAGTACTGAAGTATCTTATTAGTTCAAAAATACTGATGTAGTTCAAACTACTGATGTCTTTTGTAATAAATAAGTACTGATGACCGATGAAACATCTGAAAATCAGATGATCTGATGAGTAAGTGTCAAGGTCATTGAAACAGCTGAACTTTGTGAATTGACGACAACTACTGTTTCTTTCTAAACAACTGAAGCCAAAACCAAGTCTTCAGTAGTTTCCCAACTACTGATGACCAACACCAAGTCTTCAGTTGTTTACAACATCTGAAAGTTAAAACCATGTCTTCAGTTGTTTTCTAACATCTGATGACCAACACCAACACTTTCAGTTGTTTTACCTCAGCCGTTTCATAACCTATATATACCTAACCCTAACTTCAACCTTTTCATAACCCACTTTCCAAACGTTCATCTTCCATTAATGGCGACCATGCAAATCAAACCTCGACACAACTGTGTTGCTCATCTTACCAAATCACCATTCTGGAACAAGTTTGATGCTGCTGTCGACTTGATGATCGATTCCCAATACCGCACAGCCTTTCTCCTCAATCCAACCATTTACCCTGATACCCTGTGCCAGTTCTGGACGAACGTTACCGTTCATACTGATGAGAATGATGCCACCATCACTCTCCAGTCTTTTGTTAACCAGATACGGGTGATCCTCACTCCTGAGATCATTCGTCAAACCCTAGACCTAAATGATGCCACCTATCCCACCAAGTACCCAAAAGGCACCATTGATCTTTCTTTTGCCAATCATGGTTATGAAGGTGACCTAAGTGCTACCACCATACTGAAGAAGCACTTCCATGATGCTGAGCGACTCATATTTCACATGATCAATGTCTGCCTGGCTCCTAAAACATCTTCTTGGGATCAAATGTCTTCCAGATGGCAACAGGTATTATACTCTATCCTTGAGCATCAAAATCTAAATTTTTCTGATATTCTCTTTTGGAACTAAAAGATTTGGCATTGAAACCTGTGGCAAATAGATGGATATTATATCCAAGGTTTCTTATGGCAATCATTTTAAACCAATTAAAATCTGATGGCCTTGTTGGCCTTGGAGTCCCTGCTCTGTTGGTTCTACCAGAGGTATACTCCAGGCACAACTCAAACCCACAACTCAAACAGGCTGCCAAACTACTCAAACCCAAGCAGAAGGAACCCATAGCCTCCACCTCCAAATCCAAAGTCCCCTCCAAAACCAAACCAAAGAAAACCAAAAAGGCTACTCAGGGAGTTGAGTCCCCTGATGATGCCCCTGCAGCACAAACGCAGGATGAGACTACAAGTCTTAATCCCCTTGTAGTCTTAATGACTCCACCAGCTGAAACCGCTCAGGTATCCTCTCAACAGGATCCTGATGCAACCAATATAGGGGAAACCACATTGCTGGAATCTATCTCACTTGAGAAGATTACCATTGAAGAGCACCAATCTCCCCAGGTGCAAACCTTTTTACCACCATCTCCCACTGATACTGCTCCTACAAGCCTAACTGCAGTCATTGCACAAGTGCTGACTCAGCTACATTCCTCTGCCCTTCCCCAGATACCTGTCACTACTAGGAAAACCTCAACAGCTGAGGGAGAGGATCAAAATGTGGTTGATATCCAACAGCATAGGGATTATCAAGTTCAGTCTCCCAGTGTAAATGTGGAGACTAGAACATCTGGTGAGGCTACCTCTTCCCCTGCTTCAGCACATGAACAGGATGAAGCTGGTATCATCTCTAAGACCTCACCAGAGGCAACTGTCAATGAAGGAGTTGCTCCTGAGACAGGAAGTCCCCAATTCCAAGACAAAGGGGCACATGTGATTACTGATTTACACTCAGCACATGTTCATCCTGATTCACTCAGGAGGTCAGGTGATTCAGTTTATACTGATGATGACCTGGGCTTTTTCTTTGAAGTCTTAGCCCAAAACACTATTCTTGAGGCTGAGGTTTGTAGATTGAAAGATCTGCTTCCCATCCTGCCTCAGGAATCAAGACCATCTGCCCCAATAAACCACAGATGGCAGCTTCTGTTGAAGCTTCCCTAAACACTGAGCCACACACATCAACCAAACCACCAGCCTCAGGTTCAGGCACCATTTCTCAGGGAAAGAACCCCTCTGAGCAAATGGTTGCTGCATTCAAATCTTCCTTACCTCTCATCACACCCATCATCACATCTATTGTTCATAAAACCATTGATGAGAGGCTCTCCTCAGATATTACCTCACTTGTGACTGATGCTGTATCCAAGCACCTTTCTGACATTCAAACCCCTGAACCCAATGCAACCAAAAAGGGGGAGTTTAAGTCAGCAAAGGATGATAAAAGGAAAAGAGCTGAAGAGGAAGAAGATAAGGAAGAGAACAAAGGCAAAGAGATCATCACCTACAAAAGAAAGAAAAGTATTGGTGATAAAACTGAAGATGAGAAGAGGCTAGATGAAATGATCAAAGAAGCTGATGACCAACACAACAGATCCATGGACAGGATCATTGATCAGCTCTTCAGACAAGGATTTGACACTGCTTAACTTGACTTAGAGATCAGGAGACTTGAGATTCAAGAAATTGAAGATCGATGGGCAAGTTGTAATGAAGAAAAAAGAGAGAGACTAGAGGCTATGATTAGATTTCTGTCTAAACATCTGGGAAGACCTCTCATAGAGATCAAATCATGGTCCAGAGATAGCATTATGGAGATCACTACCAAGATATGCTCATCTGAAAGCTTCAACAAAGGCCTAATCATTGAAGCTCTGGATGAAGCTGGTGCTGGGAAGAGAACTGATATGGCCAAGTTGTCAAAAGCCACCCTCACCAACAAAATGATAGAGCAGCCTTTCAAATCCCCTTTACCTAAACAATCCTCCAAGCCAACCTCACAATCAAAACTGCCTACATCTAAACCTTCAAAACAACCAACCTCTCACCCTCCAAAACAAACAACCTCACAACCATCTAAACCAATTCCTTCACCCAAGAAACGTATCCAAGAGTCCACCAGTGAAGCACCAAAAAGAAAAAGAAGGTTGCTGAGGATGGAAGAAGAAGAAGAGGAGGATGAAGAAGACAATATGCCAATATCTGCTGTTCTTGAGAAGAAGAAACTGAAGCCTAGGAGTCAATCACAACCAATAACTCCTGAAACTCAAAGGCTGACAGTTAAAGTCAAAATTGAAGAAGAAGAACAACCGAAGCAGCATGATGAGCAGTTTCTCAATATGGTTGACAAGGACTTCCCTCAGTCCTCATCTATTCAAGCCATGAAGATTCAAGCTCAAAGGCTGTACACTCTCAGGCATACTTTTCAACATCAAAAGGAGAGAGTGAGGATTTGGCCTGATCCCAGGGTAAGTTCTAGAATTCACAAGAAAAATTTACCAAGTAGATATCATGCCCAAGTAAGAAAGACTTTGAATGCTACAATCATGCTGGCCATGGTAGTCTCACCTTGGGAGATCATTGAAGAATTCAAGAGAGCTCACACATCCAAATCAACCCCTATGTCTATTCTTGAGAACAAAATGATCAAGAAGGGGTTGCTGTATAAAAGACTTGAAGATCTTAAGAAGAGTGAACTCCAGTTGTTACTTGAAGGCTCTCATCCAGATGAATTCGCATATAGAGAGATAACAACTGTTGAGCTGAAGAATGGGAAGACAGTAAGGTACCTGTCTGAGTATTATGGGCCTGAGTTCTTCTTTGAGGGAGAAGTAGAAGAACTCACTAAGGAGGAACAAGTTGTTCTCCTTGAGGCCTATGCAAGGGAGTCTTTCAGACTCATAAATGGGAAATAGGTTTCATGATTGGGACAAGACTCTGTGTCCAATTTCCCCAAGACAGAGTTCCCTTCCATACTTAGCCAATCAAATGATTAGAAAGCTTTTCCTGGCCTGTGCTTATTTGTTTACCTCTGAAGCTGATCAAGAGAGTACTTTTGCCAAAGAATAAGTGGGATCTTCAATAAAGTTAGAGGTTTTGGCTGCATTGGTTCAGGGGGAGTTTGTTGGACCAAAAGAACCAATGAGCCTGATCAGAAAAACCTCTAAGTCCCACAGACATTGCAACTACTGAAGATAGTTACATCAGCTGAAGACATCAGCTGATTACAAAGGTTTGAAGACAAAGTCTGAAAGCAAAGAACTGAAGACAAAGTCTGAAGATGAAGTGCTGAAGATAAAGACTGAAGACTAGAGTGATCAGCCGTTGTCACAACAGCTGAAGTTGTTAACTTCAGTAGTTGTGATGGTTTTACTTTTCAGTATTTGTAATTTTATATTTTAGTAGTTATTAGTCAGTAGTTTATGTAATTGTACTTAGCATCTACTGAGATGTAATCAGTTGTTGAGAACATCTCAGTAGTTTGCTTATTTCAGTTGTTTTTGTAATTCTGTTAGATGTCACTGTCAAGTGACATCAGCAGACGTCACATTCCTCTATATAAGGGATGTCGACCTAGATGTAATTCTAACCGAAGCATTACGCGTGAATGAAATCTTTCCCTTAACAGAAATATTCTCTCTATAATTGTGATTGATTGTCTTGCATATTCATTATATTTCTTGCTTGAATTCGATCTCAATTGGTGATATTCCGCTGCATAATTCTAACCTAATTGATCCGATCCTATCACTCACCCATCGGTGAGCAGCAGCCGCAATGCCGTTTCCGTCGAAGGTAGGGGGCTTGCATCTCATAAACGCCCCATAATTACAGCCTCGGGTCGCCTCCGGTGCAGGCTCTTCTTCTTCCTCCTCCTCCTCAGAGAGAACCGTTTCCGGCTCTGGTTGCTCCCGTCCTCTCGAGGACCGGTTTCTTTCCCCTTCCTTTAATGCCTTGATCACTTCGGTCATCACAGATGGTAGAATCGTCTGTATGACCTGATGAACCTCTTCTACCACAGCCTCCTTTACTGAGGCTCTCAGATTGGCGCTCTCGTCGCCACCGTCCGGATGAGGGGTCTCTAGTCCCTCATGAACCACCTTCTCGACTCTGGGTCTCCCCCTCTTAGGTCGCGGAGCAGCACCGTGACCTCCACCACGAGAGGCCTTTGAAGATCTACCGCCAGCCATCCTCTAAAGCACACTATAAGATTCAAACACTAACGCGGTCATTCAAGGTAATAGCTTAGTTTATGTTAAGTATAGTAAGTCCCTAATTACAGTGGCCAGATGTGATTAGCCACTTACTTTACTCTTCATACCCCAAGCATTTTCTATCTTGACTTAATCAGTATTTAAATCTACTAAGAGCACATAAATGAAATAGCATCCGCACATAATACCGGTTAACATTAAGAAAAGACATACCTGATGGCACGTAGCTACTCGGGCTGACATCCCTCATTTGTCCCATTTTCAGTTTAAGTTTAGGTTTTAAAAATTTTGTTTAACCCAATTCTATTAAACTTTGGCTCTGATACCAACTTGTAAGGCCCTGTTCCCGGAGACCTCACAGTTGGTCATTCACAGCATTAAACTGGAGACCTCACAGTTGGTCATTCACAGCATTTAATACATTATAAATTTACAAACTTAAGCAGCAGAATCATTTTAACAAAAAACATTCATTGCATTTCATTAAACACTATTGTTAAGCAATACACTATTATTTGATGAGATACAAAAAAACTGTTTAATTGCATTACAAAACAACAGCAATAATAGTTATAAATGGATGTCAGTCTTTCCCTACCGAGTAGCTTCACCCTCGTGCCATCCTCAGCAATATTTACCTGCCAACTAAAAATGCACAAAGGTCAGCGTTGCTGAGTGAGTTCTAGTTTTATAAGTAACAAAATACTTTTTGTATGATGTATATGAAAATACTCTTTTCTTTTAAAATACAACTCTTTATTATATATGCGAGCAAGCATTAACTATATGAACAAATACTATTCGTTCTCTTTACTGTATGCCTTGTTTATTCTGTTTTCTTTATTCTTTATCTTTCACTGTCTGTATGGACCAATGAGCAATACCCCAACTATATGCGCGATGGAAAACGGGTGATGGGCCATCTATATCCCTCGAAAGGGTCAACTATATCCCCCGAAAGGGTGAACTGTATCCCTCGAAAGGGTGTTCTGTACTGTATACAAGGCCCACCCAATCACCCAGGGTACGCTACAAGGGTCCTGCCAATCTCCAAGACTGGCCCTGTGTGCATAATAGGGTAGCTAACCCGCATCACAGTTGAGCTAACGACAACACGGTCGTGTACCTCCTATAAGCTTGCAAGACTTGTTAACATTTTATTAATGTTCCTCTTCTTTTCTTTATTGCTCTTTCTCTTTATTATTACAATATACTTTATGTTACGATAATATACATACCACGTAAAGTCACATTCTATAGGTAAAAATAATAATAGCAATAATAATAATAAGGAACAATCATAAGACAATCATAATCAATCATAATCATGCATGAAACCCATCATTAATATGCCCTAGTCAACCCTCGGTCAAAACCCTAAGGACCCAGACTCCCAAAACATTCTGTAATAAATTCTAAACATTTAGGCGCTTGGACACTATTTAGGCGCATGGGCCCTGTTTGGGCGTATGGGTACTTAGGCGCATGGGACACTTCAGACGCATGGAAACTTAGGTGCATGGACACCTAGTCGCATGGCCATTCAGACGCATGGGCACTATTGGGGCGTATGACCCATTCGGTCGCATGGACACTTAGGCGTATGGATTACTCAGGCGCATGGGCCACTTAGGCCCATGGGCCACTTTGGGCGCATGGATTCTGTTGGACGTATGTACACTTAAATCATTCTATGGCATTTTCAGGCGTATGAACCTTCTGTTTATCATGTTCCTAATATGCTTTCAAACCCAATCATCAAACCCATCTGTTCTAAACTTAACATGGCTATTCTAAACATGAACAACTTATAAGCATTCAAGAATCAACATTTAACATGCATAATACATACGGGTAAACATACATAAACTTTGTAAAACCATTTTAATACATTTTCAGCCCCAAAGATGTTTAAAACAAGTAGAAACCAGGGTCTAGAAACTCACCTGGTGCAACTTTGGTGTTTCTTCCTTTCTAACCCGCTTGCAATGAGTTCAAACACTTAAAAACCACACCACACACACACACACACACCCGCGCAGATACACAACACATAAGCACATAAGCATGTAACCGGGATAAAACCCATCATAAACACATAAAAACCACGAATTCTTACCTTGAATTCGACTTCTCTTCTTCTTCTTTTTCTTCAGCCGAGAACTCCTCTGCTCTCTCTCTCTAAAACCGAAGAAAGATGATGATGTGAAGTGAGGGTGGGCGGCCATGCCCACCTTTACACCAACTTTTTCAAAGATTTGTCCTTTTGGAAACTTTTAGTCCCTCTACTTGGACTTTATTGCTTTTCTTTCATTTATTCTTCATGTATTATTCTTTCTTTTCTTTTTAGAGGTAACCGGGTGTTACACGAAGTCCTTTATTTGTTGTACCAAAATATTCTAAGTGATTTGGTTTTTGTTGCACCAGCCTTTCTAGATCCATCAACTCTGGTCATCATGCCTCATACCTTCAACACTCTTCTTGCTTGATCCACTACTGCTACCCATCGCTTTCTTCACATCAAACCATTTTCTCTTCTCACCCATCGACTTCCCCTTTTCTTCTATCTTGGTTTGTTCAATCCGTCCAGCCCTGACTAGATCATCAGTCAAACTACTAGTGAAGTCAACTGCAGCTTGAAGGGTTGAGGGTCTGGAGGATCAAACCATACCCCTGACTCTAGGATGTAGTCCCCAAATGAAATGTGCTACGCCCTTGGATTCCGGTGTCACTAGGTGTGGCACTAATCGAGACACGTCTAAGAAGCGGTTGATGTACTTAGGTAATTAGGACCTTTCATTTCCAAGCTCAGGAATTCAGACTCCAGTTTCTCTAGTTGATTGATTGGGCAGTATTTGTTGGTTATCAACTCCCTGAATTCGGTCCAACTCATTCAGTTAGCAGCGTTTCTTCCCGCAGGTTGACTAATACACTTCCACCATTCCAGTACTAATCCCTTGAGTGATTGGGATGCAAACCTCACCATGTGTTCCATCTTACATTCGGTGATATCTAAAATGACTTCCATCTCGTCGATCCATCGGTATGTCTCTATCGCACCCTCGGTACCATAGAAATCCTTTGGCTTCCACGCAATGAAGGTGTTGTAGGAGCATCCATTTCTTAAGTTCTTCGGCTTCCTCATGGTTGACCTCATCATTCCCGAATCCATCATTTCCACCGGGGTTGCTCTGGTGCGCGTTGATCTGAGCAATGATGGGTGGAATGGCGTTAGAAATTTGTTATGCTACGAGGTTAGCAATTCTCTCATCATTCTCTTGATTGGCATTCTCTCCACAAGAAGTCCATGGTGGAGTAGGTGGTTGGTTTCCGGTCCGTGTAGCCCCTTCACGATGGCCTCTAGTAGCTCCTCGTCTTCCAATACGGGTTCCTCGTCTGGTCGGCATTCTGGTAGCATCATAGATAAATTCGTTTAGCATCTCATAATTTTTGGTTTCAAGTAGTCCATGCATCAGTTATCCTAAAACACCGCATTCTAGAAGGAGGGGGTGTAATATACACGCCACTAAATACATCTAAATATATTCTATTAAATTAATTTAGGGCAATTCACCCAAAAGGACGCAAGTCAAAATTCCAACACATGACATAACACATTGCAATTCAATGCAAATTACACTGTGAAATTAGCATCAATAGAAATAGTTTCATAAATAGATAGGGTTAATAGTATCAGCAAAACATAAATGCATCAGAGTTATAGCCTCACAAGTTGGAAGGTGCCATCACCCCCATAATAAATAATAATAGTATCTGATAATAATAAAAATTGTTTTCTTCAACTGTCTAACAGATAGACAACCCCACTTATTCTCCACGTTCTCACAACCACTTCTTCTTTAGCCACCCTAGCCACCCTGAGTTCTTTTTCTTTTGCTCTTGCTCCAACAGTTGGACCCCATGCGAAGCCATCATTGCCTGGAATTAGGCGGACTGAGAGGTCCAGGTGGCATGTTGGAGTGTCAGCTCATGACGACGGACAGTCTTCATAATCTCGTCTAGCGCAGCATTAGAGGGACCTACCGCGCTTGTCCGGCGGCTAGACTGGGAGTACGGGTCACCAGCTAGTACACTTGGGCCATCATATATGTTATTCCTTGGTGGCATCCGGTAATCATCGCGTGGGTGGTGTCGGAGCGGGTCAAACATCGGTGGTGCAGGTGTTAGAGTCCTAGCAGGTGATGGAGGAGGAGGAGGTGGTGAAGGAGACTGAGGGTCATGGCCTAGCACTTTTGCGTGGATGGGTGATAAAACGTACACCCTATCCATGGTAGGTGCGATAGGTGAGTGGGTAGGAGATGCGACATGTGGTGAACGGGAGCGCGTTCGGCTCCTAGAGGGGGATGTCGAGGAAGAGTCCTCTGATGGCCAGTGTCGTCAGATGTAACGGATATCCAGCCCGGATGTTCGCCTCTCCTCAGGTATTCGTCATACTCCGTTCGCGGCGTCGCCTTCCTGAGGCTCCCAACAAGTGCAGTTCCGTCAGTTGGGTATGCAGGTGCCTTCCCTTTGTCGGCCGTAGCTTTGATGTCCTGTAAGAAATATCATGACTAATTTGGTTTCTCATAGCGCATGACTGTAATAATAATAGTACTTATAGTAGTAGTGATGGCAATAGTATCAGATGTCCCAACAGTGTCAACAATCAGAGGTATCAGTAATCAATAGTATTAGAAATTAGTAGTCTCATCAAATAATAACAGGTAAAGTAGTTTATTTAAGGAAAAACCATTAGACCACTCAAAGAAAATTTCAGAAATCACGAGTTTCCAACAGAAAAGGTCCAATCATTACCTAAAGGTCCATGCTGGAATTACACGTCCGGTAAATTCATGATTATGTTGATCAAGTGTAATCATCAATTTACCCAACCCAATCATCCCAACACTTTCCCACAAGGACGGTCCTAAGGTATCAAAGTTGTAGCCTAGGGTCTACTATAGTATTCCTGACTTCTCTACAACCTTTGGCTCTGATACCAATCTGTCACACCCCAGGCCCAGGTAGGGTGGGACGTCACAGACTAGCAACAACATATGGCAGCGGAAACTAACCATCATAAGAGCACAAAAGGAGAGAACATCACATAGCATTACATCTTAAAGAGAAACCGGGCTACTAAAAGGTCCAACCCAAATACAAGTACATAATTCATCAGTACAAAATTGTTTCTAACATAAACCAATTAAAATTGTTCCAAGTGTTTTTAATAACCCAACAATCAAGATGCCATGGATTAAGGTGCTAGGTCAAGGTCTTCTACATCAGCTAGACTCCCATCAAAGATGCCATGGATTAAGGTGCTAGGTCAAGGTCTTCTACATTAGCTAGACTCCCATCAAGAATTACCTGAAACATGCTCAAAAGAAAATTGCGTCAACTAAAAAGTTGGTGAATTCAAGTGCTTAAAGTTTAAAAACAAAAGGATTCAATAGAACCCTCATTTGATTTTAAAAAAATCATAATTTCATTGTTGTGGGGGATCACAATTAACCCTGCACTCAATCTCGGCTCGGTTAATCCTGAGGGAAGAACTAAGCCTCAAACAGTGCACCATACCTGCCGGATGATTCACCCTAGTATCTTATAAAAACCTGCCACATGACACAAACAACCCCGCAGGATCTCAGTGTGGTACCCTTCCCGTTCATCACGGAAGGCACTGTGTGTGGGGGATTCCCCAAGTAGATCTACCCATATTAGCAAGCGGTTCACACAAGAATTAATGACTGTGATACAAGTATCAGCAGGTATCAACATTTACCACAACATAAAACAGCATATTATAGCACAGAAATAGTTCAGTTTAAACAGAGCATGCTTCATCCCAAGAACAGTAGTAAAATAGGGACACTAGAACTCACTTTAAAATCAGGAATAAGTCTCGGGAATGGAAAATGATTGGGTCCTAGCACCCTAGTCAACAAGATTCAAGCAATAAGCTATGTGCTCAAAGGTCATTAAGGATGTATTTAATTGTTTCAGTGTCGATCGGTTGAGTTCAATATTTAATATATTACTCGTTACAAATCATTTTAACTCAATGAGTCCCCAATTCAGGTTTTCACTTCTACAATGTTTATTTTGAGCCTGGAATACTTTTTAAGATATTTTAAGTCTCTAATTCTACTGTTTTTATGGGTTTAACCCCTTTTCGGGTCCCCGAAGTGGTTCGTTATCACCACGACCCAGTCTTTACAAAATTCCAGCCATCAATACTCCGAATTTAAAGTCCAAACTTATTGAAATCTAGCTTTGTTCTTGGTGAAACCTTTATTTTACAAATATGGCCATAAACGGGTGTTTTATAACGGGTGTTTTACAAATTGTACATATGCGTCACTTAAATCATTTCATCCCATTCAAGTCAGATCATAATAGCGTTCATAAGCTGTTTTTAAGTAGGTTTTTAACTTAGGTTGGAAGAGCTTTTAAAACAAACGGAGATGTGGTACTTATTCTCGAGAAAATGGTTTTCAGTGTGAAATATGGTGTACCGATTCTAGATTCACCAAACATTCAAGAAAGTTTACCTCAAACGAACTTTAGGTGTTCCTCAAGAACAAGATCACAGCTGCAAGTTTCTATTTTGAGCAAATAGAACGTGGTTTGAGATAGAATAAAGGTGAACACTCGAAGATTTAGGACGTAGAAGTACAAACTTACCCACACTTTGAATTTATGGAGAGGTGATTCCCCGGTTGTTCTTGCTAGAATTTGCAAAAACGTAGGTGTGGGTATTTTTGGTTGCGAGAATGAGGGAGTAGAGTGAAGAAAATCCCAATGTAAGAAATGTTGTGGTAGTAAATCGGATATTTGCATGCATGGAAAAGATGGAACAGTGTGTAAGTGGATTTGGTAGGATCTAGGTGGTGGAGGATTGGTGAAGAGGGGCGGCCGAATGAGAGTGGTGGGAAGGATTTTTGTTTATTTTATTATTACGCGTAATATTTTGTGTAATAATTCTTGAAATGGCAGTCCCATTTTACAAGTTATTAAATTCACCGATACAAAGGATGTCCAAGATGAAGGAATTGACCAGGTAGAAATCCGTATTCACCAAATGCGGGTACACTGGGACAAATGCAGCTGAAGTCTTGCTCTTCCGCATTAAGAAATGCGGACAACACTATTCAAATGCGGTGGAGTCTCCTTCTTCCGCATTAACAAATACGGGTAAAACTCTTCTTCCGCGTTAAGATATGTGGTTAAAGCTACACTTCCACATTAAGAAATGCGGGTGAGCCTTACAAGTTCCGAGTTTTGCATACAGTGTTATTAGTGTTCAACTATAGTTAAGTTTTTTACCCGAGCGCATAAGTTAGATTGCAATATAAAACTTGGAAGAAACTAAATATTTTTACAAAATGTTACAAAAAATTTTAAACGAGGACCGGACAAGTTGATTGAAACTTCTAGTACTAATAACAACAGTAGAACAGAGGTTAAAATAGTTCAATACATAAGTAAGATATCTAGGCGCATGGAAACACTTTGGGACGCACGAACCCATGGTTTACTCTGGTTCCGAGAGGGTTGTCATAAGAGACTCACCCTGACGGTTTACAGCTTGGGTTTCGGGCTCATGGGATTGAGACTAAGGAGACTCAATATCCATTGAGGTCAAAAGTGAAGGATGGTGAGACCTCAGACTGAGTGGGAGCCAATGTTTCCACTCTAGTCCTTTTGGGTTGAACAGGAGGAACTTGTTCAATCAGAGTACATTGAACAAGGGTTCCTTTGGGACGTCTCTGGTAAGTGATTGTGATGGGATGAGAAAGTAGATTTGGCAAAGTGTAGGTAGTTGCTGGTGTGGGTTCATCACCTATGAGTTTAACAGGGATGTCATTAGAAGTCATTGGCTCAATCATGCCTGGAAAAAGCTTAGTGTGTCTTCCACTATAGTTGGTGGACACAGTCGGCCTCATTTGAGGGACTGGTAGAGTAGCTGCATAGATAAGCTGACTTTGGTCCAGCTCACAGTTGATAAAATACTGAATGAACCTGGGATACATATAGAATGTGTCCCTCTGGAGGTTCCCCATAAGGTTGATCAACATAAATCTTGAGTAATTGAAGCGGAGGCTTTTCAGCAATCCATGAACTAGGCATCCTAGTTCATATGGGATTTGATCCCATCCTCCAGACTTATTTGACAAGCAGTGGAGAACAATGTGAAGCAGGACCTTCCAGTTATATGAGAAGTTAGACTTGTAAATGGTAGACCTGCTAACATCTCCACTATATCCCATTTGGGTATATGTGTCATCTAGGTCTGACTTGGGGAATTCCATAGGAGCGCCTTCATCGTGAAGCTCCAGATGCTCCCTGATGAGTTGTTCTGATATGGTCAACTCCTGGCCACAGATGCTCGATCTTATAACCCTAACTCCATTTAGGGTTTCAGTCTGACCGTTACCCTAGAATTCGGCCATATGGTTTGAACAGACAGTGGGGTTAACAGTCAGAGTGGTGTAATATGTAGATTGGGTGAGAAAGGAGATGATATCTGAGAAGTCGGCATCCTTGGATGAATCAAGGAGTGCGACCTGATTGTGCTGAGGGTTAAGCACCATTTTGGGAAAAGTTGTAGAGAAATGAGTTTGAACTTGGGTAAATTGGAGACGAAGGAAGCTTTGGACAGTAAATTTGGTAAAATGATGTGCCGTCACAGGGTTGTTCTCTCTTCAATTCCTAGGAGTGCTTAACATTGTTGGAGAGCCTTACCTTAGGAGCGGGATGAGTGATACATCCGGCGAGCGCCGGTGAAGAACACAAGGAAAGCAGGAGCTCAGGTATTGGGTTATTTAAATGGGTGAAATGGCGTTTTGGGGGTTGGATAAGGTGAAAAGATGGTTTGGTGTATGATGTGACAAGGGCGGTAAGGTTTAATCCTTTTAAATATTCCGACATCATTAATAAAATCTTTACTTTTTACAGAGTGGGGCCCAAAATATTTTTGTTACACAGTAAAATCTCTCTTCCGAGTATAAAACATTTCTGAAGGTAATCTTCTTCCGAAGCCAATTTTACTTCCGAAAGTAACTTTCTTACTTCCGAGAGTAAAAAGGGCTTTCCGAGTGGAGAAGTTTATAAGCTTTGGAAGTAGATCTGATATGTAATCAATCGCTTATTTCGAGACTAAACTCTTTCGAGAAGAATATTTCCCTTGGAGAATTTTGCTTCGGAAGATATATAAAACATCTTCCGAGGGTTAATTCCTCTTCGGAAGAATCTATATTTAGTTAAATTTTAGAGAAAAATCTTTTGTAACAGGGCTTAGACTGTTTTGACAAAAGACATCACACATTTAAAAGGTTTTTAAATGAGATACACTAATCAATGTTTATCATCCCAATAGTTGTAATGAGATATTTAAATCTTTGCTCATCAAATGCTTTGGTGAACAAATCAACATATTGTTCATTAGAGTCAACTTTGATTAGCTTAATCAGATTTTTCTCATGAATATTCTAATGAAATGATACCTGGTATCAATGTGCTTTGTCTTAGAGTGCTTCACTGGATTTTCAGTAATGGAGATAGCATTATTGTTGTGAATGTGGATAGGAGTACTCATAAAGTTGAATGTGTAGTCTATCATCTGGTTCTGAATCCACAGCAGCTGAGCACAACAACTAGCAGCAGCAATGTATTCAGCTTCAGTAGTAGATGTAAAAACGCAAGATTGCTTCTTACATCAGAGAACCATTGATTGCCCTATACTGATGTTGACCAGTATCCTCCCCCTCAGAGTCAGGACAGAGATTGTGGTTTCTAGGTATAGGTGTCTTGACTGGCTTACAATCTTTCATATCGAATCTTCTAAAATATCAATGACATATTTAGATTGTTTGATAAAGAACCCTTCTTTCATCTGCTTCACCTGAATTCCAAGGAAAATGTCCATCTTCCCCATGGAACCCATTTTGAATTTCTTCTTCATAATGCTCTCAAAGTCGTTGCACATTTGATCATTTGAGGAACCAAATATGATGTCATCAACATAGACTTGTACGGGCAAAATGTCTTTCCCGTACATCCTTATGAATAAATTCTTGTCAATGGTACCTCTAATGTATCCATTCTTTAGGTTAAATTGAGACAATGTCTCATACCCCAGCCTAGGTGCTTGGTGCAGTCCATCAAGAGCTTTATTCAGTTTGCACACATAGTCTGGATGCTGTGGGTCTTCAAATCCTGGAGGCTGGCACACCTAGACTTCCCTATCTATATCCCCATATAGAAAGGCACACTTGACATCATGCTGGTAGACAGTAAAATTCTTGGATGCAGCATAAGCAAGGAAGATCCTAACTGCCTCAAGTCTTGTAACAGGTGCAAAGACATCAGTATAATCGATTCCCTCCTTATCCTTGAACTACCAGTCTTGCCTTATTCTTGATAATCAAGCCACTATCATCTTTCTTGTTTCTGAAACCCATTTGGTGCCTATTGGTACTTGACCGTATGGTAGAGGACATAGGTTCCAAACCTTTTGTCTTTTGAATTGAAGTAATTCTTGTTGCATTGACTCAACCCAACTACTATCTTTCAAGACATCTTCCACCTTCTTGGGTCCCATCTGGGATAAAAAGCATGAGTACAAATAGACATTCCTATTATGAGTTTGTCCTCTTGTTCTCACACCTTCAAAGACTTCTCCTATGATATTCTCAGCTAGATGAGTGTTGTGAGTCCTAAGTCTAGGGATCACCTCCAGTTGTAGAGATAGATCCAGATTGGTCATATTTTGCTCAGGAGCTTGAACACTTGGACCAGCTGTTGTTTCAAACTCATTCAATAAGGACTGGTTGAATGAATGAGAAACACCATCAGCATCAGTTGGTTGTGAAGCACCATTAACAGTTACATGTTCCTTCAAGATTCTAGTTCCATCAACTTGGTGTTGTGTAGTGTCACAAAATGAGTTTTGAGGCTCACTAGGTGGACCACTGGTTGAAGCTCTAGTATATCTTGAGATAGTTATACTATCAGATCTGCCAATAGTGGGAGCTTGGTTTGCAGCAACTCTTGAAGAACTTGGACTAAGTCTGGGTAACTCGAATAGTTGATCATTGTCAAAATCCCTTTGAGTACTTGTTCCAGCTGAAACATTCTCACAAGAAGGTTTAGAATAGTTTGGAAAAAATTCTAAATCAAAAATATGATCAGGGTCATTCCCCCTAACACAAGGAGTGTGTTCATTAACAACAATGTTGGAAGTTTCCTTAAATTGTTGATTTTTTATGTTATAAACTCTATAAGCAATAGAGTTGGAGGAATATCCAACAAAGATGGCATCATCCGACTTTTCAGCAAATTTTACCAAATTGTCCTTTGTGTTAAGTATGGTACACCTGCTGCCAAAGGACCTTGGAAAGCCAATGAACGGTGGCCTCTTGTTCTATAGCTCATAAGGGGTTTTTCCATGTGGCTTAACTACAAGAACCCTATTCTGCATATAGCATGCAATGTTGACTGCCTCTACCTAGAATTTTAGAGGCAGCTTTGAATCAGCTAACATGGTCTGAGCAGCCTCAATAAGTATCTTGATCCTCCTCTCAGCAACACCATTTTGTTAAGGAGTTCTAGGAGCACTATATTGTTTGGCAATCCCTTTTGAGTTACAGAATGAGTCAAGAACTTGATTCTTAAACTCAGTCCCTTGATCACTTTTAATTATCTTAACCTTGTGATCAATTTGATTTTCTATTTTAAATATAAAATATTTTAAAGTTTCAGCAGTTATCACAAGGCAACATGATTTCCTTCCAATGCTCATTATACTCGTGGGACCAAACAGATCAATGTGCAATAAGTGTAATGGAATGGTGATAGAGTTAACAACTTTGGATTTATGAGAAGCCCTGTGTTGCTTCCCTTTCAGGCATGCAACACAGTTATCTTTGTAGAAAAATTCCTTTTTAGGCAAACCATGTACTAAGTTATTTTTAACCAATTATTCATTGTTTTAAAATTGACATGACATATTTGTTTATGCCATAATGTTGACTCATCACCATCAGCATTGGATAGAAAGCATGATACTTCACCCAGTGGGGAAGCATTGTTCATATCAAGCTTGTACATATCCCCTTTCTTGGGAGATCTAAGGAGCACCAATTCCTGAGGAATTGTCATCCCGGGTTTGAGGATAATGCACGCATGTTTTGTGAAAAGCATTTGGTGCTTTTGATCACAAAACTGAGAAACACTTAACAGGTTGTGTTCAAGCTGTTTGACAAAGTGTACTTTGTCAACTTTTAATTACCATTGGATCTACTCCCTCTGCCAGAAATATATCCTCCAGCCTCACCTCCAAACTGGACAGGACCTCCATCAAAATGTTAATATTGTTGAAGGAGAGATTTGTTCCTTGTCATGTGCATGGAGCATCCACTATCCACAATCCATACATTGTTATTCTTGTTATATGGATGTCCCTGCACATAAGATGAGAAGATTAGTTTTGATTGGAAACCCAAGCATTTTTGGTCTTGGGTTCTTCCAATGATAGTGATATAATTAAACCAATGTTTATGCATATGGGTTCAGTGGATGTCTTTGAAGAAGAGGTTTGGGCTGCAGCATCTTCTTTGATCTTTCATTCAATCCCTTGGTTGATCATAGTAGATGAGCTTGTTGAAGCTTGTGCAGTTTGGCATTCTTCCGAAGCTTCTTTCTTTTCGGAAGAGACCTTCATCACCTTTTCTTCCGAAGCAGTCTTTCTCTCGGAAGGTCTCAAATGAACTCTCTTGTTCTTTTGAATTTTCTTAGCCTTGTCTTCAGAAGCAATTTTCCCTTCGGAAGAATGAGTTTCTTCAGAAAGCAACTTTGCTTCTGAGACAAGCTTTCCTTTCTTCATCACTTGAACCATATGATAAGGTCCAAATGTGAAACCTTCCTTGACTCCTTCCTTTTTAACATTATTTGCATAATGTGTGCTAGCAGAATTGTAGTAACAATCTTTGGCCATGTGGTTTTGCAGACCACACATCATGCAGGCAATGTTAATCTTTTGGGAACTTGAGGACTGCTGTTTCTTGTTCTTCTTTTCTTCATCAGCAGTCTTTCCCTTTAACTTTTTGCAAGACCGGTGAAGGGTATGCAATTATAAGACAACAACACATTGTGGAGAGTTCTTTAGAACACTTAACAGATCAAATAAGGAACTGGTTGCTTAAGTGCAAGATGCTAAGAACACATGTAAAATGAGAGACAGAACAAGATAGCTAACAACACAAGTATTTGGTTTTCAAGAATGATGTATATTGCTTCTCAAGTTCTTTTACAAATGTTACAAACCATAGATAGAAAGTTACAAGTACTTGAGATACTTTATACTACATCCTACAGCCAGCCATACTTTGAAGGCCTGCTGGATACATAAGACTAGACAACAACAAAATCAAATGTAGAGTCAAAAGGTAGATTGCCTTTTGACTAGTGACTATGACATGCCATAGCTCACATCTTAATATATTACAAAAAGGATAAAAGTACATAAAATAGAAAGCTCAGACTCAAGACCTCAATGTATAGTTACCAAAAGCATGGTCCTTTTCACCAACTCATGTAAGTTGTTGACTAAACAGAGTTGCAGCGGAAAGGTGGTCCAGCTTTATGGTAAAGTACATCAGATAAAAGCATGTATCTAAAAGTCTTCGGAAAAAATCTGTTGTCACTCTTTGGCTTCGGAAGACTTTGTCTCTAAAGCTTCGAAGACTTCACTTTTGGCTTCGGAAGATGTTGGTCTTGGCTTCGGAAGATTTTACACTTAGTATTTCTAGTGCAAGGTGTAAAACTTCCGAAGCATTTCTACTTTTGTTCTTCAGTGCATACAAAAAGACTTTGGATGTTTTGGTTGCATCAGACTTATAGGAATCCTTACAAACTCCCCCTAGGCTGATGCTACCAAAACATTTGAAGATCTTCAGCTTTTGACAGTCCTCATTATGACGATGACCATGCCCTTTTTCATTAGATGGTCAGTATCACTCAGACTCTCATAGTATCTTCTCATTTCAAAGAGATCTTGTAGAGGTAGGTTGAATAGGTCTTGCCATGTGTAGACATCTTCACCACCTTAATCTCTGATCACATGCCATCTTTCTGGATTAGTTGTGAAGGTCCAGGATAAGATGGGTCTCTTAACTGCAAGACGAGCCACTTGGATTGGAGTTGATTGGGGTGCCTCTTCATGCACTTCCACAGGTTGATCTGACTCAGCCTGAGGTGTAGAGGTGGAGGATTCAGGCTTCTTCTTCTTCTTCTTTGACTTTGGTTTAGAAGCCATCCTCTTCCTCATCTTTGAGGACTTTAGCTGAGAAGACTGGTCTGTAGCACCTTGTTGATCAGTCTTGTCTTGCTCAGTTGGGTGTTCCTTCTTCACAGGTTCAGAAGGAGAGGGAGTTTGACCCTGCTATGGATCAAAAGATGAAGCTTGCTGAGCTTCAGCAGGAGGTCCAGGTTGCGTTGTCTCAAGTTGTTCAACCTTAACCTCCACTTCAGGAGAAGCTTGACTTGGAGGGGAGTGTAAGTCAATTAGCTCTCCACTTCAGGAGAAGCTTGACTTGGAGGGGAGTGTAAGTCAATGTGCTCATGCATTGTGGATAGAGACATAGGGCCAAGTCTCCTTCTGGAGAATCCAGACAGCTTCAAGAAGCTCATCATCCTTTGTCTGAGCAGACTTCTTCATGCTTTTTTGGATAATGGCTCTTGACTTTGCAGCCTCTTCCCTCATCTTTCTCTTTGTCGCCTTTTGTTCTTTGAATACTTGAAGTTCAAGCTGTTTGAGATATTCAAACTCAATGCACTCAAAGGCCAAGGGAAGAAGTGCAGATGCTTGGTAGAGACCTGTGGCACTCAGGTAGTTGATCATATTTTGCCTACCTGTTTCTTTGTCTACCTGAGGTTCTTGTGTAGCTGCCACAGTCTCTTCCATAGGGCTTTCTTGAACTGGGGAGAGAGTAGGGACATGCTTGTGTAATCTTTTCTCTCTTCTCTTCTTTGATTTGGAGAAGTAGCCTTGCATCCTCTGCTTCCTTCATCTCTCTTAACACTTCCATGTCAACCAGTTCATTAAGTTCCTCTAAGGGGAGAGATATAATCTCATCAATCTCATAGTTCCTGGTCTGTAGGTAAGTAATCCTGACTGCCCTCAACTCATCCTCTTGAGTGTTTGGTCTGGGGGCAGCCCTGATTGTAGCTTGCATGAAGCCTGAAGACCCAGAGGAAATTTCTCCCCTTAGCTTCCTCTTCCTCTCTCTCCTCCTCCTCAATCTCCTTAGGAGTTAGAATCCTTTTCCCTTTGTCACCCACAGACCTTTGTGACATAGGTTGGAGAGAGCTTTGGCCTTCATTGCTTGGTGTAGCATCCAAGCTCTGGCCAGAGAGAGGTTGTGATACACCTTCACCAGCAGGTGTTTCACTAATGGAATGAATTTCTGAAGTAGTTTTTGGTGTGACAGGGCTCTCAGGCTCTATCACTGGGCTTTCAGTCAAGGTTTTCCCTTTGAAGCTAATCTTAGGGTATGCCTCAACATTCAGTTAACCAATGACATTACCTAATTTCCTTTGTCTCCTCCTTAGGCTGAACTCTTTAGTAATTCTGTCTTGAATCCTTTGTGCCATCCTGCCAGCTTGTCTAGATTGACTTGGGTTGACAAGTGGCATGTTGATCAGGTGAAGACCTTCATAGTAGTTCAGGGTTTGAAAGTTGAACACCTCTTGTTGCCCTTGAACTCTTTGAAGAATGAGGGCTCTTCTATCAGCATCATACCTCCACCCAATAATGTAGTTTGAAGTTCCTTGGGGTGGGGATGGTATAACCCTTGGAATGTCTTCCTCAAAGAGACTCTGAATGAAAGAGTCTACAGAGTCCACGTCAATGTGAACTTGAGGAAGTTGTTGAGTATGCACAATTGCAAGTGAGGATGGTGAGTTCTCAATGTCCATACTCCTTGAAGAACTCCCAGGTTCTATGAATGTAATAACTTTCTCCCCCTTTTTGGTAGCATCACCCTCTTGCATAGGCGAGCTAGGAGTTAGGTCAATCACATTCACAGGTTCTTGTGTTCCTAGTTGAGCTCTCCTTAAAAGTCTCCCAGCTAGTTTTTCCATAAGATAAGATATCTCAAGTTGCTGATCATTGACCCTATTATGCAGGTTAGTCACGTAAGATTCAAGGTGACTAACCTTAAAGACTAGTTAGGTGCATGTTTTTGACATTTTTTGCACTTTTAGTCTCAAGTTTCCCTCATCTTCATTAGAAGAATCATTGGAGGATGAGATAATTGGACCAAAGTCCTCTCTCTTACCACCAGCTTCAGGTTGTTGCCTATTGGATTTCCTCTGCTCATTGACAGCCTTAGTTGAGGTGTTAATAGGCTGAGTTGCCATGGTTGCGGTTTTAATGATGTAATCACTTGCATAAGTGAGAGCCTCTTCCATATGGATCTCCTAAATAGGTTCAGGTTGATCCACCATAGTAATGGGTGACTGATGTGGGCTAGACATAGGGGACTCAGGAGCATTCATCTCTCTTTGAGTAGGGGAAGAGTAGAAAGACTCATGGTACTCACTGAACCCTAAGTCTTCATCAGTATAGAATTCAAGGTTGGGAATGGGTTGATTTAAGTCTAAAGGATGGGGATGGTAACTGTCCCCTGAAGGTTGTTCACTTGAGTGTTGAGACTCAAAGTGAAGGCTTAAGGCAGTTGGGCTTGTGAGCTCATCAGGCTGAGCATGAGGAACCTCAGCACTGATTCTTGAAAAGATAGGAGTGGTTTGCTCCTTAGGGGAAGTAGGAGATCTAGTATCCACTTCTTCCTATATGGGTGAGTGTATAGGGGCCTGCACAAGCTCAATAGCTTTAGCAGGGGTTCGTTTGGATTTTCATTGGTAGGTGAGGGTGATTTGTGGTTTGGTGGTTGGGAGGAAGAAGGTGTGGGTTCAACACTAGCTTGTGTTGCTAGGTTGTCATCTTGAGCAATGAGCTCTAACATTTTTGGGACAAAGGCTGTTTCTACTTCTGAGAAACCTACAGTTGGCTTCTTCATGATTTTAAAGATGTCGGGCTTCATCTGTCCCAATTTAAGAATATTACCTGTTTCCCTCAACTATGAGCCTAGTTCATAGTTAAGAATGTATGGAACATATCAAAGAAACATGTAGTATTTTAAGGAGTCCAAGTTAGCAAGCAAATTTGTGTAAACAAACTGGAGTACCTAAACTTGACCCCTTGAACCATTCTATGCACTATGAAGGAGAGATCCTCAAGAATATGGTCCCACCCTCCATGCTTGTTTGACAATCTGTGGAAAACCACATGGAGCAAGTATTTTCACTGGGAAGAAACATTCCCTTTCCTGTATGTCTTTACAGAGAAATCTCCCTCATAGCCCATCTGCACAAAAGAATGATTAAAAGCTTCCTTTGGGAAGGACAACTTACCTTCTTCATCATCTAGCTGTAAATGAGTGTTGATGATAGCTGGAGTGATGAAGATTGTCCTCCCCTACACTGTGGCAGACAGTGCCTTCTCCCCATCCATAATGACCTATTGGCAGGTTTTCCAAAATTCAAGCAGATCATCCTCATAGAGAGTAGGATCAATGTTTAGGGAGGTGAAGTAGTTGGATAGAGCCAGAAAATGGCAAACCTCTGAGAAACTATCATCTTTCTCAGAGTTCAACAGAGCAACCTGGTTGTGTTGCCTGTGAAGTTGCATGGAGAAGTCAGGGTTGTTTCTGCGGTTTAGATTGGCTATTTTGAGAAGCTTAAAGGTGAAGGAAGGTGAAGAACAACGACGGTTTAGGTTTAAGAAATAGTGTAATTGAAGAAGATAGTGAAAGAGGGGGGAACCGTTGGGTATTTATCTGAAAAGGATCTGAGACAAAGTTAATGAAAGAGGATAAACTTTGAAATCCGGATGTCGGTCCCACCTCTGAAAAAGTAGTTCACTTTTGCCCAAAAGTAGTTTTCTTCGAAGTAGAGAAATCTTCCAAAGGTTATTTAGCTTCGGAAGTTCTGAAGAAAAAACTTCCGAAGGCAAATTGGCTTTGGATGATATTTCAAAGGTTTTTGAGAATTTTGCTTCAGAAGTGATTTAATACTCAGAGTTTTTATTCTAAAAAGAATGAAAACTTCTGAAGGTACATTGCTTTCTGAATAAAATTGTTCTTTTAAAACATAAAAGTACTTAAGTTGATTTTAAGCTTCGGAAGATATTTCAGAGATTTCTTCCGAAGGTAAAATTACTAAAGTAGTTATTTGTTTACTAAGACATATGTTTCTTCCGAAGGTAATTTTAAATTTTCCAAAAAGTAAAAAGATCAAAATTTTCAAAAATCTACGAAATGTCTTTTGAAAAGATTTCTTCCAAAGAGAACAAGGGCTTATGAAAGTGATTAAATAGACAACTTAGGACACACTGGTTTTAGAAATAATGTGATTGAGATAGCACTGTTGTTGTCTATGTGGATGGGGGTCTCCTTGAAGTTGAATCCATAGTCTAGCATCTTAATTTGAATCCAAAGCACTTGAGCACAACAGCTTGCAGCAGCAATGTATTCAAGCTCAACAGTTGATGCAGACATACAGGATTGTTTCTTACATTACCAAGAGACTATCCTTCCACCAAGAAACTGACATCCCCCTGATCTAGACTTTACAGTCATGTTGCAACCACCATAGTCACTATCTGTATAAGCATACAGATTAAAGTCAGAATTCTTTGGATACCAAAGGCCAAGTGATGGAGCACCTTTGAGACATCTTAAAATTCTTTTGATAGTGATCAGGTGTGACATCTTGGGGTTGGCTTGATATCTTGCACAAATGCATGTAACAAACATGATATCAGGCCTGCTAGCTATGAGGAACATAAAAGACCAAGTCATTGCCCTGTAGAGATGCTCATCAACACACTCCCCCTCAAGATCAGGTCTAAGGGAGTGGTTTCTGGCTATGGGTGTCTTAGCAACCTTACAATCAGTCATGTTGAACCTTTAAAGTATGTCTTGTACATACTTTGACTGACTTATGAAGATGCCATTGTCAACTTGCTTCACTTGAATTCCTAGAAAGAAATTAAGTTCCCCATGGCACTCATTTCAAACCTATCCTTCATCAGCTTCTCAAATTCTTTGCAGAGCTTTGGATTAGTTGACCCAAAGATAATGTCATCTACATATACTTTAACTAGCATTATGTCATTTCCTTTTCCTTTGATGAAGAGAGTTCCATCAATAGTACCCCTTTTGTAGCCATGCTGACAGAGATACTGAGATAGAGTCCCATACCACTTCCTTGGTGCTTGGTGCAGCCCATAAAGAGCTTTATCAAGCCTGCAGACATAATCATGATGATCAAGATTTGCAAACCCAGGTGGTTGTCTGACATACACCTCTTCATCAATCATCCCATAGAGAAAAGCACACTTGACATCAAGTTGGTAGACCTTGAAGTTCTTAGATGCAGCAAAAGCTAGGAATATCCTGACAGCTTTAAGTCTTGCTACAAGAGCAAAAACATTTGTGTAGTCAATTCCTTCTTCTTGAGTATACCCTTGAACAACTAGTCTTGCCTTGTTCTTGATGACAAGTCATCTATCATCCTTCTTATTCCTGAACACCCATTTGGTTCCTGTGGTAGTCTTCTCTTGAGGAAGAGGACATAGGTTCCAAACCTTTTGCCTTTTGAATTGAAGTAGCTCATCTTGATTAGCTTTAACCCAACTTCCATCCTTTTAAGCCTCATCAATCTTCTTTGGCTCTATCTGGGACAAGAAACAAGAGTGATGACAAACATTTGCATCATGGGTTTGTCCTCTTGTTCTCACCCTTGAATCAACATCTCCAATGATGTTTATGGTAGGATGAGACTTGTGGATCCTTAGTTGATGGATCACAGCAAGTTGCTTAGACAGATCTAAATTTGAGAAATTTTGATCTGGCAAGGAGGATTCACCCTTCACATCAGCACACTTATCAAGATTGACTTGATCCAATGAGTGTGTGACATCATTGATGTTGTCTTCAATGGAGTAGTTATCAACATCAAGAATTCCTGATCACTTTCACCACCACCATTTTCTCCAACATTTGAAGCTCCTTCATCTGAGTGTTGTGCCTCTAAGCTGGAATTTGAAGGCACCCTAGAACTATCAGCAGAATTTGTCATTGATGTGCTGGTAGAAGCTTCATTTACAGGATTGGTTACCACTGGAGCTAAAGATGTGTAGCTTGAAGGTCTTCTTAGCTCAAACCTTGGGTCAGGATCACCTATAGGTACTATATCTGTAGACCCTGAAACATGCTCACAAGATTTGTTAAAACAATTGGTAACTAAATCAAGATCAAATAGCCAATCCAGACCAGAACCTTTCACACTGGGAGTGTGCTCATTAAAGTCACATTGGCTGACTTCTCAACTACTCTAGTTCTGAGATTCTATACTCTATAAGCTTTAGCTTGAGAAGAGTATCCAATAAAATGTCCATCATCTGATTTCTCAGCAAACTTGGCAATTTGATCTTTAGTATTCAAGATGGTGCAAGGACATCCAAATGACCTGAGAAAACCTATCAAAGGTTTTCTCTTGTGCCAAAGTTCATAAGGAGTCTTACCATATGTCTTAACTACTACAACTTTGTTTTGCACATAGCAAGCAGTGTTCATGGCCTCTGCCCAGAAGGTGATGGGCAGTTTAGAGTCGGACAACGTAGTTCTTGCAGCTTCAATTAGTGTCTTGTTTCTCCTCTCAGCAACACCATTTTGCTGAGGAGTTCTGGGAGCACTATATTGTCTTGTAATACCATTTTCATCACAAAATGTATCAAGGATTTGATTCTTGAATTCAGTTCCTTGATCATATCTTATGGTTTTGACCTTGTGATCACATTGACTCTCAATCTTTAAGATGAAAATCTTTAGAATCTCAGGGGTCTCATCCTTAGTTCTATAAAAGAAGGCCCAAGTGAATCTTGTAAAGTCATCTGTGATCACCAAACAATAAGAGGTCCTTCCTAGACTCATTACACTGGTGGGGCCAAAGAGATCCATATGTAATAAGTGTAGGGTATTAATGATGGAATTTCTTTCCTTTGGCTTGTGAGATACCTTGTGTTGCTTCCCCTTCAGGTATGCAACACAGTGGTCATCACTTGTAAACTCTTTCTTTGGTATTCCGGTTACCAAATCATTCTTAATTAATTTATTCATATTTTAAAAGTTTACATGGCACATTCCTTTATGCCAGAGGAAAGACTCATCACTATTTGCTTTAGATAGAAAGCATGAAACTTCTCCTTAGGGAGATGTTTCTTGCAAATCCATCTTGCACATGTTCCCTTTCCTGGGGGCTCTAAGCAAGATGTGCTCATGAGGAATGACCACCCCGGGCTTGAGAACAATGCACTTATGCTTAGTAAAGAGCATGTTATGACTCTGATCACAAAATTAGGATACAGTCAAAAGATTGTACCCAAGCTCCTTGATAAAGTTTACCCTCTCAATGCTGAGCTTACCATTTGTGACCTTGCCCCTTCCTGTAATGTAACCTCCTACATCTCCTCCAAAAGAAACTGGTTGCAGCACCGGTGAAGGGTGGTCACTTACAACACAACAACACAAAGAGGGGATTAACCAAACTTTAATCAAACAGTAAACTGGATTAACCACAAGAATGATACTAAGAACACAAGTAATAAGTAAGAGACAGAACAAAAGAACACAAGTGATTGGGTGTCAAGGATGCAGTATATTGCTTTCTCAAGTTCTATTTCAAGTGTTACAAAGCATGAAGAAAGATACTAGAACATGGAATACTTATACTACAACCTACAGCTGGTTATACTTTGAAAGCCAGCTGGATACAATTGACTAGACACAAACAAAATCAATTGTAGAGTCAAAAGGCATATCTGCCTTTTGACTTGTGACTATGACATGCCATAGCTCACATCCTAATATATTACAAAAAGGATAAAAGTACATAAAGTAGAAAGCATGGACTCAAGACCTCAATGTACAGTTACCAAAAGCATGGACCTTTCACCAACTCATGTAAGTTGGTGACTTTACAGAGTTGCAGCCGAAAGGTGGTCCAGCTTTATGGTAAAGTACATTAGATAAAGGCATATCTCTAAAAGTCTTCGGAAGAAATCTGTCTTCACTCTTTGCTTCGGAAGACTTTGTCTTTGAAACTTCAGAAGACTTCACTTTTGGCTTCGGAAGATATTGGTCTTGGCTTTGGAATATTTTACACTTAGAATATTTCTTGTGCATGATGTAAAACTTCTGAAGCATTTCTAATTCAGTTCTTTAGTGCATGCTTGCAGAGAGACTTTGGATGTTTTGGCTGCATCAGACTTATAGGAATCCTTACAAACTCCCCCTAGGCTGATGCTACCAAAACATTTAGAAGATCTTCAGATTTTTGTAGTCTTCAGTATGATGACCTTACCCTTTTTCATTAGATGGTCAGGATCATTCAGACTCTCATAGTATCTTCTCATCTCAAAGAGATCATGCAGAGGTAAGTTGATTATGTCTTCTAATCTCAAAGACATCAGCACCTGGATTAGTATAGAAGATCCAGGATAAGATGGGTGTCTCAGCTGCAAGAGGAGCCACTTGAATTGGAGTTGGTTGGGCTGCCTCTTCATGCACTTCCTCAGGTTGATCTGACTCAGCTTGAGGTGTAGAGGTAGATGATTCAGGCTTCTTCTTCTTAGACTTTGGTTTAGAAGCCATCCTCTTCTTCCTCTTAGAGGACTTTAACTGAGAAGACTGGTGTGCAGCACCTTGTTGATCATCCTTGTCTTTCTCAGTTGGGTGTTCCTCCCTCACAGGTTCAGAAGGAGAGGGAGTTTGACTCTGCTGTGGATCAGAAGATGAAGCTTGCTGAGGCTTAGCAGGAGGTTCGGGTTGTGTTCTCTCAGGTTGTTCAACCTTAACCTCCACTTCAGGTGGGATTTGACTTGGAGGAGAGTGTAAGTCAATCAGCTCTCCACTCTTGATCTTCTGCTTGATTACCCTGATATGCTCATCCATTATGGATAGAGACATAGGGACAAGTCTCCTTCCGGAGAATCCATACAGCTTCAAGAAGCTCATCATCTTTGTCTGTCAGCAGACTTCGTCATACTCTTTTAAATGATGGCTCTTGACTTTGCAGCCTCTTCCCTCGTCTTTCTCTTTGTAGCTTTTTGTTCTTTGAGCACTTGAAGTTCAAGTTGTTTGAGATACTCAAACTCAATGTACTCAAAGGAAAAGGGGAGAAGTGCGGATTTCTCGGGATTCGCATAACTGCCTTGTTGACTTGTTGACTTGTAACACTTGTATAATACAAGTGTTTGGACTTCGCATGAAGTGTCTTCAGTATGAATTTGTACTTCCGAAGGAAACTTGTTCTTCCGAAGGAAACTTTTCTGGTTGTTCATTCGCAGAAGATCTTCGGATGTAAAATTACTTGTAAGAAATATATCTACGGAAGAACAAAATGTTCATCCGTAGATGTTTCTTACACTTGGTCAATTTCATAAATTGACCAATTATAATGTTTGTACCTGCAACCATACATAAACCAACACATATATAAATGGGTTAACCTATATATTTAATGCATACACAATGATGAATTACAAAAATTCATTACAGATATTGATTCAAGTACTAAGCCTATACATAATGACTAGATATACTGATTCTAGACCTAACAATACTCCCCCTTAGGCTTAGATACTTGCAATCAGTTCTTCAAAACTAAAAGTTCCTTGACTCTGGCAATGATTTTGTTGTAGAAGTAAGACACAACAGTCTTCTGATCATCATACTTGTAGTTGATCTTCATCTTGTTAAACTTCTTCAGAGTCTCAAAACTGATCCCCAGAACATCTTCCTCTGTAGTGAGTGTGTCTAACACATTGTTGTTATTCACCACTTCTAGCTCATCTTGCTCTGAGATTCTGAGTTCTGTTACTTCATTAAAAGTTGTTCCCTTTAGCAGCCCAGCATTGAAACTTCATCAAAAGTTGTTCACTTCTAGCTATCTTATACAAGTTAATGTTAATTTTATATTAATTTTTGTGTTTTCAAATTTGAGGGGATCCGAATTTTTATTTAGGGGTATCTTTAACGGTGAATTTTTTTTTAGTATTCCGGAACGACAGTTCAGGGGCATTTTAGGGGTAGCCCGAGCTACCCGAGCTACCCTTGAACCCTCAGTAAGTCCACCCTTGGTTGTCACCCTCTCGGATAATATTGAGTTCGTGCTTGCTTTTATTTAAATTTGAATTAAAATGAGTCTAAACTTCTTGTCATATACTAGGCAAGTGTCCTTTGTGAATTATATTTTATAAATAACATACTAATCGGTGTTTAACATGTTTGCGTTATAGGTGGAAAATATGAGGATAGTAATATCAAATCCTTTGGTGTTGCACCACCAAAAAATTGTGCTCCACATTGTGTTCTCGTGGGCGATGGTAGTTATCAATGTTGTTGCGGGGATACGAGTGATGATTTCCATCGGTGCAGCTCGAGTTTAGATGTATGTCACAAGAAATGTATAAAGAAATGTTGTTAACTATAAACTAAACCAGTGTGTGACTAACAACCTAAAAATATTACGTGTGAAATGTTGATAAAAAATTATAATAGAAAAAAATACTATAAAAATAAATACTTCATAATAGAGAAGAAAAAATAGTGATTGTGTAAATCATGACTTTATTATAATTACTGAGCTATATTGTAAATTGGTTAAAAAATATTTAGCATAACTCGAATGACTAAGTAGAAAATTATAAAAAAAAAAGTTTAGGTGATAAAGTTTAAATTTGACATAACCGAAGGCTTGAGTATAAAATTTTATAAAGAACATAATACGTACGTATCATTTTGAAAAAGAAAATATAAAGACAGAGAAAGTGTTGTAGTTAGTTTTAAAACATTATTAGATATTTAAATATAAAATTATAATAAAAGCCAAAGTAGGTTTATTATTAGTTTGCGAAAAGAAATATTATGGTAAAATTAAGAAAAACCACACCCTCACTACTAATAATCTTTTATATATTGTTATATATAGTGATGCGCCAGTTGTTTGTTTTCGAGCCTCTTTTTCAACCTTCCTTGAACAATAATCACTGTATTCAAGCATTACATCGCACTACTAGTATTGTGTGATAGTATAAGACTTATGTGTAATACATGTGTAACACATATGTAACATATATGTAAAACTATTGTAACACAGATGTAACAATGTGCGTTGATTTACTATTTTCTCATGTGTGATTACATTTCAATTGTATTTGCATCGATTATAACTTAATTTCATATCATGATTCTAATAGAAATTTGTATCTTAAATTTATATATATATTTTATGTTTTGTATATGTAACTTAAGGAATTATGTATACGTTGATAAATCAATATTTTAGATTCATTGAGCTTGGATCTTAGAATTCGTCATGTTCAAATCTAGAAATCAAGATTAAGATGGGTGTATGTGTGTGAATCAAAGAACAAAAAGATGGATAATAAGAATGTTATGATTTCATTGATGTTGATAAACAAGTTACAATGAGAATCATAGATGGTTGATGAAATCAAATCTAGAAATCAAGATTAAGATGGGTGTATGTGTGTGAATCAAAGAACAAAAAGATGGATAATAAGAATGTTATGATTTCATTGATGTTGATAAACAAGTTACAATGAGAATCATAGATGGTTGATGAAATCAAACCTACCTAAAGCAGGAACAGATCATTTTGTGCTTTTTCATCAGTCATCTTTGGAAAGAATTTGTCATTTAGATATGAGGTGTAGCTGGGATATAGTAGTTTGATTTCCATAGGATCAAAGCAACTGATCTTGTCAGCTTTCTTGTTCTCAGCATTTCTCAGCAGGACCAACTCCTTTGTCTTCTCAACATAACCCCATTCAGTGATTGGGTATATGAATTGAGTCCCTTCAATGCATTTGATTGCTGCTTTGTTTCTGTTTTTGTACCCAACCCTCTTCAAGAATTCATCATCTACATGTTCTGAGGCATTGGACTTGTATCTTTTGAGCCCTTTGATTCTCTTCTGATGCTCTATATCTTCTCTTTTAGCTTCTATCAGGACATCATCTTTGAATTTTGTCTTCAACTTTCCCACTAGAGTTGAGAAATCTCTTCCTCTAGGGTGTATTGGATAATTGCTGATGATTAGACTTTGAAGATCTTTGATGTCATTCTCTGGCAGACTCACCACTGAGAGTACATCATGGAAGTATTCAACTCTTCCAGATGTTCTTTTAATAATGGCACAATCCCAGTCTGGATCATATTTCCAGGCCATGATCCTGTTTTCTAACACAGAACTGGGAGTTGTCAGGTGGTCTATCAATTGTATCAGAGTGGACTTCTGCTCAGTTATCTCTCTCACTGTAGTCCCAAGTGGCCATACTTTGCCAGGCATTACTTCTCTTGGCTCTCTGATCAATTTCTCATTTCCTTTATGCTGATCTTTAGGTTCAACTGTTATAGGTTTAGCAGGAAATTTGTTTTGTTCCTCATAAGATGGATGTGGAGCTTCAGTTCTGAATCTTACACCAGCATCCAGCTCAACTTTCATCACATGCTCCATCATCCTTCTAAGTTCCCCTACTGATCTTCCTTTAAGCTCATGAGGTTTGTAATTATGGCCTTGTAACCAGCAAGTCATGTTGTATTTGCTCATCTTAGCTGTGTCACAATGTCCCAACTCCTTCTTTGTCTTCTGAATGGATTGAAAGGTGCTGAAGGCTTCATAATCACAATTTGGAATCATAAAGCATGCAAGCTCAAATTCTTTCAACAGATTCTTCATCTCAGTCATGTTTAGTCTCTCAACCATGTCATAAGGGAAACCATGGTTTATAAGTGTCATGAACATGGTTGATTCAGGCCTCTCTTCTAATATGTCTCTTGTAGTCAAAAGATCATCAGCCTTTGAGACCTCTTGTTCTGGTGGAGAGTCTTCTTTGATTAGCTCTTCCTACTCTTCATCACTTTCATCCTCCTGCTGAGAGATAGGCTTCACAGTAGATAAATCTACTGAAGGTGTGTGTTCAGGAGAGGTCAGCTTTTGTTTCTTGGAGGCACTTTCATCAACAGTTATCTTCTTCTCAGCAGTACCAAGATACTTTCTTTTTCTTGAGTACAAAATCATCTCTTTTGATGCCTCAGTAGATTGTTTTGTTTGAGCAGTTGAAGCATTAGCATTAGATTCCAATGTACTGATCTTCATTTTCAGCTGCTCAATCTCTTCTTCTTTTCTCTTTATCACATGTGACTGAGCAGTCATAGTGCTATTTGCTTGTTCAAACTTCTTCATTATCTTTTCCTTTTCTCTCTTTTCAGTTGCTGCTAACTCTTTAAGCTCAGCTTCCTTATCAAGTAAAGCATCAATGACTTCCTTATCGCTTTGAGCATCTTCTCTCAGTCTTTTTATTCTTGCTTGTTGTCTCATCAACTCTTCATCCTTTTCTTTGATCATTCCCTTCAGTTCTTGTATTCTTTGCTTTTGTTTGTTTGACTTTAGCACCAGCTTGTTGTACTCAGCAACCAGATAGCTCTTGCTGACAGGCATATCATTATCACTTAGATCATCTTCATTGTAGGCAATAACATCAACATAGTCTGCTTCTACATCTACTTCCTGATGCTAAGAATCAACCTCATCATCTTTAACTTCTTCCGGATCAACACTTGCTGAGCTTGATCTGGGTTCAGTGGCTTGATCTACAAGTTCTTGATTAGGTTGTTGTTGTTGATGATCAGTCACTGGAGATACTTGTTCAGTTTCATTTGAAAGCACAGGGGATTCAGTTTTGGATAATGACAGTTTAATTGTACTTGCTTGTGAGACTAATTCTGTCTCCCCAGTGTAAATACTCTCCGTAGCTGAATTTTCAGGATTTGGAGGTTGTTGAAAATTTGCATTTGAAGTTGATTTGGTGATTGGGGTTGAATGGGAGAGATTGGTTCTGTGTTTTGGCTGGCTGGAGATTGTGGTTGGGGTGTTTGTTGTTGTTTTGGTGATTGAGGGTGGATAGGTGAGATTGGTTCTGTGTTTTGGCTGGCTGGAGATTGCTGATGTATGGGTGATGTATCTGGTGAGTGAGTGTCTTGAGCAGAGTTGGTTGCAGAGATCTCTTGTTCACTTTCCCACACAAGCTCTTGAGGAATGTCTGCATTAGCATCAATCACATGTGCAAACATGTCTATGTCACCTCCTTCATATTTTCTAGAAATTTTGTTCAGCACAGATCTGCCAAGGTGTGCTTGAATAAACACACCACCCTCCACTGAAGTTCCAGGCAAATCCGCATTAATGATAAGTTGAATGAACCTTGGAAACATATACATCTTATCAGCCTTCTGTACTCTAATGTGATCACACAGACAGTTGAAGATGTACTTTGAGTAATTGTATGTCCTTCCCTCAAAAATACCAATGATACCAGATGATATATGCCTTGAAAATCTATCAAGCCCAGATTTTCTGTTTGAAATGCACTTCAGATAAGTGTGACACAAAAATCTGTATGGCTTACAGAGTCTTCCCTTCTTGATTTCTCCCTTTTCAAAGTCACCATCATACCCCATTATGAGAAAAACCTTTTCTATGTATTCATTTTCAAACACATCAGGGTGTCCGGCTTCAACATCTCCTAGTTCAAGAACCCTTCTTATTGTTTGTTCATCAATTCTTAGCCTTCGATTCTTAACTTCAGCAATAATACCTTCACCATCTTCTTCTACATATGCCGAATTCCAAAAATCAATAATATGTGATCGATAAATCACCGGCTCTGCTGATAGGGCATAGAACAGCCTCGATCTTCTTAGATATCTCATAATTTCTTGACATCCTTCTGACACATGATCGTCAGGGTTTAAGAAGGCACACACATTGTGTTCTTTCACGAATCGATTATCCATCTGTTCATAAGAAAAGACTTCGTTAAAATCACATTATTGATATGAGAATACGAACAGTTGTGAGATAAAACAAGCATCGAATGGTTTATTCTTGAATATTACGACATGTTTTACCTTAATAACAACTGATTAAGAACACATATATATGTTTGCTTTAAGGTTTTGATTTGGTAAATTTTGAAAGCTGAGGAAATGGGAAAAATTTTGTTGAGTGAGATTTTCTAGGTCTGAAAAGTGAGCTGAAAAAGCGAATAATGAATTTGACAAGTCAAACCACATTATTTATATTCTCAGACACATTAATTTTATCTCATTTATTAAGTGGGACCCTCAATGTATTCTTCCGTAGATTTAATTTCTCATTAATTAAGTGAGATCCTCAATGTATTCTTCCGCAGAACATCTACGGATCCACAACATCTGCTGATGATGTGAAATTGTAACATTAAATTACTTGTTGATCTTTATTCATCTGTAGTTTACCAATCTACGGATAAACATTTAAGATTGATTTCCACATTGTAGCTTCTGTTGATGCTTAAAGTAGCACAATGCAGAGAAATATTGTTGTATGTATGGCCCAACTCCATTGGTTAGAACCATTTATTGCTTTAGGACCTTGTTGGCTTTGTATACGTGGCAATTGAGTACAAGAGAGTTTAAAATTATGATTTTTACTAAAATTTTCATGTATCCAGAAGCTAAGATGATGCTCAGATTTCAATTCCTTCAAATTGATAATGATATAGACATTGCTGCTGCTGATTGAGATACTTTTTCATGTATTCTACTCCCCCTAAATTTGTGATTAATGGTGAACTTAAGCATTTATCATAAATTTCTTTAAGAGGAATAACATGATTTTTAACTGTATGATAATGATCAGATACGTATAGACATATGATGGGATCATACTATAATACTAAGCCTCTTCCTGATGAGTTATTTTGTTGATTTGATACCTGAACAAGTTATGATTGCAAGTATATTGTCCACATAAATCCATACAAGAGCTCATGTATCAACTAGGCATGCTGTTTATCATGTTTTCATATTGATTTCAAAATAACTGTTATGGGCTTCACATTCAATTCACAAAGGTTTTGTCCTCCCTTTGCAAGTCAAATCATCATTTTTGACACTTAAGACTATGTACTTTAAGTTATAATATCTATCTTGAGATGTATTTGGCATCTCATTGATGCATTGATGTAAAAGCTCAAGATAATATACAGTTGATCACATAGGATTCTTTTGAGAGCTTTAGATATGATCATCATCAGGTCACCAGGTCTTTACTCACGTAAAACAGAGGTGCCTTTAACCCAGGTCTTTGTTCACACAAAACAGAGGGATGATGAAAATCATGATCTTTTCACCTTTTGAAACTGATATTCAGTATGGTGATCATACACCCAGGTCTTTGTTCACACAAAACAGAGGGAGTATGATTTGCAAAGATAGATATTATAAAGTGTTTTACATAGTGTGTTTAGATGAGTGATTTGATCACATTAGGATAAGAGTCACTTTGTATTCTTAAAATGAAGTTTCCCACAAACAATCATTTTAGTATTATGTTTGGCATGCACTCAGGTTAGTTTCCACTCAAGATGAATCTACTCACATATCAAGAAGCTTGCTGAGATTTATTGTTATGTATTTATTCAGGAATGGGCAAAGCTATAGTGTACTATCATTTCCCAAACATATGTCATGCTGATGCATCATTACACACAGTATTTTGTTTGTTTAAATTTGATTAATCTAAGTTAATCATGCCTAGAGACTCAATCAGAAAATTAAATCTGACTGAATCAAAGGCTTTAGTGAATAAATCAGCAAGCTAATTTGATGTATCCACTTTGACTAACTTAATCAACCCCTTTTCTGAGCAATCTCTCAGAAAATGATATCTTATCTCAATATGTTTTGTTTTACCATGTTGCACAGGATTAGCAGTGATAAACATAGCAGCAGAATTGTCTATATAGATAGAAGTTTGAAGAAAATTGTAACCATAGTCAAGCAATTGGTTTTGCAACCAAAGAACTTGAGAGCAACCAGCTGAAGCAGCAATGTACTCAGCCTCAGCTGTGGATACAGAAACATTGGTTTGTTTCTTGCACTGCCATGATACTAGCCTTGGTCCAATGAATTGACATCCACCTGTTGTTGATTTTCTGTTACTATTACATCCACCATAGTCACTGTCTGAGTATGAGTAGAGTGTAAAGTCTCCATCCTTTGGATACCAAAGACCAAGTCCTGGTTTTCCCTTGAGGTATCTGAAAATTCTTTTTACAGCATTGAGATGTGATTCCTTTGGATCTGATTGGTACCTAGCACATACACACACAGCAAACATAATATCAGGTCTACTGGCAGTTAAATACATAAGTGAACCTATCATTGATCTATATAATTTTTGATCAATAGATTTTCCAGAGGGATCAGGAGCAATCTTATCAATTGTTGATGCTGGTGTTTTGCATGAGGATACTTCAGCAAGATTGTATTTCTTCAGAATTTGATGTATGTATTTTTCTTGGTTGATGAATATTCCATCTGCTTTTTGATGAACTTGAAGGCCAAGGAAGAAGGTTAATTCACCCATTGAGCTCATCTGAAATTCAGATTTCATCAGCTCTTCAAAATTCACACACAATCTCTTATTAGTTGATCCAAATATAATGTCATCAACATATACTTGAACTACTAAGAGATCTTGATGTTCTGGTTTGAGAAAAAGTGTCTGATCAATAGTTCCTCTTTTGTAGCCATGCTTGAGTAAGAAAGATGATAGTGTTTCATACCATTTTTTGGTGCTTGAAGAAGACCATACAAGGCTTTATCTAGTTTGTATACCTTGTGAGGATAATGAGGATCTTCAAATCCGGGGGGTTGTGACACATAAACTTCCTCATCAATTTTCCCATATAAGAATGCACACTTTACATCCATCTGATACACAGTAAACTTCTTATATGAGGCATAGGCCAAAAACACTCTTATGGCCTCAATTCTTGCAACTGGTGCAAAAACTTCATCATAGTCTATTCCTTCTTCTTGAGTGTATCCTTGTGAAATCAACCTTGCTTTGTTTCGTACAATAATCCCCCTATCATCCAGTTTGTTTTTGTATAGCCATCTTGTTCCAATAGGATGTTGACCTTCAGGCAAATCAACAAGAGACCACACTTTTTGCTTTCTGAACTGTTGAAGCTCTTCTTGCATAGCTTCAATCCAGCTATTGTCTTTTAAAGCAGCTGTGATGTTTGGAGGCACCACTTGAGAAAGAAAACAGTTGAAGAGACAAAGGTTGGCTGTACTACTTTGGCTCCTTGTAGTTCTCTTTTCAGGATTTCCAATGATGTTGTCAAGTGGATGAGTCTTATGAATTCTCATTGAAGGAGTTGATTCAACTGGAATAGATGATTCCAGGTTAGTCATTTCCATTGTCTCAGACTGATTCAGCTCAGGTTGAGAATTCAAGAAATAGTCAAAATGAGAGTCTGTTGATTGGGCTACAGAAGTATCTCCAATTGTGTTTTGCTCTTCCGCAGGAACTTCTTCGGAAGCATTTTGCTCTCCGTAGCAACTTCTCCGGATGCATTTTGGTCTTCCGGAGGAACTTCTTCAGAAGCATTTTGCTCTTCCGTAGGAACTTCTCCGGATGCATTTTGGTCTTCCATAGGAACTTTCGGATGCATTCTGGTCTTCCGTAGGAACTTCTACGGATGCATTCTGGTCTTCCGTAGGAACTTCTCCGGATACATTTTGTTCAATTCCACATGTAGCATCTGCTTCTACTGAAGTGTTTTCATCTGAAGATGGGTGTATCCTTGGAGGATCAGCAGATAAGGTTACTTCAGTCATAATAGGTGGAACAAATGGATAGCATACTTCATCTGATCCTGCATTGGTCAAATGATCATAGTTAAATGATTTAGATAAAGCATCTATGTCAAATAACCATGATGAACCTTTAACTGACTTAGTAAATACAGTTTTATCAAAAGATACATTAGGAGTCTCTTCCACAATGTTATGTTGTGGAATATACACTCTATATGATTTTGATGTTGAAGAGCGTCCAACAAAGAAACCATCATATGCTTTTTTCTGAAAATTTTCCTAATGACTCTTTTATGTTCAAAACAGTTACTTGACATCCAAAGACTCTTAGATATCCTATGTATGGTTTTCTTTTAAATAGGAGCCCATAAGGAGTTTTGTTATGTTCTTTGACAATTAATGTTCTGTTTTGAACATTGCATGCAGTATTCACAGCCTCAGCCCAAAAGGTGATAGGTAGTTGTGAATCAGCTAGCATTGTTCTTGCTGCTTCAATGAGAGTTCTGTTTCTTCTTTCAGCAACTCCATTTTGTTGTGGAGTCCTTGGTGCACTGAATTGTCTTGCAATACCTTTGCTCCTGCAAAAGGAATCCAGTTCAAAATTGACAAATTCAGCACCATTATCACTCCTAAAAATTTTAACTTTTGTATTATGTTGATTCTCAATCTTGATTACAAAGTCCATTAATGTTTCTGATGTTTCACTCTTTTGTTTTAAAAAAAAGACCCATGTAAATCTTGTGAAATCATCAACTATCACCAAACAATATTGCCTTTTTCCAATGCTCATTACATTGGTGGGACCAAAAAGATCCATGTGAAGCAATTTGAGTGGTGTAGTATTAGTATTGATGGTTTTGGATTTATGTGACACTCTATGTTGTTTTCCTTTGTAACAAGAAGAACAGTGAGTTGAGCAACTAAACTCTTTATTTGGCAATCCAATGACCAGATCATTTTTCACCAATTTCTTCATATTCTTCATGTTAGAATGGACAAGCCTTCTATGCCATAATTGAGACAAGTCTTCTGAGAGTTTAGATATAAGGCATGTTTCATGTTTTGTGAGAGAAGTGTTGTTCATATCCAAAACATAAGTGTTTCCTTTTCTTGCTGCTTTGAGGAGAATCCAATCTTCTGGAACAATAAATCCTGGCTTAAGAATGTAACAGTTAGTATCATCAAACAATGTAGTATAATTCTGATCACAAATTTGAGACACACTAAGTAGATTATACTGTAAATTTTTATAGTAATTTACTTTATCAAATTTGAGTACACCATTGGTTATCATTCCTTCACCAACAATTTTACCTCCCATTTTATCCCCACCAAATGCCACACAAGAAGCATTTTTATGTTTGAAATCATGGAGAAGAGAACAGTTTCCTGTCATATGCCTGGAACAACCACTATCAACATACCACTTGTTGTCAGCTCTCCAATATTGTTCCTGCATTCAGAAAAGAAAATCAGTTAGAAGTGACAACCCAAGTCTTAGTGATCTTGGGTTTGTCAACAGGGTCTAAAACAGTTACTCTTTCATGAACAATTTTTGAAGTTTCAGTTTTAGATTTGATTGATTCATTCTGATTTGATTTAGATGATGATGATTCTGCTGAATGGGGTGTTGATGAAGTAGATTCATGATTCATAATTTCTGCTTGACTCAGATCAATTTCATTTGTTTGAGTCTTTTGTTTTAATAATGAACCTTTAAATGTCTCACTATCTTTTGTTTTTGAAAGATGTATATGAATGCCCTTTTCAAACTTATCAAAGAATGAATCATCATCCTTTGATTCCTCATCGGACAAATCTACTCTTTTGTGTGGTGTTTTTGACTGCTGGAAAGTTGGTCTTTTTTTCAATATATGAACACTTGATGGTGTTTTGTCCTTTGATTTTGACTTTGATTTTTGTTCATACTTCTTCAGTTTTGAACCCTTTGCAGAATCAGTAGATTGAGAATCTGATTCAGACTTATCTGATTCTTTCTTCTTTGAACCTTTTGTCTTGTTCTTTTTGTTGAAATAACATTCCTGTGTGGAATGATTATTTTTGTTGCAGATAGCACAATATTTGTTGAAGTAGCAATCAGCAGTCATGTGATTGTTCATATTGCAAATAGAGCAGTAGCTGCTGAAGTAACAATCTTCAGTATTATGATTTTTCATGTCACACCATCTGCAATACTTTTCTTCTGATTCTTTCTCAGAATCATTCTTTTTGTTTGCTGACTTTTGTTGTTGTTCTTTCTTCTTCAGCTTTGGATGTGCTTCTCCTTTTTCCACTTTGTGCACATTTTGATTGTTTGTTGCTGAATTCCTCTTCCATAGATCAGCAGCTGAAGTTTTCTTTTTCAGTTGATGATCTGCTGATAACTTTTTCTTTCCTTTTTCTTTGAATTTCTCTTTTTCTTCAGTGATGACAGATTCATCAGTCAATTTCTAAGAGGAGTCTTGCAGACTTAATTCTTGAAGACCTTCATTCAATTGAGCTATTCTCTTGCAGATGGTCTTCAACATGTTTCTTTGTTTAGGAGGATATGGCAACTTTGTTTCTTCAAGCACTTTTGGAATATGAGTTTTCAGATGAACATTCTTACCAGTGATTATTCGATCAACATCAGAATCATCAAAGTCATCACACTTATCATAATCAAATTCCGAATCATTTTGATCTAATGATTCTGTTTTAGAAGATTCAGTTTCACTCACCTCAGATTCATCATTAATTTTAATTTGAGTTGAATATTTTTCAAACTTAGTGCTAGGCACAAAATGATTTGACAGAGTGTTGGTCATTGTTGTAGGTAAAGATGTGTAATTATCATTTATAGGTGGTGCAACCGCATTATAACCCAACCCAGACCTTTTCTTTGATTCAATATGAGAATTTAGTAATTTCTCATATTGCTGAGATGATAATTGAAACTTCTGAAGTTTCACTTCAGTTGATGCATGATCTGTGACAACCGACTCTAGGTTGTTACCCTAACCCTAGATTACTTGCATCATTATCCATGTTATGAGTGCTAATAATTGAAACTATCCAACCCTACTATGGAATTGGAAACAATTTTTACTATTTGATGTAAATTATGATTTCATGTGATTTTTATTATTGACTTTTAACCAATTTAGGTTTCTACCTTTTTAAAAATTAGTGTTCCGGGAATGTCAACTAGTCACCCTTACAAAATTAAACTCAAGAGAAGGCAATTAAAATGTGAGCATACACACTCACACTTACATAATTCGGCCATGCATGCATGGGCATGCATTAGATACCTCAAACCACCTTCCACTAAATAATACATAATACCCAATACTACAAAATTACACTACACAATATAAATTACAATTAAAATTAAATCAAAAACCCTTCCCCACTACCCTCCAAGAACGGCTGCCCCCCCCCCCCCCTCACCACTCTCCTCTCCTCTTCACCACCACCCCACACAACCACTCATCTTTCATGCATCTCTCTCCCTCTCTCTCCCTCTCTCCCTTAATTCGAACCAGCTGAACCAAAACACACACACACATCTCACAACACTCTCCAACAATTCTCTCTAGTCTTGTGGAGGAAATTCGAAGACCACACCAAGATCCATTCGGCCAAGAGCAAAACCGCAAAGAAGTGGCCTTATTTGCAAGATTTGGTCACACAACCGTACTTGTTCCACCTTTCCAGCCTTAGTTCGAGTTTCTCCATTCAACTCCAAGGAGTTTAAAGCCATTCACGGCCATCAACACCTTCTAAACCGTGAGTTACATCGAGTGTAAGCTCAAGTTGTCGGTTTTGTGACATTTCTCTTGTTTTCTCCATTTATCATCTAAGAACCGTGTATTTCCTTGTTGTAGCAGAAACGTCTCACCATAATCTTGTTCTTAAGGAGTTCCCAACGTTCTTGAAGGTAAACTTCATGTTATGTTAGTCATTCTTGAGGTGGAAACCGATTTCCACCATGAAAACCCTCATTTTGAGTGTTTTGACATCATCTAACTTGTGAAAGTTTAAACTCTTGTAAACCAAACTTGTGACCTGCATTTTTATGACTTAATGGACTCCCAAGAACCTGTTTTTAAAAGTTTCAAGTGGCTACATACTCAAATCCACGGTTGATACATGGATTTCACCTTGAAACCCTCCTTTCTACATGTAACAACACCTTTTAAGCATTTGTTTGAAAAATCCTTTTAACCAAGACCCATAACCTACTCATGAACGACTTAATGACACCTTAATAATCTGTTTACGAAGTTAAACGAAGTGTTGGTAACATTTCAACTCAAGTTAAGATGATTTACACAAGTGTAATTGTCGGTTATGACATTTTCTACATATTTGAAGCATATGGATGTATAGATCAACTAGGCAATATGTTGGGATTGAAATTATAGTAGGTTTTAGTGAATATTAGAAGTGTTAGCAATGTTTAATCTCTGGAATAAAGGACATGTTGTGATTTACCCTCTTTTAGTCACTTTCGGGACCCGAAAACATGGTAAAATGACTTAAAAATAGTAAGAATATGAATTTAACATTCTTGAAAAGTATTCCAGGCTCAAAAATGATAAATAAAGTACTCTGGAGTCAATGGATAATTTAAATGGTCAAAGACTCAAATAAATGACATTTTAACTAAAAACGGGTACAAACCGAGCATCGTTTTTGAGAAAAATCCATAAAAATAGAGTTCAAAACTAAGATTTATAAAAATCATATGATTTCAGTAAGATAAGTAATAAAGAACTTAAAGGATTTAAAAACTCGGTCAAATGAGCTTTAAATGGTCAAACCCGGTCAAAACCGCGTATTAACGGGTCAAACGTAAAAACAAGATTTTTAACTATAAAAGGCCAATTTACACAATTTAAGGACTTAAAAATTTATAAAGAAATCTTTTAGAAAATGCCTACTGGTCCAAGATTTAAATATATGAAAACTCCAAATTACTGTTAAAACTATCCGGCTTTTACCGTAACCGGGAGCGTTAAACGCGCAGTTGTTAAAATCGAACCCGTAGACTAAAGTTTTGAAGCCCTTACTCCATAATAATCATAATATGACTCTAATAATCTGATTTTTGGACTTAAATGACATAAAAGGCAAGAAACTAAACTTAAGGGTAGAAACTGTTAATTTTGAAACTTGAGGGACTAAACTGTAAAATTTTTCCAAACCTTATAGCCGACTTCCAGGAAACTAATAAACACTTGAACAACAAAATCTCTTAATATACTTAATCTAATGAAGTGAAAATCCCTAATTTTCATGAAGATGCCTTGACTTGCCATAAAAGAAAACTTTTTATACAAACCTTCAAGAAACCAAAGCCTTACCCAATAGCTAAACTCTTGACATCAATGTTGCACTTTGAATGAGTTTAGGGCAGTAGCTTATTGCTTAATATGTACATGTTAGGGTGCTAGACTTGTGACACTTCCCGGCACATCAAGAGACTTTGATTTGAAACCTAAGGTGAGTTCTAGTGATCCCCCTTTTTACTATTGTTTTGGGATGAAACATGCTCTACTTTTTATGAACTATGATTGTGCTTTATTTGATGATACTATGTGGGATTTGTGGTTACCTGCTGATTCTTATATCATGATCATTAATTCTTTCGTGAACCGCTTGATTTATATGGATAGATCTATTTGGGGAATCCCCCACACACAGTGGCTTCCGTTCCAGGAAGGTTACCCCACTAAGATCCTGAGGGATCGTTGTGGCATGTAACAAGTTTTGTTAAGATTCTATGGTGAACCATCCGGGCAGGTAGGGTTCACTGGTTTGGGGTTCAGTTTCTTCCTTCGGGAATATCCGGTAAAACACAACTTTAGAAGAAGCTAACCGGGACTGAGTGCAGGGTTGATTATGATTTTATTTTTCCCACGATGATAAACAATGATTATTTTCTTTTAATCAAAGAAGGATTTATTAAGTCCTTTTGTTTTAAACTTTAAGCACTTGAATTCACCAACTTTTTAGTTGACACAATTTTCTTTTGAGCATGTTTCAGGTAATATATGAAGAGATCCTAGCAGTTGTGAAGACCTAGACTTATCCCCGTGACATGGCATTGGCTTATTTCCTTGATGAAACAATTGAACAATTTATATTTTGTGTTGAACAAGTACAATTTTATTTTTATGGATGATTGTAAAACTCATTTGGGGGCTTGATGTGTCTCTAGCCCTGTTACCCTTTTTAAAACTTTAATGCCATGTGATATTCTCTCCTTTGAGCTCTTATAATGGTTTGTTTCCGCTGCCATATGTTGTTGCTAGTCTGTGACGTCCCACCCTACCTGGGCCCGCGGTGTGACAGATTGGTATTAGAGCCAAAGGTTGTAGAGAAGTCGGGAATGCCATAGTAGACCCTAGGCTACAACCCTGATACCCTAGGATTGTCCTTGTGGGAAGTGTTGGGATGATCGGGTTGGGTAAATTGATGATTACACTTGATCAACGTAATCATAATTTACTGGACGCGTAATTTCCATCACTGATCTTTAGGTTATGGTTGGACTTTTTCTGGTTTATATTGATGATTTGAAACTAATTTAAAAAAAAGGGGATTTAAATGATTTTTATGATGAACTATGTTATCCGATACTACTTGAAGAAACTATTGATCTGGGCAAAACAGACAGCTATATGTTGGAATAACAGATACTATTGCCATCACTACTATTATTAGTACTATTATGTAAATCATGAGCTATGAGAAACCAAATTACTCATGATGTATTTCTTACAGGATAACGTCAATGGCTGATAAAGGAAAGGCGCCTGCTCACCCCGACACTGAGACCGCTCCTACCGGAAACCTGAGGAGAGAGAAGCCCCAGACGGAGTATGAGGCGTACCTCCGGAGATGCGGACATCCAGGGTGGATATCCGTCACGTCCGAAGACACTGAGGCTTCCGAGGACTCTTCCTCCACATCACCTTCCCGAAGCCGAACGCGATCCCACTCTCCTCAAGTAGCTGCTCCGACCCTCTCACCCATCCCACCTATTGGGAATAGGGGTGCGCGTACTGTCACCCGACCTCGCAAAAGCGTTAGGCCAGGATCCTCCGTATCCTTTAGGATGCCTCCTCCTCCTCCCCCGCCTTTAGGATTCCGACATCGGTACCCCCACTGTTTGACCCTCGTGACGAACGCCTGATGCCGCCGAGACATAGTATGTATGACGGCCCTACCGTACTGGCTGGTGATAGGTACTCCCAGTCGAGTCGCGGGCAAGTGATGTAGGACCCTCCGATGCGACATTGGATGAGATTTTGAGGACTGTTCGCCGTCATGAGCTGACTGTTCAGCACGCCACCACTCGAACTTCTCAGTCGGCTCAGTTCCAGGCGATGATGGCTACACAGGGAGTGAAGCGTTTGGAGCAGGAGCAGAGGAAGAAGGGTACAGGATGGTTTGGATGGCTAAAGAGGAAGTGGATGTGAGAACTGAGAGTACTCAGTGGGATTTATCTGTCTGTGGACAGTAGAAGGAAACTATTTGAATTCTTATTCGATACTATTATTTTATATTATGGGGGTGATGGCACCTTCCAAATTGTAAGAGCATGACTCTGATTCTATTTGTTTGGATGATACTATCGTAAACTGCTTTGGGATGCTAGAATTATTAAACTGTCTGTATTGAATTGCTATATGTTTTGTTGTGCTTTGAAATTTGTCTGTGCCTTTTCTAAATGGTTGCCCAACTATTATGTCATGTTTTGAATTGGACTTTTTAAGGTTCTTTAGTGGGTTGTAAATACATATGTGCATGCCATGGTGTGATAGGATAATGATGCCTAGGCTATCCGAAACAAAATTTATGAGATGCTAAACGAATCTATTTGTGATACTATCAGAATGCCGACTCGCAGAGGAACACGTTTTGGTCGACGTGGAGCCACCAGGGGCCGCCATGAGGAAGCAAGGCCTATTGGAAACCAACCTACTCCACCAGGGACTCCCCACGGGGAGAATACTAATCAAGAGAGTGACGAAAGGATTGCTAACCTCGTAGCTCAGCAACTGGCCAACGCCATTCCGACTATCATTGCACAGATAAATGCAGACCGGGATAACACTACTGGTAATGAACGGCGGTAAACGATGAGAGCCACGACGAAGAAGCTGAGGCGTTAAGGAATGGGTGCTCTTACAAGACCTTTATGGCATGTAAGCCCAAGGACTTCTATGGCACCGAGGGTGCTATAGAGACTTACAGGTGGATCGACGAAATGGAAGCCGTCTTAGACATCAGCGAGTGCAAGATGGAGCATATGGTGAGATTTGCATCACAATCTCTCAAGGGATCAGCTCTTGAATGGTGGAAGTCCATTACTCAGAGCCGTGGAAGAAACGTGGCTAATCGAATGGGTTGGACTGAATTCCGAGAGCTAATGACCAACAAATATTGCCCATCAATCAACTCGAGAGCTGGAGACAGAATTTTTAAGCTTGGAGATGAAAGGACCCAATACACCGAATACATCAATCGTTTCTTAGCCCTGTCCCGACTTGTGCCACATTTGGTGACGCCAGAAGCCAAAGGTGTAGCACGGTTCATCTGGGGACTACACCCAAGAGTTAGGGGTATGGTTCGTGCCTCTCAGCCTGTGACCCTGCAAGCTGCTGTCGACCTTACCAGCAGTTTGACTGATGATCTAATTAGGGCTGGATGGACCGATCAAGGAAGGGCTGATGAGAAGAAGAAGTTTGTTGGTGATAAAAGGAAGTGGTTTGAAGCGAAAAGAGCGGTTGGAAGTAGCAGTGGGTCAAGTAGAAGGAGTTCTGAAGGAGTGAGACGTGATGATCAAGGAAGCAAAAACGGAGATTGTATACGCGGACAAGCCCACTCTGCAGCAAGTGCAAGTTACATCATCAAGGGAATGTAACCCGATGCCCTGTTTTAGGTGCAAGAGAACAGGCCATTTAATTAAAGACTGTACTTATGTACCGGGGAAACAATGCTACGAGTGTGGAGACCCAGGGCATATGAGGAACAAGTGTCCTAAGCTGGGTAGAGACAAGGATGCCAAGCACAACAAGCCTAAGGGAAGAGCATTCGTTATGGACCCCAGCAGGAGCTCGTAGGGAACCCGACGTGGTCAACGGTACGTTCCTTGTAAACAATCATCCCGCTACTGTACTGTTTGATACTGGAGCGACTGCTAGTTTTATCTCTAGTACTTTAGGCCATTGATTGACTTAGACGCGTGTACCTTGACTGATACATTTACCGTAGAATTAGCTAACGGTAATATTTAGAAGCTAACGAAATCATTAGGGATTGCCCCCTGAATCTAAAAGGGAATACGTTTAAGATTGACTTGATGCCCATAAGTTAGGAGGATTTGATGTGGTCGTGGGTATGGACTGGTTAGCGAAGCATAAAGTCGAAATCGTATGTGATGAGCGACTACTCAAGATACGTTGAGCGACGAAGAAGTGTTAGTGGTAGAAGGTGAAAGAAGTAACACTCTATACCCTATGATATCCCACTTAAAAGCTACCAAGAGCTTGAAGAAGGGATGTACAGCTTTTATAGTATATGTGATGAAAGCCCAAAAGGAGAAGAAGATCGAAGAGATTCCCGTGGTTTCGGAATACCCAGAGGTGTTTCCGGAAGAACTACCAGGACTTCCCCTGAATCGACAAGTTGAATTCCAGATAGACTTGTTGCCTGGTGCTGCACCAGTAGCCAAGGCACCGTACCGGCTCGCCCCACCTGAATGAAGGAGCTAATGGTACAAATTCAAGAACTACTGGACAAGGGATTTATACGTCCGAGTGTTTCTCCATGGGGTGCCCCGGTACTGTTCATGAAAAAGAAAGACGGAACCCTGCGAATGTGTATTGATTACAGGGAATTGAATAAGCTGACCATAAAGAACCGTTACCCTCTCCCGAGAATAGACGACCTATTTGATCAACTGCAAGGAGCAAGTTATTTCTCCAAAATAGACTTGAGGTCAGGATACCACCAGCTGAAGATAAGAGAAGAAGATATACCCAAAACCGCCTTCCGAACTAGGTATGGACACTATGAGTATTTGGTCATGCCCTTTGGACTGACTAATGCTCCAGCAGCATTCATGGACCTCATGAATCGCGTTTGCCGCCCTTACCTCGACAAGTTTGTGATCGTGTTTATCGACGACATACTGATCTATTCTCAAAGTAAAGACGAGCACGAGAAGCATCTCAGGCTAATTCTTGAATT